>CM061921.1:225022427-225350778 GCA_031002005.1 Vandiemenella viatica | reverse complement strand
GGATTCACTTGGAGTGATTTTGGGAAACCATGGATGCCTGGAACCTCCGTCCTCCCGAATGAGAGGCAAGAACGCTAAATAATTTCATGAAAACAGGTACACATAGAATTTATATCTGGAGTTTATGACGCTTTTTCCCCGTTAATAGGAAACATTTATGCTTTTCGAGGCGTGGAAATTACGTAACTTTGCGGCTTTTCCACAAAACACTTAAACACCGCGGCCGGACTCGAACCGGCGACCTAGCCCCAACACTGCCGAGGTCGTTAGTTGAATTCTCTCTATCATTAACGCTGTTAACGATTAATTATATTGGAATCCCACCTTACTGATGCTTATATTCGCTCAGAGTTATAAACATCCTCGAATATCAGAACTGCATTGTATAGATATGAATTTGAGCTAAGTCAGGACATTCCATAGTTCATTATCACGTTTAAACGTAAAAGTTACGCTTTCTCATGGCCTATGTCTTATTTTTTAATTAAATACAAAGACTCAAGCAGTTTTTCTGTTCGCCCAGAATGAAAACTAAATTTTCGATTTTCGTTTTTAAAACACGAGGGATTAGGCTACCATAAAAGATTCTTATATTTGTTCTACGAAAACTGACATATAATAATTATTCTCATCTCGTAATAATTTCTTCTTGAACCGCAGTGAATTTCTATGTATCCTGCTGGAACGGTTTCGATAGCAGGACACATGAAGCCTGAGACTCTGCAATATGTATTGGACGCCCTAATTTCTTTGTCCGCCAGCTATGCTTTCACAATGGTGGATGGCCTAGCTGTATCGCTCTGTAATGGAGCCATTTCGTAACCTGTCGGACTCCCGAAATATTTCACGCATATTGGTACACCCGCTCCATCTAGCGGCAAATGTCTTCTGCCGTGTGCTGACCTCTAGCGACAGTTATACAAGGCGAACGCGCGATGTCTCGGATGAGCAAGTTCACACCTGTCGCAACGCGGCCGGACTCGAACCGGCGACCTTCGGCACTCTAACCCCTACGCTACCGATGTCTGTTCACGTAAAAAAAAAATCGCTTAAGTATTTTTCACGATACAAAATATTTTACTGTGTGTCGATAGTAGCCAAGATGTCCAGTGCTTGCTTAACAGGACGCTAGGAATACATATTTCGTCACGCTTAGTAAACAGAGATAACAGTGTACACATTTCGCAAAGCGCGCCGGAAATAATGCACCGAACGCCATCTAGCCGCCAGCAAATGAACTAGAAATTAAGCCCTTGGAGATGGTGCCATCTGCCAGCGGATCTGTGAACTAACGGTGCAGCGCCATCTATCCGCAGATCGGGGAACTAACGGTGCAGCGCCATCTATCCTCGGATCGTGGAACTAACATATGCGCAAGCCCGGCAGCTACCGCCATCTGTGCGACAGGTCGAGGAACTAACGTGTGACGTCATACGACCGGGCGGTGCGCTCGGCGGCCATCTTGGTCACACCAACGGGGGGCGGCCATCTTGTGACGTCACGGGTGTTCCAGCTAAGACAACCTCCTCCTACTAATGAGGGCACAGAAACATCCCATAGTTATGACATTTCTACGCGGCTGGAAGCGCGAGAATAGTTTATTTATTTAGAAACAATGACGTCATTAATGTGAATCATTAGATGTTTTCCCGAATATAGTGTTTCATGGAAACCAGGAGATATTTGGGAATTCTAGAGTGACAATGTGTACAGTTATCTCATCGTTCGGAGGAGCACCTGCTCAATACGTGAGAAACCGCCTTAGTGGCTTCACTCAGGGGCTGTTGTTGGAGGTGAGACACTCATGAAGCCAATGATGTGATCACTTTGGGGAAAAGTATAAACAAATCAGATTTTTGTAAAGAAAAGGAGTTTTTCGCCATTTCGTATGCGGGACAGTCGCGGTAATTGGGCGAAGAGTCGGTAGATTTTCCTCAGGGCATACGTGACACCAAGAAGGGAAAAAAGCAGTAAAAAAAAAAAAAAAAAAAAAAAAAGCTGAAAGCGACTGGATAAATTTGATGGGAGGGCGTCTGTAGGTATTTCGAGAAATGTTAGTGTAGCGTCGGGGAGGAAGAAGAAAGACGATGGTTTAGGTGTATGAAGGGAATTATTTAGGGCACTCAACGTTGAAGATAGGGTATATAGTGAAGTTAATTCTTTTCGATCAAAGTTGGTCAGAAATTTGTAGTTGTGATAAAAGCTAAGTTTCTTCTTCTTCATCGTTCTGGCCTCGCATTCGGGAGGACCCGTGGTCGAATCCCCGTACGGGCATCCAGATTTGGGTTTTACATGGTTTCCCCAAATCACTCCAGGTGAATGCCGGAATGCTTCCTTCAAAGGCCATGGCCGATTACTTCCCGTTCCTTGTCCCTAGTTCCATCCCGCCTCTAATGACCATAGCCGTCGACGAGCCGTAAAGCAGTAAGTAAAAAAAAAAAAAAGTCTTCTTCTTCCTGAGTTTGACCATGAATCTTCTGAGGGACAGGAAATAAGATTGGTCCCTGTTTTCTAAACGACGATAGTGACAATCTTTATATATATAAAAATCTTGAGTCACGATGTTTGTCCGAGATGAACTCCGAAACTACTTAACTGATTTTGATGAAATTTGGCTTCACTGTGTGTAATCTGGTCCAACTTAAAAGATAGGATAGTTTTTATGTCGATTATTGACCTTAATATTTGTTATTGGGAGCGTTCTGGTGGCTCAGTGATTAAGGCCTCTGACTGGAGATCCAAAGGTGCCTGTGCGAGCGGGGATTTTTATACGCACTTCACTCGGCGTTCACCTCCGGCGCAGGGGTGGAATGCGCTGCCAATAGAAACCCTGTCACCAGGTCATCACGACCGCACGAAATCATTATTATAGTTCCATAGGTTTCTAACAGATGGCGATGTATTAATTTATCGACACGACACTTGGTTATCTAGGTTGGGTAATCATCCAGTAGATGGCGTTGTGTTTCGATTTATTTATGTTACAGTCTACTCCACGTCATATGTGTTTATGTATGACATAACCCAGTTTCGTGAATTTTTCGTGTAGTATCATTTTTATAATTGTGCTGTGTATTGTGTTGTGCATCGTTTGTATGTTATTATATTTAACGACGAAGTAATTACACACATGAATATAACATTGATGAAAATGTTACGATTAATTCAAAAACGTGTAAGTATTTGTTGCTTGCTTTTCATTTTTCTTCTTCTTTTCGTTATGGCCAGCTAGGGACCACGTGTCAGTTTCAATTCTTCCCCTGTTGTTTTTTTCTTTCTTCCTCTACAGTACTCCCTCATTATTGCACTGTGTTTTCTCTTTCTCTCTTCAGACCATTTTGCACTTGTTTTCTTCTCCTCTCTACCTTGGAATCCTGCCATATTCGAAATCTGCTTTCGAAAATATTTTCTTTCCATACTGTTCACTGATATTATTTCGTTTCAAATCTTTCTTAATCTTTTGAATCCCAAAAAATATTTTAATGTCTTTTTTGCAAGCCTGGTGTCATCCATGCGATAGATGTGTCGAAAAAATATCATTCTCCTTTTTTCTGACTGAATCTGTTATTTTTTCAATGTTATGATATATTTCCTCATTAGTTCTTATCTTCCATTGTACTGTATTTTTTAATGGACCCCAAATTTTCCTTATAACTCTCGATTCCAATACTCCAAGCTTATCCAATTTCTAATTTAATAGCGAACTATCTGGTGGCTCAGTGGTTAAGGCGTCTGATTAGTGATCAAAGGTCCCCGGTTCGAATCTCTGTCTCGGCGCGAATTTTCATAGGCATATAACCCGATTTTCACCTCTGGCAGAGCTTAGCTGTGTAATGTGAAGTACGCCAGAACGCTTCGGTGGTCGGGATTGTCTGTAAAACTGTAGGTCTCCTGTACCCTGCAGAGTTGCCGGGTTAGGTTAAGGCGGCGACGACAGGGGTGGAATGCTCAGCTGACAGAAGCCCTGTCATCAGGTCATTACGACCACGAGGAATTATAATTATTATTATTTAATATCAAGCATTTACTTGCATAGAGGCATTCCGGTTTCAGTACTGTATTATAGTGTCTTATTTTAAGGCTTTTAGAAAGGCACTTTTTGTTCTAATTCAACTATTTTTATTTTACTTGTTGCAATTATAAATTTCAGTTAAATGCCGCCAAAAAAAATCTAACCTCAACAGTTCGTGTAGCAGAGAGGCACGACGCAAACGTGTTGAGAGGGCCCATCAATCAGCAGAACAAATCGTGGCAAGTAACGAAGTTCAAAGAATCATGACAGCAGAGCGTCGTATGCAAGAATCTCAAGAACAGCGTGATGAACGTCTGCGACAGAATATATCGATAACGAGAACAGCACATCGCTACATTTAGAGAAAGAGAACGGGAGAGTCAGCAAATCAGCCGTGCAGTAACACGTGTATCATTTGTTCGTCTTGCCTTCGAATATGCACCAGACATTGATTACTCTGCACATTATAAAATTGTAATCGGTGCAATGGACAAAGTATGCCAATACTGTCAGGCTTTGAAATTCCGCAATGAAGCAGCTGGCATGTGTTGTACATCAGGAAAAGTTGTATTATTACCACTTCCCACTCCGCCAGAACATTTGCAATCACTTCTTTCTGGCGAATCAAACGATTCGAAATTGTTTCAGCGCAAGACACGCAAATGCAATTCCTGCTTCCAGATGACGTCTTTTGGACCAACTAAAATTTGAGATCTCACATCTGATGGACGTCATTTTGAATCTACATTCAGAATACAACGCCAGGTGTACCATAAGATTGGGTCGTTGATGCCGAAGCCTAATGATGTCCCGAAGTTTCTCCAAATCTATTTTATGGGAGTTGTGAAAAACGCGTGACAACTAGGTGCCTGTAATAATTTCATCGAACAAGCAGAAGAGAGAGCAAATGTGGTATTGTTGGAAAATTTGTTGGAAAATAATAATCAACTTATTCAGTTGTTTAAAAGAGTGTCGTTACAATTAATAAATGAAAACTATCAAATTGTCATCAAAGCTGACAAATTACCATCAGGAGAACACGCTGGCAGGTTCAACGCGTCAACTATAGAGCCATTAAAATCACATGTTGAGATAGCATTGTTAGTATAATTTCGGATCTACACCGTTCGTATGACGCACTCCAGTATTCACTGATATTCTAGCAAGGGCAGGATGAATATCACATCAACTTCAAACAGTGTGATCCAGTTACTGGTAAATTTAATATTCAACTATTTAATTCCTTATTTTATTAATACAGTAGACCCGCGGTATTCCGAACAGAGGCCGGATTATCGCGGGCCTACTATATTAATTTCTTATTCTTCTATATTTTTTTACTATTTAAATTTCTTATTTTTTCAGGTAATTAAACAAATAAAAAAGTTATTTCAATGAAGTACTACGCCCACCGATTGATTATTAGACGTAATCAGGATAACTATGTCCTTCGATATCGTCAACTTTACCATCAATACGTCGTGGATATGTACGCTAAGATTGTAAATGAACGTTTGCGATTTATTCGATACAACCAGGCTAAATTATGATCGGACGAATACATCTACTTACGAGATGCTATTATCGGCAATATAGATGAGAATTTAAATGCCAATGATATCGGTAATGCATTTATTTTACCTTCAAGCTACATCGGCAGTCCACGGAACATGTAGGAATATATACAAGGTGCGATGACTTACGTACGTCATTATGGTCGTCCAGATTTTTTTTATTACATTTACATGTAATCTGAATTGGGAGGAAATACAAACTTTACTATTAAAAGGCCAACAATCAGTGCATCATCATGATATCACGGCACGTGTGAACAAACAAAAATTAAAATCATTGATTGATTTAATTGTAAAACGTTCGGTTTTCGGTAACACACGTTGCTATCTGTATTCGATTGAGTGGCAAAAGCGAGTTTTGCCTTAGTCTCATATTTTAATTTGGCTTGAAGTTAAAATCCGTCCAGAAGAAATTGACCAAATACTTCCAGCCGAAACTCCGGACCCGGTAATTGATCAAGAATTGTTCGATATTGTTACCAGTTACATGATCCACGGACCGTGTGGTGCTTTTAAGATGACATCGCCATGCATGGAAGATGGAAAATGCAAGAAGCGTTTCCCAAAGGAATATACGAATCATACTATTACGGATATTGATGGTTATCCGTTGTATCGCCGCAGGAACGCTGAGAATGGTGGCCACAAATTTACGATGCGAATGTCAAATTCTAGAAACCAGGTTGAAACTGACAATCAGTGGGTGGTACCATACTCACCATTGCTTTCAGAAACGTATAAGGCTCATATTAATGTCGAGTTTTGCAGTTCTGTAAAATCCATTAAGTACATTTGCAAAAACGTTAATAAAGGCAATGATTTGGCCGTATTTGAAGTAAAAAATGTAAATAAAAATTACGAAATAGCACGATACCAGATAGGTAGATACATCAGCAGCAACGAAGCTATGTGGCATATTTTTAGGTTTCCCATACATGAAAGAGAACCTTCTATCCAGCATCTTGCAGTAATCTTGAAAACGGTCTTCGTGTATCTTTCACCGAATAAAATATTCTACAAAGGCAACTTGAGCCACCAAAAACGACATTAACTGAATTTTTCACATTGTGTCTAAAATCTGATGTGTTCGGCCAATTCGCAAAAACATTATTATATACCGATGTTCCACGCTATTTTACATTGAACAAATTAGGTAAGAAATGGGAACCACATAAACAAGGAGAACCACATCCTTTGATCGCAGGCATATTCAAAGCCAAGACATTAGGACGACTCTACACAGTACATCCGAAACAACGTGAATGCTTCTTTTTGCGTTTGTTGTTGGTGAATGTTCCAGGACCAACTTCTTTAGAATTTTTACGAACAGTTAATGGTCGAGTGTTTCAATACATATCAAGATGCATATCGCAAGTTTCAGTTATTGGTGGACGACAATCATTGGGACCTGGCACTTGCTGATGCACCGTTGACACCCACGCCGAATAGTATTCGTCAACTGTTTGCAATTGTTTTGACAACATGTTATCCAACACAATCATCTATTTTGTGGGAAAAATATTAAAAACAGTATGACTGAAGACATACTACACCGAGTTAAGCAAACAAACCTATGCCCAAATCTAGATTTCGCACTAGAGATGTATAATGAAGCATTAGTGTTAATCGAAGATTTATGTATTTTAATTTCAAATTTACCACTTAATCATTATGGTATGCCATCACCTGATCGCCCGGCCACCGACTTAGTTAACAGTGATTTGCAACGAGAACAACAGTATAACAATGTTTGCGAATAATGAGCCATTACTGACAGCAGAACAAAAAAATATTTATAATCGGATTATGCTGACTGTTGTTTTGGATGCACCAGGTGGAACCGGTAAGACATTTTTAATATCATTGATCCTTGCGAAGGTACGGTCGCAACAGAAAAATGCATTGGCAATTGCATCGTCAGGCATTGCTGCCACATTTTTAGATGGTGGGCGAACCGCAAATTCAGTATTTAAGCTGTCACTAGACATTCATAACAAACCAAACGCAATGTGTATCATAAAAAAGCGGAATTTCTGCAGTGTTGCAAAAGAGTTCAATTATAATTTGGGACGAGTGTACTATGGCTCATAAACATTTGCTCGAAGCATTTCATTGACTGCTGAATTTGTGAACATTTTCAAAGAATCGATTGTTTGTTAAAATTGTTTAAGTGAAATTTGTCCTTATATAACGGTGTATATCACTAAGCCGCGACGAGATAAGGAATAAAAGTAGATTTGATAGTTATAATTTTATTTTTCCACGGTCTCATTCATATGTGTAACGTTGATCTGCGGTTTCTCGTTTCTTGAATATCCTGTCAAAATGTGTGATAAAGTTTTTAATTAGATATTTTACTAATATCATAAGTCACCTGGCGAAGAAGCTTACTGCACAATCTTCATTAAAATTATACTGAGGTACTGATCATGGCAGGAAAGAAACACTGGCAAAGTGTCAAAGTTGGAAAACGAACGGAAGCTAGACACAATAAGTGAGACATGTTGCTACAATACTGGTACAATTCTATAGAAAAACAATACGATACTAACTGTACGTATTAATTGTACCAATGAATAGAGTCCTACTTTCAAAAATACCTGTACTGCTCCAGTATGAAGTCAGTAAAATGTACCTAACTTACCGATGTGACAGATTTCCTCAGCCGTCTGTATCGATTGAACTGAAGACATCGACCAGTCTGTCTCCCGAAAAGCAACTACTTAATTCGTAAAGCCAAAACTATTAACTATAATGTATTCCTCAAGTACCATGCCTACTGATATTGAAGGTCAACTATATTAAGTGCTAACCTTATACGCTTTACTAGAGTTCCGTATAGAGAATGTAATCCAGCAATGTGTTACCTCACATCACTTGCAGGCTGATGGTTCCCAAACAAAATTAAGTGGATTCGCAATCCGTAAAATGGGACGAAAACGTGATATAGTCTGCGTGACCTTGCCTCCAGATCGAACAGACAACAAAATTATGCAGTTGGAATTGTTTCTGAAGAGGAAGTAGAAATAATACGAAAGAATGTTAAAACTATTGACAGGTATTTCAAAAAGAAAAATCTATAGATAAATCGTTTACAGAATGATTTGTAAAAATGTTTCTACTATAAATCGCTTCTGTACTTCATGATATGTGAGATATTTGTTTTCAAAAAATGGATTTACACTTCCTAATTCTGCTACTACTATAAGATTTATGATCATAGATTTCTTAAATACCGTCAAAGTTGACATGATTGTTCAATTTGAATATTTCAAGAAATAATGGCAAAGATTTTGAGTTTTCATGAGTGGACGTTCCAAAAAATCACTGATATTTCAACGTTTATGTTCACTGCAAAGAAACACATTTTAATCTTGGATTGCTTAGAATATGCGGTTCGTGCGTCAGTTTGGTTAAAAAACGGATGACAAGCCTTGGTGTTGATCTTGTTATTTTTTTTTAATTATGGCTTTACGCCTTGTCGACGGCGGTCATTAGAGGCGGGATGGGACTGGAGACAAGGAACGGGAAGGAATTCGGCCATGGCCTTTTTGAAGGAAGTATCCCGACATTCGCCTGGATTGATTTGGGTAAACCATGGATAACCCAAATCTGGATGCCCGGACGGGGATTCGAACCCGCGTCCACCGGAATGCGAAGCCAGAACGTTAACCGTTCACTCAACACGCTCGGTGTTGATCTTGAAACTGATGTTATTGGCATTAGACCTGACGGAACAAGCATCGTAGTAAAAGTTGGTACCCGTAATTTTTCTTTTCATACAGCACACAATTGTCCGTTGTTTACGCTTTATACAAAAGTGCGGGAAGTTGTTAAGCTTTCCAAAATGTCTTGTATATATGATCATTTCAATGAAACCAATGAGCGAGGAGGCAGAGAGAGCTTTCTCGAACGCCGGCTATATACGTAATTCCTTGTAAATAAATTGATAGCTTGACTGCTTATAGCGCATTCAGTCAGCAGAGGCGGCTCAAGGTCACTCTGCTCTATCCCCACTCCGCTGCTTTTACCCCTACATGCGAAGGGGAAATTTAACAACTCGCCTACCAGGACAAAGTGTTAATCTAGTAGAGGTAGGAATGGAGGGGGTGGTATTGGGAGGAGTGGCGTCAGCGGAAAATGACCTTGAGCCGCAAGGTTAGAGTGAACAGAATATATTAGACAGCTAGATTATATTTTCAAACTTGTGTAATTTACTATAAAGCATGTAACGAGATCTAAAACTGATTACTTAACACTTTTGAGTATTTACTTAATAAAGGGAATTAGATTTAAAACGAAAGTGTAAAAGTGAGAAGTATACTTAAGGAAGAATATAAATTTAAAAAAAATCATATAATAACGAAAATACTGTTAACTGCTATTATTTAACATTAAAGCTGATTTGTTAATTCAATTAATAGATTTTTATTATTTAATTTGATAACACTTTAAAAACTGTACTGGATCCGGCGGAATCCCGCGGAATTGACGCCAATCCAGCAATCCGCAAATGCGGGATTGAAAATACTGCGGGATTGCAGCCCTTAGTTCCGTGGCGTCAAGTCGGTAGGACTAAAGCCGCGTTGCCACGACGACTTATAACGAAGGCGGGTCGGGACGGGACCTCATTAGCCGAAGTGAAGGGATGAGCGCGCACCGCAGGTTAGCCCTCGCTTATCTCACCGCCACCTCCCCACCACGTTGCCTAGTGTCGTTTGGCACAGAGCACTTTACAGCAACAGAAGGGGTACGCACCGCTGCTGCAAACCGATGGCAACAGCGCTCCACTACGCACGCCTGTGATGTTTACCGACACAGAGTGGGTAGCTGCGTCTCGTACCCGCTAGCAGAGGTGGCCCTGTTCCAATGGCTCGTTGTTGATTATTCTGAGTATTCGTCCCGTCCCGCCTTCGTTAAAAAACGTCGTGGGAACGCGGCTTAAGGAATTTCTCAGGCTTCACGTCGTACTGCCGCAGACACTTGGCCTGCTATTGTCTACAGACAACAAGTTGTCGCCAAACAACCACTCCCTACTTCCAAAAAATGTCGTTTAAGTGACATCCCTCACGCTCAGTGCAATAAGAATCCTAGAATACTTGCAGAGTGAAGTATACCATTTTTTTTTTTTTTTGCTTATGGTTTTACGCTTCATCGAAGTTGATTACAGGTGGGGAAGGAATGGTGGTAAGGAACGGGCAGAAATTCGGCCAGGGCCATTTTTAGGAACCATGCCGGCATTCGCCTGTAGTGATTTCGGGAAACCATGGAAAATCCAAATCTGGATGGCCGGGTGGGGATATTATCCCGCAACCTCCCGAATGCGGGGCCGGTAGAGTATAGAAAGCACGGCCATAAAAGGCGGTACTGTTCAAAATTAGAACCACTTTATGCACTCCAGATGGTGTCGAACACAAACATACTAAAGAAACACATACAGCAGAGAGAGTGAGCAGTAACATTCGAGCCTTGCGATCGGGAGGATCGAAGTTAGATTACCGGTGCAGCCATCCAAGTTTCGGTTTTCTATGGCTAAACGAAATCAATCCAGTCAAATGCAAAAGGTGATTCATTCATAAAAGATTTCCGTCATTTACTGTTCAGAATCATTTCCCAGCTTCGGAAATCTGGTCGTAGATCATCAGCAAACTTCTATACGCCGTCCTCGGTAGCGTAGGGGCTAGAGTGCTAGCTCCACGTACCGATGGTCGCCGGTTCGAGTCCGGCCGAGGGCATGGGTGTTTAGGTTAAGTTTGTATTGTGTGTGTCCTGTGTTGTCCTACAAATCGAGTGTACACGGAAAGATTCATTAACACTGAAGATATATAAAATACACTGAGTGCTGGCTGAATGGCTACAGGCCGATTGCCCAGAAAAAACCTTCTATACAAGTAATCAGAAACGTGCAAATACTGTTAGTATATGTTTGCTTGACGTTCCTTATTTAAATAAATAAAGGAAATTATTGTTGTCCTATGACTGTTGTTGTTAGAAGTTGTCGCATTCCGCCTCTATCGTGGACGCAGCTAGCGTTTACAGTGGAATCAGTACTGTAAAACCACATAGCGCGTTTCGTATGAACAAAGCGAAGCTCTGGTGGAGTTGAATTACAGGCTAAGTTCCTATACAAAATTCTGGGAGGATCGGAACTGGAACTGGCGACGTTGAATTTTCAAGTTGGTTCATCAAACGCGGATCATCCTAACAACAAAAAAAAAAAAATCAGTTTGCTGATAATAGAATAAAAGCTTGTCAGCGGATCTTACCCAGAAGTGTTTTGTTATAAGTCCTTAATAAGAATCATCATCTACATCTACATCTATACTCTGCAATTCACAAAAATTATGGGTGGCAGAGGGTGCTAAGCACCAATCTTAATTCTGCGCATTCCAATCCCGCATAGCACGAGGAAAGAAAGAATACATAAAAGCATCAGTACGGCATCTTATTTCTCTAATCTTATGCCTCCGATCATTGCGACCCAAATAGGTTGGTGGAAGAAGTATCCCACTGCACTCGTAGGCCATAGAATTTTGCATATTCTCCAATCAATTCAAACGCAAATGACGTCAACTGTCTTCCAAACGATCCCAACCCAATCTACGTATCAATTCTGTGACACTTTCATAAGGTCTGTAGCAACCAGTCACGAATCAAGCGGCTCTTCTCTGTACCCTCTCCACTGAGACAATCAGGCCCTTACGATACGGATCCCAAACTCCACAACAGTAATCCAGATGCGGATGCACTAGTTTTTTGTACGCTATTTCCTTTGTATGAGCATTAAAATTCCTCAGAATACGACCTATGAATCGTAATTTAGAATTAGCTTAACCTAAGACGGAAGTTATGTGAAAGTCCCATTTCATGTTGCTTTGAGCTATTACCCCCAGATACTTCAGGGAATGAATGTTTACAGATTTGGAAGAGAAAGATTTTGAAATATCTTGAAAAATAATAACTAAAAAATCCCAAAACAATAATCATTGTTTTTTAATACCAAAACCAACTATACCACACTCGATTATACAAATTCTTCTCTCCTTTTTGAGGTGGTATTATTTTTTCCTACTGTTTTGATACGGATCTGTTCTGCGCTCTGTATAATACATATTTCTGGGAAATTTCATCACAGTCGGCGCAAAGTTGACGACTGTTATATTGGACTGACAGACACAATGAAATCATGATGAGAGTTCTGCCATTTCCACTAAGATTACCTAAAAAGAAATGAGACATTGGATGAAGCTGCCAAATAGTCTCTTACTAGCTCAAGACCGGCTTCGAAAGCCTACTTTGTCTCGTTATGAAATAGTAACATCTATGATCCTTTGCAGATGCAGTTGCTGGAAGTGGAGAATGAAATTCTGCGGTGTAGCAGCTCGTTTTAATTGGTGAGGAGAGGGACATTGTTCTCACTCGTAGCCGCATAGGAACTACCCTATGGCAAGACAGGACCCGTCGGAGTGAGATGTTTGTCATATACCTATGATGGTAAAACCCATTTCTATTTATGATATTTTCTGTTCTGCGTTTAGGACAGATCTGGCTCACGTAAATGACCAGTAACCATTTTACACAGTGACATAGTCAACCTAGAGTTAAGTGACTGTTAATATTGTAAATAAAAGTAATTAAATGTATTAGAAATTATAACAGTAACATTAGCTTAAATATAAAATAGGTTCCTAAGTAAATGAACTTAGTTATTTAGGACATAGTAGCATGTGTATCACTTGCAGTAACTTGGAATCTAGGGGAAAGAAAGCTCGATACCTCGTAGTAAAATGTGTACTGTCGTGTGCTCACAAAAGTGTGTTAGAAAATAATTAAAGCATGAATGTAAAATTATAAACTGTGCCTGAAACTTATTTCCGTCACCTATATCGTTTCGAGGAACTGTTATCAGTAAACTATATCCTTGGATGGACTCAAACCCGCTTCGTCTGCAACACACGTGTGTCCGTCTGACCTCTCCTCTTCCGGGTTCCTTGAATACAGATTAAGACCTTTATCTTTTCATATAAAGTTCAGACTCCCTTATCATTTGGTACGCTGATTTTGCTGTATACACGTGTAATATTATAATGGAGTGTGACTTCGTGGTGACAGAAACTGCAATTACTTTTTTTTTATAATTTCAACCCTCATTTTATTTCTCTTCGACATTTTCATCTTTCATTAATCCTTGATTTATGACACCACGTTCCCCAGGAAAGTTTTTTTTTTTTTTTTTTAGGTCTCTACGACTTGCCGCCATAAAGATCAGTAGAACCAGGAAACGATTCTGTATTGAACAGAGGATGTTAATTATGACCTTTACGAAGATTCCATCCCAGCGTTTGCACAGATTGACTCCGGGGTAACATGGTACACACAAATGTGGATCGCTTGAATGGAGATAGAGCCTGCTTATTCACCCCAGAAAGGTTCAAGTCATGTCGAAATCAGTCAGCAGCATTGACACGCGTAATGAGCGTCAATATTTAAAGCGAGGCTACCCTCTCCTAATCAGAAGAATTTCAAATTTCCATATGGCATTGCTTTTTTTTTTTTAATTATTTATTGGCCTTTAGCCTAGTCGGCCATACAGCCAGCCTTTGTATACTTTACATTGATGTGTACATAATATTTTCATTTAGTTATCAAACTTGTTTTTTACATGGGTTTTTCATTATTTACTAGACTAGTAATCTATATTACATCATTTCTGACAATTCACTTATGTGTTGCTCACACTCAAACATTATAATTTGACATTGTATACTTGTGTTCTCACATGTAAATAGGACACATTTAACAAGAAAATTCTAATTGATATAAAGGTTACAGTTTTGTGGTTTGTATAAGTAGATCTAAGCTAGGTGTTTCCATCTTCTAGATGTATCATTTTCTAAAATTGAGTGTTCTGTCTATAAGTTATGTCTTATCTAAATTAACTACCAGAAAGACGTTAATTTTAGTTATATATTTACAATGAGTCTGCATCTATAGCACACAATAAAGAGGTAGTTTTTGAGCATAGCCTATAAATGATGCAGTTTTAAGAGTTAGATGGGGAGAATTCAGATGAATATGTCTCCATCCTTATAATATGTCATTAATGTCTTATAAATATTTTTGTCGTTGGTGGCTAGCAAGATAATCACATTCGTTGGTAAAGGAACACCGAGGGTTTTTAATCCTTTCAGCATTTTGTCTTGTTGTGTTCTATATTTCTGGCAGGAAAATAGAATGTGGTTTTAAATCGCCTACTGCTGTATCTGAACAGTCGCATTGTGGAGTTTCTCTGAGATGTATTCGATTTAAGTGGCTGGGGAAATTACCATGGTGGAAGCGACTTCTTAATGATACTTGTGATGTACCGCCTGTTGACATTCCATTTGTAATACCAAGGCTTGACGGGGATATCTGGTTGTATGCGGCCGTAGTGTGTACCTTTTAGTTGTGAAGAGCTACTCCATTCCGTTTGCCATAGTTCTTTTGCTCGCTGTTTGATGGTTTGGTGGAATTCTGAGGAGTGAAGTTTTAAGTCTTCTTCGTGTCCCGCCACTATAGCTTCCTTCGCCATCTTGTCGACGT
This sequence comes from Vandiemenella viatica, assembly GCA_031002005.1. Classification (NCBI taxonomy): domain Eukaryota; kingdom Metazoa; phylum Arthropoda; class Insecta; order Orthoptera; family Morabidae; genus Vandiemenella; species Vandiemenella viatica. The sequence goes on along the minus strand of CM061921.1, from coordinate 225,335,610 downwards.
ATTCATTGAATTTTATTCCCTTGTGGGATGGAACCCACAAGAACCTTGTGGTGATGCCCTTTATGTTGTTGGTGTATATTTCTTGAAGGATGTCTGCTATTATGCTTGTCATCCTTGTGTTCCAACTGGGCTTTCCAATGCTTGTGATTACGCTCAGGGAATCGGTGATGATTATTACTTCGGTTTGGTCACGGTTACCACTATATTTCAATGCCTCTAATATCGCTTTTGCTTCTGCAAGAAAAATTGACGTTTGCTCCGGTAACGAGTATAGTGCATGATACTGTGTTAGTGGGCAGTATATTGCGCATCCTACTCTGCTTTCTGGGCTGACCTTGGCGCCGTCTGTGTAGATGTGTGTTGCGTTCAAGGTGAAGGTGCTTAGTTTCCTGTTGAGGTTTTCGTTTTCATCCGTGTTCGCAGATTTTCTAGGAGATGTATTTGGGTGTCGATTGTTCGTAGGTGGAATGGTGCTTGGTAAATAGGATGTATTTCGAATTTATCTATTTTGTCACTGATCTCTTCCCAATTGTTGTACGCTTTCAGTAATGGTATGTCGTGTTGGGTCGCTGGATCTTGATTTGCAAATTGTTCTACAGCTTGTTTTAATGTTTCCATCCGTTTCCTCAGTGGATGCGTTTTGAGGTTTAGTTTGTCTACTAGGAACTTTTCGGATAGCTGACTTCTTCTTATATGTAGAGGCGTGTCCCCGGATTCCACTAGTAGTGCGTTCGTGGGTGTAGACCTCATGGCTCCTACACATGTTCTGAGGCAGCGGTATTGTAGTCTGTCCCAACTTCCGTAGTGCGTCTTTCCTGCCGTTAACGTAAAGATGCAGCCATAGTCTACTACCGATCTGATTAATGCTCTGTATAAGAGTAGGAGGGTTTTAGGATGGGATCCCCACCACGTTCCCACTACTGCCCTTAAGATGTTGAGTCTTTTCTCAGATTTGGCTATCACTTCTTGTATGTGTTCTCTCCAGGTAAGACGATTATCGAGTATCATTCCTAGGAATTTGCATTGTTTTTTCACTGGGAAGCTGTATGGTCCTAGCGACACGTTGTCATTGATGGTGATTTTTTCGTTTGGAGAATATTACTACTGTTGACTTATCAGCTGCGATTTCCATCCCATTGTTGAATAACCATGTACTGAATTCCTCCAATGCCTCTTTCAACATGAGAAGTACCACTTCCACAGTTGAACCCTTTATATATATTACTATGTCGTCTGCGAATTGGAGGGTAGTTATTTTGGGAGAAAAGAGTTTCCCCAGGTCGTGGGTATATATTAAGTACAACAGAGGACTTAGTATTGCTCCCTGGGGGAGTCCCTTAAACACCAAGCGAGGACCTATCAATTTTTCTTTGGCCGCTATATATATCACTCTTTCTGATATTAGGGAGTATATTCCTGCCAAGAGCTTTTGGGGGATTCCCAGCTTACTGAGTTTTTTGCATCAGAACGGGTATTACCACATTGTCATATGCTGCTGAAATATCCAAGAACACTGCGCCGAGGTACTGCTTCTGAATGTATGTGATATTGATATCTGTATTTAGAATTGACAAGTTATCCATGGTGCTCTTTCCTTTCCTAAAGCCGAATTGAGTAGCTGGAAGGAGCTTGTTTCTTTCCAACCACCATTCTAGGCCTATTTTTGAGTAGGCGTTCCAGCGTCTTTGATACGCATGACATTAGTGAGATTGGCCTATATGATCCTGGCTGTTTGGATCTTTATGGGGTTTCAGAATTGGTAGGATAATCTGTGTTCTCCATTCCTGAGGAATCGGTAGGGTCGTCCAGATGTCGTTGAAGCATTTTGTGAGGAATTTTAGTGCTATTTTGGGCATGTTGAATAACATCGCGTAGTGTATTCCGTCTATTCCCGGGGCCGTGTCGGAGGACTGTTTTAAGCATTGGAGGAGTTCTTTGATTGTAAACGGTGCGCAGAGCTGGTGCTCAGAGTGTTCGGCAGGATTTGGTGCGTATCGGGATTCTGGATTGGAGGTACTATCTGGAGCTATTCTTTTGGAAATTTCTTCTATACACGAGCTGTCTACTGAATTTGTTGTAGGTCTATGTTTCCTGTCTCTCAAGCATCTTATTCTCTCCATATTGAGCTCGTGCTTGTGTCTTTACTCAATGTTTCGCAGTACTCGATCCAACTTTGCCGTTTTTGTTTCTTTAACGCACGTTTGGTCCATGCACTAATTTTTTGATATTCTATGTAATTCGTTAGTGTTGGTTCTCTCCGGTATTTATGTAAAGCTAGACGTCTTTTTGCTATTGCTCTTGAGCATTCTGAGTTCCACCAAACTGTCGTGGTCTTGCCTGAATGACTTCGTTGTTTTCTTGGAGGTATTGATTTGTTTGCTGCTACTGTTATTGCTGCCACTAATTGCTTATATGCTTCTATCCCCGTTACTTTTGCTGGGATTTTGTAGATTTCCTCTTCCAAACATCGCTTGTATGTTGTCCAGTTAGCTTTATTTTTATATTCCAGCATCTTGTAGGATGTTTTCTGTTTTCATAGTCAGGTGGGCATCCGATTGTGAGTTGAATTGGAAAATGGTCCGATCCCAAAGTGTCGTTTAGTACCTGCCATGTGGCGATGGTTGCAATGCTTGGCGAAGAGAGTGTGAGGTCAACGGCGGATGGTTTGCCGCCTACTCTGCGAATCAGCGTGGGGGTTCCGTCGTTCATAATTACGAGGTTCTCGTCTTCTACCATGTCCATTACTGATGTACCGTATGTGTCATCATGGTGGCATCCCCAGCTCCGGCTGTGCGCGTTGAAATCACCTGCTATTAAATATGGTGGTTGTATTTGTTTGAATAGGTTTGTCCAATCCGCCTGTTCGATCTTTTTTCGAGGGGTGCAGTATATCGATACCACAGTGAATGAAAATTCTTTGAGTCGAATTCGTATTGATACTGCTTGGAAGGGAAGATTATTGTTGTTTAAGTGTTGAGGCTCATGCGAAATTTGTTGGTCAATTAAGATAGCTACCCCTCCTTTTCCATCTGTTCGGTCATTTCTATATACATGGTAATTTTTGAATCTAACTTCTTTGAGGGGGTGGAACCATGTTTCCGATAATAAGGCTATATCTATTTTCCTGTTTTGTAGTTCTGCACTCAAACTTTCTCTGTTTGAATATACTGATCTGCCGTTCCACTGGAGTATTTTTAGTTGCGGGTCGTGAGTGGAGGACGAGTGCAAATTTTGTTTGTTATCTGGGTCCATTATGTGGTCGTTGTGATGATCGCCTCTAGTAGATTTCTTATATGTGATGGATCAATTGTACTGTTGTATCTTGTCTGCTCAATTATGGTTATTACTAACGCCATCAATTTTTCTACTAGTGGTATTTCCGCCGTTATTATCTGTTGTTGCGCTAACTGGTGATTCGGCTCAAGATTTCCCGGCATCCTGTGGGTAGTGGTTGATGTGGATTGAACGTTATGGGTTGTGTTGGGCCGTTGCTTTTCCAGAACAGATTCTGAGGGATTATGGTACCACTGCCCACTGGCCTTGTTTTTGTAACGTTTGTGGGCATAGGCGGCTGGCCAACTCCGGTGTTATTCGGGTTTCCTTGTACATGACTATGTGGAGTTGTGTGTGGCGCGAACGATGCTGGCTTCCGGGTTCCCGCACTTGAGGGCTGCTACCTTCATTGTGTTACTGCTGGGATGTATTGTGGGTTTAGCGGTGTTGATTGTTTGGCTGCAATAGGAACTGGGTTTTCCTCCGGAAGTTGTTGACCTGTTTGTATTAGCTGTGGGAATGCTGCCGTTACATTGGCGTAAGTTCGTGGGTTTGTAAGGGGTTGCCATTGTTGGGGTTATTGACTACCAAATTTTGTTTTCTTTCTGAGCGCTGTTTGAATTCCGGGCAGGATCGATCGGTAGACAGGTGGTTTCCTTGGCAGTATATGCAACTTGGTTGATTTTCGGAGGTGCAATCTTTGAGTTTGTGAGAACCAGCACATCTGCTGCAGCGAGGTTGGCTTCTACACTGGGCTTGGGTGTGGTTGTACCTAAGACATTGATAACATTGTATTACCGGTGATACGTAGGGTTGTACAGCACATCTCATGCCATATAAGTATATGAACTGTGGCAACACTTGGGATTGAAAGGTTAAGACGCAAACTGGTAGGGGGCGGTGTTGAACTCCGTTGTCTGCTACAACTTTTTTAGTAAATCTTCTGACTCGTAAAACTGGAAAGGGGGAGATTGTTTCATTTATTATTTCATCCGGAGATAGCGAGGTGTCGATGTTCCTAATCACTCCCTGTTTCCTGGTCATATAGTATGGTATGTAGGCCTCTAGTTATTGTCTTTTAGTGATCTCAGTTCTACCAAGGAATTTGCAGCGGTACCGGTCTTAGTTTCAATTCTAATTCTATTCCGCCCTGCGGTAGTAATATTAATTATTTCCGATCTTATGTGGTTATTATGTAGGAAAAGCATTTTTCCTACTGACATAGGGTGCAGCCTGCCAATGTTGTTATTGCTACTTTCCACCATTACATAGTAAGGACCATTGTCCATGGGTGTGTATCTGTTATCTTGACTATTCTGGTTAATGGGGTAGCCGGGTTTTTCATAATTATTTGGTGGGCCCAGATGGGGCAGTGGAACTGGTATAGGAGGCACGTTAGTTACATTGTTAGATACACTTTCACTGACTAACTGGGTAGCGGGACTCTTGCCATGGGTTCTAGGTTAAGCAACAGCTGGTCTTTTTGCTTGGCGCGTTTACTCACTGGTGACGTATGTTGTTTCTTCTGTGGCGAACGTGATCTTGCGCGTGAAAGCGGTTTGGTTTTTTGAGTCTGCCGGTGCTGCTGTTGCTCTGTCGGGACTCCCTGCTGATCGTACTGCAACTCTTCCACTGTCATCTGCGCCGGTCGTTCAGCATACGGTGGTTCTTGGGTAGTCTGCGTCTGGCGGATGCCGTGGTCGTCTTCCATGTCCTGGAGGGTAGGAGTGATCTGGTGGTCTTCGATGTCGACGGCTGCTTCAGGGGGTGTGTTTCCATCTTATAATAAGTGCGTAGAGCCACTCCCACTGTCAGACTGGTCGATGGAATCGATCCAGTATTGTCTGCCATAGTGTTCCGAGACTGCGTCTCTGGAACACTATGGTGTTGGTTGTAGTTGTTATAACTTCGCTTCTTGCAAATTAAACACTACTTTGTAACCGATGATTAACTGAAACGTTGGTAAACACTATCACACTTAGAACCGAAAAGTGGAACAGTCCGAATACACTACGTCCGGTTGTCTCACTACGCTCGGTTGAGGAAGCTCGAGCGACCGCACTCGACGGCGGCTCGATGTGAACTGTATGGCATTGCTGGTCTGGATTGTTTACCTTCCAAGTGTCAGAGTTTTCGATTCTCCGCGCACTGAGCCTCTTGTCGAAGCTACCTAAGCTAACCTGTTAACCCTCCCAGGCACAGGGGACCTGCAGCTTAATGTGGAATCCTAACAACTGTGCTAAAGGTGGAGATCGGGTTAAGAGCCTTTGAAAATACCAGCTGAGATTGGGACTCGAACCGAGGACATTTGGATCTACAGTGAGACGTCTTAATTACTAAGACATCAGACCGATCAGCAGACATGACAATGATTTGTAATCGATTGTCTTTGTGAATGACGAAATTACTGAAGGGAAACGAATTGGCATCGTTTCCTGAATCTCCTTATCAGATAATTTACACAGTGCATCCGCTGCTTTCGGCACACAAAATTAGGGATTGCGTCGGAACTTACACGAAACACCAGTGACTCACCAATACCATCCTGTCTACTTGAACTGCCGGTAACAACAAAGATCATTATCTCCTGACGACAATTAGTGTTTATTATTTAGAGTACAACAATAGCGGTATTGACAATGTGGGTGGCAAACGTACCCCTTCCAAAGCTATACATCACTGTGCTAATTATAATTATAACGAAGTTTTAAATACTCCGTCGATTTAAACATCATTAAAAACTGGTGTTTATGTTTTTAAAACGCTATAAAGTAGCTTGTGACAACTATGATCTGTGGTAACAGGTACATTAGTCACAGTATCAATGATAGGAGGTGGACATAGTCGAAGAACTCGTAATAATTTTCAATTTTTAAAATAGAATTATCAAATAAATAATAGTAAAATCAGGTTGAAACAAATTATTATCAGTTTTTCATTCATTGCTGCCATTTTCTTGGTGCAACGAAGAAATTTTTCCGGGGGTCAATCAAAAACTAAGCTGTACAACATAACACTGTTTCTCAGGAACTGGATATTTTAATGTGTTTCCGTGGGATCACAGTTTGGGATTTTACCTTAATATATACGAGATACCAAATAAGATTTTGGTTACGAGTAATCAAATATTAATAACTGGTAATCATGGGAACAGCTACAATTGAGTCGTCTAAACCGCACCGGTGTTGTAATTCGATTTTTATTTTTTATATTCAGTCACGGAAATTCAAATAATGTTTATGGTGAAGTAGGTATTTCGAGACAAGTTGTCAGAAAGTATGTGCAATGTGTCCCAGAACTACCACTCCGAAATCATAATAACTACAGTGTGGGTAGGATGTAGCAAGTCGAGAACATCTGACAACTTTAAGCACAATAGCGACTTGATTTAATCAAATCTGCAAGTAAGAGTTGAAGCAGTTCCCAGGAAAGTGCGCATTTCTCTTGGCAGAGCTCAAGAAACCCATAAACATGAATATCGAAGAATTAGTATCAGGTGAGTAGTTCGTTTGCAGAAAGATAAACACAGAACTACTGCACCAAACGTTTAGAGTGCAAATAAAATGCATTTTTGAAGAAGAGTTGAGATCTGGGATCATTATTTACCACCAAAATCAAGATATGTTCACGTAAAGAAAGTCAAGTTTGTTGTATCTGCGATAAAGGTGAAGGCAACACGCACTTCTAATTCACGACTTGTGCCGTATTATAGATGAGCAATCCCAGGTTGATTTAGTTCTATAAGATTTTAAAAAAAAGCTTTCGACACTGTGCCTCACACTAGGTTACATTGGATACTTCGTGGCTACGGCATATCTAGATAAATATGTGACTGGGTTGCTGACTTTCTGAAGGGCAGAACACAGTGTGTAGTTCTCGACGGTGAGAGTTCATCATTTACCGAGGTGAGGTCCGGGGTTCCCCAGGGAAGCGTGATAGGGCCTCTGTTATTTCTCATATACATTAATGATTTGTGTGACATAATAAGGGGGATGAAAAGATTATTTGCCGATGATGCTACGTTTTGTTACAAGAGGATATTATTAAAATAACTGAGTGGTGTAAAGATTGGCAGTTGGTGTTAAACGCTAAAAAGTGCCAAGTCATGCGTGTAAGTAAAAAGGTGACACCATTTAGCTCTGAATATACAATTAATAGTACTGTCCTCCGAACGGTAGATTCCGCTAAATACCTAGGGGTAACAATTCGTATTAATTTGTCGTGGAATGAGCATATCGAGAATTTAATTGGGAAAGCAAATCGTATGCTCGGATTTCTAGGTCGGAATTTAAATCAATGCACTCCGGAAGTTAAATCGATTGTATACACGTCACTATTGAGTCCTCACTTAGAATATTGTTGTTCTGTATGGGGTCCCCATCCCATCAAAAGGGGTTATTGGAGGCATTAGAGAAAGTTCAAAGAAGAGCTGCCCGATTCGTGACAGGTAGATATAGTTGGAGGGAAAGCGTAAGTGCGATGTTGAAGGAGTTAGGTTGGGAAGACTTGGAACACCGAAGGCGTTGCTCTCGACAGAAGCTAAATGAAAAATTAACAACTGACGTATTTCTGAATGACAGCAAGCAAATATTGCTACCAGCAACATTCATATCTCGGAATGACCGCGAAAATAAGATAAGAGAAATCAGGGCCACAGCCGATTCATTTCTGTACTCATTTTTCCCACGAGCGATTAGGGAATGGAATAGAAAGGATTTAACGGGAGAGTAAACTTAAATTCCGACAAGAGTAGCTTTCGATAAAGCACTCCGGCCATCCTGATCTGGGTTTTCCATGGTTTTCCCGGATCACTCCAGGCGAATGCTGGAATGGTTCCTCACATTAGCCCATGGGCGCCTCTTGCCATTTCGTGTATATCCCTTCCAAACTATTATCCTTTCGGATAGGTGCAATGCACCCTCCGCCTCACACTTTTAGTGAATCGCGGAGTAATAATAATAATAAATCTCTCTCTTTTCAGTAGTGGAGTTATTCATTCAGAAATATATCTATAGGTGCAACGATCAACGCTCTTGCCAAACGTGAAGCCCTCAGACGATGAATAAGTCCATTAAGAATAAACGGGCTTAGAAATTGACAAAGGGCGATTTGTTTGTCTATGAGAATGCAACACCACATTCAAGGAATGTCACTGAAGACCGCCTTGACAGATTCATGTGTGAAGTGTGACAATGTATCCTTTACACGCTTGCTTTATTCCATGTGATTTTCTTGTGTTTTGGCTGATGAAAAGTGAACTGGTGGAGACGTGATACCACTCATAACCGACGAAGTGAAATTGGCCGCTCTTGTCTGGCGTTCACAAGTTGGACGGAACTGTTTCAAAACAGACATTTCTAAACTGGTAGAGAGATTATAAAAGTCCATAAACAAGTTGTAAGACAAAGTAGATAAATATTTTTATTTTAATTTTTAATAGAAGTGATTATTGTTTTTGCAGATTTGTTGACGTTATTGACTCGTAACTATATGCAACTTAATTTCGGATTGCCCCACATATTAATTTTTTGTTCATGTTTTACGGCTCGTCAGTGGTGAGCTCATCAGAATAGGGATAGTATTGGAGAAAAGGAACGGAAAAGAATTAGACCCAAACTGACGTTCGCCGTTGTTGGTTTGGGAAAACCGAAATCAGAATGGCCTGATCAGTGTTCAAACACACGTACTTCCGAACACCAATCACGAACAAATACTAACCTAACCTCATTGGGGGAAGTGTTACTCTATCCTTAAACCGCAAAATCCTAAATTTGTAAGATGCGCCTCAGTTTGTTAGAGTATAACATGTGAATTACTATGGGGAATTCGGATCCTCCTGGTTTTTCGACACGGCGTTTAGAAAAACTATCAAAAAACCGTAATCAGAATGGCCATGGTATGCCACATCTATGGAGAAGGCATTGCACCGGAAGCCGTTAAGGTTTGCGATCATTGCCACATCACAGGTAGATTCAGAGGGGCTGCACACAATAACTGTAACCTACAGTACAAAAATCAATGTTACCATTGTTTCTCTGGATATGATGCGCACTTCATTGTTAGGGCCTTAGCACACCTCGATAAAGATGGGATAGATGTCCTGACCATCAACACTGAACGTTAAAATTCGTTTTCTAAAAAGATTAACTGTATGTCAATCACAATGCGGTTCCTGGACTCGTACCGTTTTATGGAGTCACCATTAGAGAAGCTATATGGAACCCTTGTAGAGCGTGACATTCGCATTCCCCTTGCGCATTTCACGGACCCCAAGAGGTTCCAAATATTTAAACGAAAAGGAGACTTTTCTTACAAATACATGGATTCGATGAGGAATCTCTCAGAGCCCACTGTCCTTCCAAGTCAATATTTTCGTGGTCTGAATCTGGAATTTCAGACGATGATTAGGAACACAGATCCACACCTTGGGTGAAGACGCAAGTCTGTACATGGAGACAGATGTACGGCTACTTGAGGATATGTTTGAAAAATTTTGGGTGGTATGTTTGAATAAATACCTCCTGGACTCTTTCCACTATTTCACAGTGTCAGAGTTAAACCAAACGTTTGTCGAGCTGGAACTTCTGACAGATGTCGACATGTTTCTCTTTTTAAAACGTGGAATTCATGGAGATATTTGCCTGCGCGTCCACAGGCACGCCAAGGCGAATAACCGGTACATGGTGGAGTAAAACAACGATTCACCTGGAAAATTCATCATATATTTCCATGTAAACAATCTGTATGGCTGAGCCATTTCAGAGTGTCTACCCTCGGGGAGATTTCGATGGTTATCAGCCAAGCAGATTGCTAGAATAGTTTTAGTGAGCTCATCTAGGGGCTTCGTTTCAGAGTCAGACTTGACTATTCCTCAGGATATACACGACTATCTAGCGGATCTACTGCCACGTACAGACCACAAATCCGCCCCTGGATCTACACTCTCCAAGCTAATGACTATGTTAGAGGATAAGGTTCAGTATGTTGTCCATTACCGAGTCCTCCAGCAATGTGTAGGCATCGGGATGAAGTTGGTCAAGGTACACCGGGTAATATCCTTCAATCAGTCTGATTGAAAGAATACATTTATCTCAACACGTGTTCTCGCCAGTTAGCCATATCAGAATTTAAGTGAGACTTTTTCCAACTTATGAACAATTCAGTTTTCTGGAAAACAATGGCTAACATTAAAAAACACCATGACGTAAAATTGTGCACAGGATTGGCGGACTGCCGTGGTGCCCGCAAACACGTAGCTCCACCACACTTCAAGTGTATGATTTTTTTTGGAGAAATACTATGTAGCTGTAGAAATGACGAAAGTGCGGATACTTTTCAACAAGGCGTTCTACTTCGGGATGCGAATTTTCGATCTGTCTAAACAGCGGATGTACAAATTTCACTGTGAATTCGCCATTCCATAGTTTTTACGCCCTAAACTGCTTTATATGGACACAGACAGTTTCATCTATTTGATCCATATGAAGAGGCGCAACAGGGAGGAATTCGACACATCCGGATATACGAGCCCAACAATCGTTTCGACATAGAATTCTATAACGGGAAGGTTGTGGGGGTTATGTAGGATGAGACGAATGTTACCTTGATTGTGGAGTTTGCGGATCGAAGGTCAAAAATGTACGACTAGAATCTAACCAGACCTCAAGACGGGCCAAGGGTCTGGCAGGCACAGTTTCAAAACAACTCACCATAGATTATATAGAATTTTTACACTGAGCTCCATATAAATACCATATTCAATAATGTTTTCAGTAATATCTCCATTAAATCAAAACTGTTTAGGTATCCAAACTTTATCTGTCTAGATCAGATGATAAATAATATATTTACCATAATGGAATTAGAACCTTATCATGTGACCACAAGTCTATACCTGAGTGAATGTGTGTGTAAATAGCGTATGATTGTGTGTAAATACCTGTGAATGAAATCTGTGTGTAAATATTACAGTGAGATGGGTTGTAAATATTATATAGTCATCTGTTGTAAATAGTGGTCACATGATTTGTTGTAAATAGTTGATGCTGACCTGTTTCTACATAATTTGTAAAAATTGTTGATGGTGACCTGTGGTCATTAAAAGTAAATAGTTGACGATGATATGTGGTAGACATGATTTGTAAATGGTTGACGGTGACCTGCTATCATGAGTTGTAAATAGTTGATGACGTTGTAAATAATTCATAGTGTTATATTTCTGTGGGGTTTTGTCAGTGCACTGTAATTTAGTAATATCTATCAAATGTTAAAAATATCAGTGCTGCGTAAAGAGCCAATGATGCATGTAAAAGTTAAAATTTTCCATGAGTTATCCACTGTAACAGTGAAATATGTTGTAAAAAAATCCTTGCACAGTAAATATTTTCTAATATATAATGAATGGGGGAAAAATAACCCGTGAGGTATGCAAATATGTTGTAAAAAATCCTTTATCCATGTACTGAATAAATAGTGAAATAATTTTGTGTTTATCTATACACTATATAAGAAGATGGCAGAATAAATACATTACCCTGAGTTATGCAAATGTGTTGTAAAAATGGTCAAATAGTTTAGTGTTTAAGCCTTTCATCTGTACACTGTAAGGCCCTTCGTCCACCTAGTGCAACGCAACTGCGATCCAAATAAAAAAAAACAAATAATAATTTTAAAAAAAATGTGGCATGAGCGTTGGACAGGATTCCCTTCGGAGTCGGACCCTTGGTATTGCATCTACCATCCTGTCTCTTCTTCTGTAATACTCTTGTAGAAGCTTTCTTACCCCACCCATCATTTCCAAAACTCGTTCATTTCGTTCTCTATCTGTCCTCTCAATTTTCAGCATTCTTCTATAGCAACAAATTTTAAATGCTTCAATGTTATTTCTTTCTGGTATTCCTCACACTGTATGTGCTCCACACATACAGTTTTTTTTAAAAATTGTTCTAAGTCCTATATCAATATTTGAAACCAAAATATTTCTCGTTTTCATGGAGGCACTTTTTCATAGCGCTTTTCTGAATTTTATGTCATTCCTACTTTGGCAATCAGTTTTAATTTTACATCCCCAGCTGCAGAATGCACTTACTTCCTCTACAGCAACCGATCCTATCTTTATATTTAATCTACTATTATTGATATCATTTCTGATACACTTCATCATTTTTGCCTTGCTTTGGTTTATATTTAGTCCAAATCTACCATCAGTATTACATTCAATAACATCTCAATATCCTCAGCCTATTCTTCCAACGAGACAATGTCATCAACAAATCATAGGATACTGATTTTTACTCCTTGAACACTTATGCCACATTCAAATCGTTCTTTCACTTCCTTTATTGCTTCTCCTGCATACAAATTGAATAGGTATGAAAAGTAGTGCATGGAAGGGAAAAGATGACCATGACCACATGCTGGCACTCGATTTCAGGCACAAGGGTGTGGAAAGATTCTCTTTTTTAGGTAAGGGTGTCAGGGATTGGAATGAGTTACCAAGAGAAATGATGAATAATTTACCGAAAACTTTGAAAAAATTTAAAGATAAAATTTGTAGAGGGCAAATGTAGGTGGGTGCAGGATAGGGGGAAGATGGGTGTGTAGGGAAATTGCCACCGGAGCCTGTGCTCCATTGCAATTAAATTAAAATAAAATAAAATAAATATTAATGGATATAGACTACAACCTTCTCTCACACAATCTTTAACTGATGCATGCCTCTCATGATTCCCTGCTTTTATCACAGCCACTCGATTCTTATATAGTTTATAAGTATTCTTCTATCTCGATATTTTAGACCTGACTTCTTAAAATTTTTGATTATCTTGTCCCACCTCACATTATCAAAAGCTTTTTCTAAGGCAACAAACGTCATGAAAGTATCTCTGTTTTCCTTGATGCGCCCTTCAAATATTAATCTTAAAGACGAATTGCTTCCCTTGCACCGCGATTTTTCCTAGACCAAAATTATTCGTCCTCAGTTGAGCTCCTTTCAGAGTTACTTCTTAGACCCACGTCTAAAATCGCTGGAAATTTTACTGTCGTGTTACGTTGTTTGACTTTATTCACTTCCAGCCTGTTCTGCTTGCATTACTTCTTTATTCTCTTGAATTTCTAACTATCAGATTATAGTTACACTGTTTTTTTACAGTCGAGAACTTGATTCATGAATCTCTGTTTGACCATGATATAATCTAGCTGATATCTACCTTTGTCCCGTGGACATTTTGTCGGTGTATATCCTCTGAGCATAATTCTTAAATAGGTTGTTCACCACGACTAGTTTATATCTTTAACAAAATTCTAACAACCTACTTCCTTTCTCGTTTGTTTCTTTTAGACGAAAACTTCCTATAGTATGCTCTCTTTTCCTTCTCCCACTACCGCTTTTCAATCATCCATGATTATTAGATTTTCCTCCCCCTTCATATATTCGACTAATTTTTCAATTTCTGCGTATATTTTCTCTATTTCTTCATTATCTTCCTGTGACGATGGCATATACACTATTACTAACATGATTTGAGTTGATTTAGTTTCGGACCACATTAAAATAATCCTCTCTCTCTAAACTGATCGCAATAACTCACCCGTTTCCCTACTTCCTTCTTCATTACAAATCCTACACCAGCAACTCCACAGCATGTTTTTGTGTTAATTATTGTGTGTTCCTCAGACCAAATCCTGTGCATCGTTCTACTTAATCTCACTAACCCCAACGACATCTAGCTAAAGTCGTTCCATCTCTCTTTTCACGTTTTTTAATCTACCTGCCCTATTCAGACTTCTAACATTCCACGCACCGACTTGCAGAATGTTATTACATACTGCGTGAAAAGTACAACTGTTAACAATATCAGTGAATACAGTAGATAATGTTCGTTACCGTGTATAAATATTCTTCCAAATCAGGAGTACAGCAAGTATTTTTTTATTTGTTCGAAAAAAAGTAGCCCATTGAAATATCTAGCTAATTAACAATTTTTATTATACACCTATTGTTTCTATTTACTAACTTTTTTTTTTTTTTTTTTTTTTTTTTTTTTTTTTTTTTTTTTTTTTTTTTTTTTAAAAGAAAAGAAACAAAGCAGATTAATGCCTTTGTATCAAGGTAATGTTTTTTTTAAAAAATATTCTTTAGACAATATTTCCATTGCCAAGGTTGTTGGTGTTAGGAAATATTGTGATAGTTTCGCAGCTGTTGGGGGTTTGATGTATCAGCAACTGGACTGATCGTATCCACATGCATTGGCTGCAGTGGACCAAATTCCTATAGATTGTTGTCGTAATTACTTATTGCATATGTTCTTTATTCTCTCTTCCTAATGAAACTGGCAGCACGCATACAGCTCTCACGATGTTGATCACTGATGACATTCTTTTGCAAGTTATAGCATTCAGTAAAATTTTGAACTTTTGGCTCATCATGACCAAAGCACATTCCATGCTTTTCTGACCCCGGCTCAATCTGTAGTCGAAAATGCATGTGGTGTAGTTCAGTCATCTTGATAGAACGATTCATTCTACAAGCTTTGAAAATCCCATCATCACTCTTTCTCCCCGGATATCCTACTTCGATGGTAATGAAATTCGCATCCGCGTCGGTTGTAGCCATCAGAACAGTCGAATGATGTGACTTATAATTTAAATTCGTTGAACCACTTCTAGGAAGTTAATTAGTGCGGATATCCTTTTCATCAGTCGCCGGTGCAATTTGGTATATTCCAAAGAGTTTCAAAACGTTACTATATTTGTTTTAACGGGCTTTGTCAGATATTGGCATAAGAAAGTTGTGCAGTGTTGTCCAAATTGTTTTGCAGCATTCCTTCACAATTTTCACGAGCAAAGTAACATGATGGTGAGGAAAAACTGCATCCACTTCACAGGTATCTGAAACAAGATGACGTAAACAAAAATTAAACCTTGCAGCCAAGAATGTTTTTGTTCTGTCTTTAATAATATATAGAAGATATCAAGAATAAATATTATATCACGATGGGTGAGAATTGAATGAAAGATCGAAGCAGATCAATTTTTCATAAAGTGCATTTCCAGTCCCAAGCATTTGCATCATGTCATGTCATGTATATAATAAAATCATGAAAATAATACGAGGTAGAACATTGAAAAGATGATATAATTGCATTTCTGACTTGTTTAAACGACGTATATTTGTGAATTCCATGTTACTTTAAAACACATTCATCCTTTATATACAAATACGTAACCTCACATGAAGTGGTTTTAGTCATTTTCCTCAAGGCACTCTGTGGGAGCAAGAAGTCACTGATTCTGTGTGTTCACTCAGTATTTCTCTGTTAACTTCCTAAGGAATGAAAATCCACATTTTCTGTATCCTGGTCTGTGCTGGTATATTCTGACATACAGTTAAAAATGAATTAGTGTTGGTTAATAACAAAGCAGACTTGGTGGGTGAGTGATAACGCTCTGGCGTTGCATTTGGAAGGACGTGGGTACGAATACCCGTTCAGCCTTCAAGATTTGGGTTTTCCGAAATCACTCTAGACGAATGCAGCGATGGTTTTTCAGAAGGTCTTGCTGGAATTCCTTCCTATTCCTAGACTAGTGCTTTCCCGCCTTTTATATCTTGTACAATGACGAGGCGTAAATTCAAAAGGAAAGAAAGAAGCATTTTGTTACCTGAGTAACTTTGAATGTTTGTAACCATAAGGTTATACTGGTGCTAAAATGGTTTTCTCTAAAATCTTGACTACAGATTCGAAAATTGACACTGGTTTTGTCTTTGTGTAAGCGAGAGTTGTAAGTGATACAATAGAAAATTTCAGGAATTTTATAACACTGCAAACTTCATTTTACTTAACTACTGAAGCAAGCTGGCATGTTTACTGTAAATATTGCAACCATGAAAAACAGAATTAAGTATGACAGTCAACTAATACATATGAAAGGACTGAAGTACTTACACAGCTCCAATTATTCTTTTAGACGTGAAATTTGTTTAGCAATTTTAAATTTTATAAGCCAAAGTCGAGTAACCTAGAAAAAATTAAAAATGTATTAGTGCTAAGGCACAGAGGCATAAACTAAATCACGACGAATTTTGTGCAGAAACAGAGCAATTCAATAAATGAACATGGGTTCTACCATCAATTAGCGTACAAACGAGTCTCCTTATTCAAGACAGAACATTTAAAATTATTTACAATTCCACCATTGAGGATTTAAATATGGTGTTATATTTGTAACTAAGTATGTAATGTATTCATAATGTGGGTCCTAGGGATTTAGATACACCACTGTTTGTGAAAATTGCATCAACCAGAATGTTTGTCTGTATCATTCCAGAATCGGAGGGGGAAATAGATACAATTATAAAAAGTCACAGCTCCAGCCGCAATAAAATTTAAATAAAAACCAGTAATGGAGACTCACAAAAAATCTGGTAACAGCTGAGGTATTTATTAGAAATAACATGGAGGCTCATATCACAAAATCTGTGATACAGAAACGGGGTGGTGAGAAATGTAGACATTACTCTTAGTGATACAAATTTATTTTTCATAATCGAGTGTGAGTTCCAGGTATTTAATAGTAGGGCAACAAGAAGTTATTCTACTACCAGTATACGTCCTAACATTTAGATCAAAACTACTACCTCAGTTTGTCTACATCGATAGTATAAGATGCAGGTCGAACCCTACAGCCCCATTGTCATTCAATTTTTAAAAATATATGCGTTTTGGACACGGCGGTAATTAGTGCCGCTGTCAGGCATAGTACAGTTTCCGTGCAGCGGACAACAATGTCGACGCATGCCAGAAGACAGCCTCACCACTTTGCTAACACCCAGCATGCCCTATCAGAAAGTGAAACCCACCAAACAATACATGGTGTACAATAAAGTCAGCTACAGAGAAGCTGCAGCTACATTCGAAAGAAAAAGAAGAGAATTGACTGTATTTGTGGACTGCCTACAAAAGCGAAAACTTAAAACTATGAAATAACAGTGTTTTTTTTATTTTAATATTAATTGTAGTATCAAAAATTTCATAATTTGTAAATTAAAATCACTAACATTAGTCTGTATTTCACATCTATAACTACAAAATTTAAATAGAACTTTATAGCCATAATAATTAATATACATTTTTATTATTTATACATTGTATTTGTATTTAGATTAATTTCAGTGAACTTAATTTTCAACATTATTTTCATTGTTTGCATCATCATTATGATTAATTTCAATACTTAGGCTATTCGTACTATCAATGATTTCTTTACATTATAAAAAGTATACAATAGGCTCTTGATAACTGAATTAAAAATAAATATACATACTTTTAACCTGAAACTTCGATGGTACATGCTAATAAACCCTAAATTTTAAATAAAAGCTAATTTGCATGTTTAGGTTTCAATTTAAAAATTTAAGACATTTTTTTCCAAAATTTCGATAATATCGCTAATAAACAGTAATTTTGCATTAGTAACCATATTTTCAAAATTGGACACATAAATCTAAAATTATTATAAATTTTATTGAATTTTTAATTCTAAAATCCGCGGCAAAATTACTATCAAACAACTAGAAACCTGTTAACTCCTAAGCCACTATGAAATACGCATTCCATGACGTATTGCAGAGGTTAAATATATATAAAAAAGAAATTCTAGCTGAGACCGGAATCTGAAGCGGGGACCTTAGACTCCGCAGTCACGCGCCTTAACCAACTGAGTCACCAAAACGTCCTACGTATAGCTACAGATATACTGTTAACATTAGCATTTCGGTGACGCGAACTTACATGATTTTACTCATCCAAAAATTTAACTTAGTCAACAACCCGAAGGTTGATCGAATCTTCCCGAAGGAGATGAACTAAGCTATTGTGTCAGAGACAGTAATGCCAATTTCTTTCCTCTTTGGGCCTATAGTTTAACGTGGAATCAGAATCACAGAACGACGCGGCGTAGCTCATATAATCAAACATCACTCCTAAAAATTCCTGCTAACCACAGGATTTGAACCCGCGACCGGAAAGAAAAACTTTCGAAAGTAACCGGCTTAACAGCTGAGCTACCAGACCGCCTTTTTGTCAAATATACGTATGTTAAGTACTATCAAAATCGGATAAAAACACACAATAACTCACCAAAGTTTCATCGTAATTGGATGAATGGTACTTAGAAGACGATCAAACCAACAAACAAACATTCATTTTTATATATTAGACTAGATACAAGTTAAATCTATAGTTCCACTGCTGTCCAAGCACAACGCGTCATACTTACCTCAACAGATATACTGCTGTTGTAGCATATTGGTACGTGAGCTCATAAGATATTACTCATCCAAAAAGCGTCCAATTCTCATACCATAAGCACAACACGTCATAGCATGTCGGTGACGCGAACTCATAGATTTACTCCCATCCAAAAATCACCCAACGCGCATATAGAAGTTTTTACTTTAATAGATCTTACCCCCAAATAGCAGCTAATCCTAGCCCTCAGTTTAACAGCCCCACTGAATTCTCCGCCTTGACAACCACGCCCTACTCTCAGACCAACCAGAGTTCTCCTTGGAGAGGTATACCCAGTCCCACAACGACCCGCGCACCAGACGGAATAAACAGATACTACTGATAAAAACAACCGCTAGCACTGCAAACTTAAGGACGACGGGCAATGAATTTGGAATTATCCCAAAGCTAATGAGGAGAAGCCACGGATGAAGCCACCCTATAACTCACAATCCATACTCACCTCTTCCACATAGAACGACGGAAACATTACAAAACTATCACCAGCCAGAGGGGCACCAGCCACCGACGACTGGAGCCCGAATGGTAGAAAAACTGATGACTTTAGTGCATCTACATCTAGATGTAGATGTACTAAAGTCATATCAATTACTGAACTGATCGAAACCAGTGGCACAGTAGACCCAACACAAGTAAAGAATTCACTTGAGCAGAATATCAAATCGTCAGATCCATGAACCCCACAGTTAATGTAAGGCCTCGCATGTCTCCCCCACACACTACACAGTCTTCTTCAGTGTATTCTAATAGGGAAAGTCTAAGTATTTAACTTTGCAATAGCAAAACCAATCTTGCACTGTTATCAGAAACACGGTTCCATCCTCAGAAAATATCGACTTCAAGTATTACCAAACATAGAGACGCCGGATGGAAAAGGAGGAGTGGCAGCTTTGATCCGACATCACATCTCGCAGGAACCTGAAAAGTTAAATTCCACCAACCTCCCTTTCCAAGTAATATCTACGACGTAAGAACCTTGAATTCTCAATCGTATCTTTACTCTGCCCTCAGCGAACTAGAATTAGCCGAACCGGCTGGTACAACCTCTTCAAACAGTTACCCCCCCCCCCCCCCCTGTTTATGTAATAGCGGGCGACTTTAACGCCTACAGCAAAAGCTCAGGCTTCAGCATGAGGTCTCCTATGGATCAGCCTTAATCGAAATGACAGAAGACAGAAACCTCGTTGTAATGAACAACGGATCCCCTACATTAATCCAAGATTAGGGGGAAACCTATCGGCTGTCGACCTAACACTGTGCTCCGCAAGTGTAGCACCCGGAATTATGTCTTAAACTCTAAACGACACTTTAGGATGTGATTACTTACCTATTAAAGTCACTATACGTTACAACTCCAAATACACTGGAACATCTGCAAGGCTGATTGTTGACAATACAAACAACGCTTAGATGAGGCAGTTAGAAGTGAACCCAATGAAAAGTTTGACAAGGAGTCCTACAAATATCTGATACATGCAATTACAACAGCAACTGACAAATCAATTCCACTTAAACGACGACGAAGATACTCTAATAATTACTCAAAGGAACTAACGTTAGAACATGATTTAGCCCACAAACAATTTGTTCGATGACCAAACGAACATTGAGAACACAGAAATGTCTTAGCTGTGAAAAATTAGGGGATGACACAAGCAAGTGCTCTATCGGGAACCAAATTAGATGCTTGAAGAACAGGAAAACTTTCCCCGCAAGTATGAAACTAGATACTCATGCTCAGAGGGTATCGCGAAAAAAAAAATTCTCTTTATAGTGTCAACGATAAAAAAATTTAAATGTTCCCTGAACACGAAACAACAAGATGAGCACGACCTCTGCGCTCCATTCACAGTAAGAGAGGTTAACAAAATAATAAGCAATCCTCAGACACAACACCAGGCAAAAACTGAATATTTTACTCGATGCTACATTACTTGCCTTCCCCTGCCCTTCAGCTTTTAACGAATATTTTCACCGAAATATGAATCAAACACCCTACTCCCATAGAGTGTAGAACGGAAACCCAACAAAGATCCTGCAATAGACTCCCACAAGGCGCAATATAAAGCCCCCTCCTATATCTAATATATACCCACGACTTAGATGATATCTTTTCCCCTAGAGTATGAACCATCCAATTTGCGGATGATATCGTAATATAAGTTAGGAGCTCAACAATAGAAGTGTTTTCGAAAAGTTGAACGAACCGATATGGTCGTTGAATACGTGGGCCTTTCATAACGAATTACACATATCCAATGATAAAGCATCAGTGGCGATATTTTCAAAACGCAAAATCCCCGAAGTACCCAGGATATAACTAGGAAATTATTCATTCTCCGTAAATGAAGAAAGAATTACAACTCTATCCTCAAAACCATAGAGAGGGCCTCAAGACAATCCATCCCAGTAAACAAACCGAGAAAGCCATACTCACGGTTAACTGCCCCGTGGTGGGACGATGAATGCAGTCGCTTGGTGCATGAAAGGAAAGAGGCCCTGAAAAACTACAAAAGGTGCAGCACAGAGGAAAAATATATTACTTTTATGAAAATACAGGCACGTACAAAGAAGACATTTAAAGAGAAGAAGAGGCAAGGGTGGAGAAAGTTCTGCGAAACTTTGAACAAAAATACACCTTTGACACAAATATGGAAACGAGTGAAGAGCTTTCGTCACGCTGTCGAAGACTACCAACGTACTCCCGAGATTAAGTTAGAAATCGCAGAAAAAATACTTGCCAGGCTGACTCCCCCTGCAGCACACAACCACATATGGCTGCAACCAAGCACGAATCAGGAGCACTTGCTCCTCAAACCTTACGACATGACAGAGTTGGAAAGGACCCTATCAAAATGCAGCAATACAGCTCCCGGACCTGATAATATCTCATACTCAATGTTAAAACACCTTCCTACCTCTGGAAAGGCCATTCTTCTAAGCGCACTAAATAACATATGGCAAGAAGGGAGATACACACCTGAATTAAAAACTGCCAGAATAGTGCCCCTTCTAAAACCAGGAAAGGACCCCCAAGATGCAGCCTCCTATCGACCAATAACTCTCTTACCGTGCCCTCTCAAGATCCTAGAAAAAATGATCAAACACAGGATGGAGTGGTACATCGAAAAACACAATCTGCTACCAGAACACCAGTTGGGATTCCGGAAAGGTAAAGGAACCAATGATTTATTGGCGCAACTGGTAACTGACATACAAAATTGCCAGAGTAGGAACGGATATCTGTACGCCGTATATATCGATCTGTCTAGCGCGTACGATAATGTCAGCATCCCAGTATTAGCAAATAAGCTAAAACGCATGAGAATCCCTCATAGGTTCATAGGAAACCTATGCGCTCTGCTCCAAAACAGAATTCTGATCATCAACAGTAAAACAGGCACAGCTGGTCCAAGAGAGACTAGTACTGTGCTACCGCAAGGTTCTACACTATCTCCCTTACTGTTTAATATATACACATCATATTTAGCCAAGATATTAGCAGAGAACACATTCATACTACAATATGCTGATGACCTATGTATATATGCGATTGGCAACACCATACTAGAGGTCAAGGAAGCCCTCGCCACCACTCTGAGGATTCTTGAAAAATGGTTAGTGGAAAATGGAATGACGATTGCCCCTGAAAAATCAGAAGCTTGTATATATACGCGTCACAGACTACCAAATATAACCTCAGTCGACATAGGACCCTACAGAATACCATACAAAAAGAACGTAAAATACCTAGGATTAATTATAGACTCAAAACTGACCTGGTCACACCACATAAAATATATCTTAACGAAATGTGAAAAAGCTATTAATGTAATGAGAGCTACAACTGGATATTGGTGGGGGACGGATCCACAAACAAGTATACTACTGTATCGAACGCTAGTGCGCCCACACTTCGACTACGGTTGCATATGTTATGGAGGCGCATCAGACAGCTTGATCCAACAACTGGATAAAGCCCAGTACAAGGCGATACGTCTGTGTACTGGGGCGATGCCTTCAACGCCTACAAATGCCCTTTTAGTAGAAGCACTGGAGCCACCACTGGAAATACGAAGGCAATATATAAGCTCCAAATTCTTGCTAAGACAATTACAAACGCCTAACAGTACATTGACGAATGCAATAGCAACATTGGAAAGAAACTGTCAAACAGTCCACTTCTGGAAACGGAAACGGACACCTCCGCTAGCTACGGCATACTCCGAATTAAAACGATACCAAAACATGATATATACTCTGTCGAAACTCCCGTGCTTCGAAGCCAGCTATGACACAACAATCATGAAACCTACAACTATACTGAATATACCATTTAGAGAAAACTCGGCGCTGAATAGAGCTCTATTAGCCGACCATAATGACGCAGAAAATGATGTATATCACATATACACGGATGGCTCCAAGACTGAAGAGGGCGTAGGGTGTGCATATGTAGACACACAAACTGCAGATGTGGGCAGTTACAAACTCCCGAAAGAAGCAACAGTATACACCGCAGAAATGACAGCTATCCTAAAGGCACTACAATACGCGCAAGATATACCGCAAAATAATATTATCATCTGGTCAGACTCAAGAAGTGCTATCGAAACACTCCGCAATATGCATACTGGTAATGGGAGAAATATATTGGGGTATAAAATTATGGAACAAATACAACACCTACAGGGCGCCCAAAAACAGGTACATTTGAACTGGATCAAAGCTCACACAGGCATACCAGGAAATGAATTGGCGGATACATCAGCCAGAACGGCAATAAAATCAGGAATACACCACCACTTAATCCCAGCGACAGACATAATATCTACGGTTAGGTTCACCATAAGAGATAAATGGAACAATATATGGAGGAAATCTATAGAAAATAAAGGTAAACACTACGGCAGTTTACACCCGACGATACCAAAAAAACAGTGGTACCAAAGATCGTACACCACAAGAAAAACTATGAGCATTATAGCTAGATTAAAATTCAACCATGGCTGTTTTCCTAAGCATTTGTACAGATTACATCTAATACCATCCCCTCTATGCGGCTGTGACGAGACAAGCGAAGGAGATGTAAACCACGCGATATTCTCTTGCAAAAGACACTGGCAGCAGTCCACCAAATTACTGGAAGACCTACAACAACTAGGCATAAACCTCCCAACAAAAATCTTGAACCTTTTAGCTATGGAAGACCAAAGAGTATACAAGGCCATTGTAACGTTTATAGAAAACAACCAAATAAAAATATAAACCAGCCCGAGTTATAAGTGTGATGAACATTGTATTGTTACCCATATAGCAAAATACTTGTATAGCAAAATATTTGTATTACCTTGAAGTGTTTTTATTACTTTGAAATGTCCTTATAGCTAAATACTTGTACTACTTTGAAATGTTTGTAATCCTGTGAAATGTCTGTATAGCAAAATACTTGTATTAATTTGAAATGTGAGTATTGCTTTCAAATGTTTGTATTGCTTTGAAATGTTTGTATTGTTATGAAATGTCTCTATAGCAAAATACCTGTCTTACTTCAAAATGTATGTATTACTCTGAAATGTTTTCAATACAATGTAAAAGCTGGCTGTATGGTCCTGGAACCAAGTGCCAATAAATAAAATAAAAAAAAATAAAAAAAATTCTCCGTAAATGAACAGAGCCGTTTTCTAGGAATGATACTCGACACCCGGCTACGTGGAAAGAACATTTTCAATATATAATAGCCACATCTGAAAAGCGACTCAAAATTCTAATAACAGTTGCGGAATTAATATGGGGGTACCGAGCGTGGTGGGTGAGCGGTTAACTCTCTGACCACGCATTCGGGAGGACGCCAGTTCGAATGTCCATCCGGGCATCCAGATTTGGGCTTTCCATGGTTTCCCCAAAGCACTCCAGGCGATTGCCGGGATGCTTCCTTCAAAAAGGTCATGGCCGAATTACTTCCAGTTCCTTGTCCCCAGTCCTTTCCCACCTCTAATGACCTTGACGTCGACGAGGCGTAAAGCCATAAACAAACAAAAATATGGGGATCTCACTCAAACTCACTCCTGTTCCTATAAAATTAAATGATTAGATCTTTAATGGATTACGGGAGCGTTTTATACACAAACGACACGAAACATGCATTGCAGAAACTGGACTCTTTGCAGTATCGCTGCCTTAGAACATGGTTAGAAGCACTAAGTAACTAACGTGTTCCTAGTTGAAGCTGTCGCAATGCCTCCTAACATAAGAAAAATACAATTGGCGGAGAAATTCATAGTGGAAAAGCTGAAAATCACTACACACCTACTGAAGGACCCCGGCAGCGTAGGGGATAGCGTGCTAGCCTCGCGTTGCAGGGGTCGCCGGTTCGAGTCCGGTCTCTGGCATGGGTGGTTTTAATTAAGTGTTTTGTTTATCTTGTGTCGTCTATATCACGGAAAATCTATAATACATTGAGTGATCCAATACATACTTGCAAACTACAAAATTACATAGTGCTGGCTGTATGGCCTCTAGCCAAATGCCATTTTTTTTTTTTTTTTTTTTTTTTTTTTTAAGAATCTTTATCTTAGTTACTGGAAGCACAGGAATATAAGTCAACGCACAGGTTCCCAAACAACAGTCCCCTACTTAACATGTATATCATGTGGGAGGAAAGGGGTATCAACATAAAGTAGTTCCTCATACATCCAACATTCCAAGCGCGTTACCACCTCCGATTCTTAGACATACAATTTTTTTTATCTGCTTAACGTCTCTCTAACAGCGAGGTCCTTAGAGACGGGAAAGGATGGGGGGCAAGGAATGGGAAGGAATTCGGCCATGGCCTTTTGAAGGAAGCATCCCGGCATTTGCCTCACATTCGGGAGGACGCGGGTTCGAATCCCCATCCGGGCATCCAGATTTGGGTTTTCCATGGTTTTCCCAAATCACTCCAGGCGAATGCCGGGATGCTTCCTTCAAAAAGGCCACCCTTCCCGTTCCTTGTCCCTAGTCCCACCCCGCCTCTAATGACCTTAGCCGTCGACGAGAATTCACATATACACGGATGGATCCAAAAATAAGGGAGTGGAGACGGCAGTGCACTATATTGATCTATATAACCCTTATTACCGCAAACACCGATATATTTAGCGGAAGTGATACTAGAAGCAGTAAGATACAGCCGGACTAGAGAACCAAAGGAGGCGGTATGATTGCCTATGATTTTCAGTACGTTAGAGATTCATTTCTATTGTATATAATTTCAGCTAGATTCTGGCTGAAATCAGTTCTTATTATATTTTTGAGTGTGTTCAATGGAAATTGCAGTAAGTAATGACCCAGGTTCCTTTCGGTGGGTTGCACATTTATCAAAAATGATTTGTATAAAGAAGAAATGGGAAGCCGGCCTCAGTTGCGCCGGGGCTAGGGTACTGGCCCCACGTGCCGTAGGTCGCCGGTTCGAGTCCGGCCGAGGGCATGGGTGTTTAAGTGTTGTATGTGGGTGTGCTTGTCGTGTCCGTCCTGAAGTGTGTCTGGATTTACTTGAAAGATTTATATACACACGTAGAGAAACTGAATACAATGGATGAACTAAAACTCATACTTGAGCTGGCTGTATGGCCTATGAAAGCCAAATGCCATTTAAAATAAAAAGGGAAGGTTTGCTGGAGTTTCGGAAGATAAGCAGATTGTGTGTAAAGGAATTAGAAACTTCTGGTACCCAAAAATAGTTGCTGGCACCTTGTTTGTCTGGAAATATATTGAAACAAATTATGAGTTGCCTTGTATTTCACCCGTTTTCAGAATTAAACATAACTTGAGTTTATGTAATACGCGTTGCTCTTTAATCAAGACGAAGTTTGAGTTGTATTTATCTCAAATAGCAGTCAACACGTTAGTCATGTTACAATATACAAAAGGACGAGATAAATAGATTTTAATTACTTATAAAAGTTTTAGAGTGCTGTTGACAGTTGTTACAAGATATCTTCGTTTTATTATCAGATAAAAATTGTGTTACTTTAAATACAAGGCTGTTTTCTTCTCTATAGCTTTCTATGATGTTGACAGGAATTTAAGTTTATTTGGTATGTTAATGACTTTGGTAATAATGTTTAATGTTTACAGGGTGAATGTGTTGTGCAAGATGGCGATGAAGTGGTACAGTGAACCCTGAAGTTGACACTTTTTTTTTTTTACGCCTCGTTGACGGATAAGGTCATTAGAGGCGGGATGGGACTTGGGACAAGGAACGTGAAGGAATTCGGCTATGGCATTCTTGAAGGAAGCAACCCGGCATTCACCTGGAGTGATTTGGGGAAACCATGAAAAACCCAAATCTGGATGCCCAGACGGGGATTCGAACCCGCGTCCTCCCGAATGCGAGGCCAGAACGTTAACAGTTCACCCACCACGCTCGGTAAAGTTCACACTTGACCCACTCTCAACTAACGCAAAACAATATTCAGCCACTTGTAATATGTGCATCAAAATGGTATATGGCAAGCATGTCTTCAAATGGTAACACGGAGAGATCTGGAATCCAGCAGGCAACTTAAATGTAATGTGACTAGGGATCATATTTATCCATATTACACATGTGCAAGGAAAATACACAGGGTACTTAAGACTTAAACTCGGGTGAGAAGCATTAAACGAAATAGTTCTTTAGTAAAGGTAAGGTAATCAGACTAACGAGACGAACACTTGGTGGATTTACTGTCGACTGGATTGTCTCAGACCTTTACTCCCACTTAGCCCACAATAATCTAATACAAAGTGCACTCATTTACCTGGCATACGATTGTCAACAAATCAAAGTATAACCCATATTCCTATCTCTTCCTGTCGTGATATTTTTCGAAAATCTTTTTTAATCTCGTTTCCACAGAACAACGTATTAATTTCACGCTTGATCGGTCCCCCTAATTCCTAACATACTTCTGCCTGTTGCACCACCTTATACGCTTCAGTTCTCATTCCTTCGAATACAAGTTTCACTTTCACGCTGCGCTCCTGGAATATAGATTTAGAATGTATATCCTTCGGATTATTTCCGTCTGTTTATATAATTTTAATGGCGTATATTTTTGGAACATGCGTTGTAATATTGGTTTCTGAACAACAAAATTTCTTTTACTACTTCTGTTAGAACTTTTATATTTAGGTTATTGCATTTGCTGTCATTTCTGCAGCACTTCAAGACACTATTGTTTTTGTTTTTTCTTTCAACACTGTTTAATTCAGAACATTCAGTAATTTCTGATACCTTCATTTTCTCTGAAAGTAGGACAATGTAATCGGTAGGTCATTAACAGAAACATTTCCTAAATTCGAAAATGCCATCAATGTTTTGATGTGTTTGGTGATCTATTCCTCTAGTTCTAACCCAGGGGAATTCTGTTTGTAATCCGATTTTCACAAACCCACGTTAATCTTCACAAAAATATACTTTTCATCATTGTTCCTTCTGCGATTTGTAATATTTATGAAACTAATATGTAACTATGTACGAATACGTTTTTGAACGTATGATCTATTCACGAGTGTTACAATTATGCTGTTTCCAGCTATTTCTCTTGCACTTGTATACTTATTTGTAAAGTATTTTTTCTTCGATTATAAACATCGTTTGTTTACATAGTATTGATTGACTGGGAGGATCATTGTCTGTATTCGTTAACCATTGTTATGAAGGTCACTTTAGTAAGTTATTCTTGTTTTACTGTGAAAATCATTGTGTTTATTCGCAAGCCATCGTCTATGCAAAGATCACCTTTGTGAAACCGTTCTTTGTTATTGTGGTTCCTATTTGTAAAGTATTTTCTTTTTGCTTAATTTTTAACTGTTGTCAATTTAAATAAGGTTTTAATTCCTACATCTACTACAGAATAAAACGATACTGAGATATTCTGATGTACTCCTAGTGCTTTTTTCTGTATAGTATACAGGGGAATCTAAGAGAACGGTTAAAGCTGTCTTCTGTATGATCGGTGTTAATTTGTTAGTGCAATTTTTGAGGAAGATGTTTGGACGTCCCATCACTAACGTGCGTGATCACTTAAAACCGCCTAAAAACAATAGTCACGTTCAGGGGTGGATCCAGGGGGGGGAGGCTAGGGGGCTCAAGTCCCCCCCAAAAGTATCTAGGGCCCATCTCCGACATTGTAATTTTGGAGACTTTTTTTGCAAGTCCCTTCCAACCAAAATCCACTCAACCCCCAAGCCCCCCCCCAAACCGAAGTCTTCTCAAGCCCCTCCCAAACCAAAATCCTGGATCTGCCCCTGGTTACGTTGGTCGAAATGTCTGGTCCAAGGT
The DNA here is from genome assembly GCA_031002005.1 of Vandiemenella viatica. Lineage (NCBI taxonomy): Eukaryota > Metazoa > Arthropoda > Insecta > Orthoptera > Morabidae > Vandiemenella > Vandiemenella viatica. The sequence continues at coordinate 225,306,720 of CM061921.1, read as the reverse complement.
TTGAACTCGATCTCCGTGCACTTCCTTGTACCAGTATGACGGCATTTTAACTCGCATGGTCAAACTGATGGGTTGATTTAGTTTAAACCTATCAAATCCTGTCCCTACAATTACATATCACATGAGTGTATTATCATCTTTCTGTTTTCTTTCATTTCCTTCCAACTGACAGCTCTTCGTTCCATCCCACTAGGGACATAGTTGACTCCTAATTCCATTATTGACATGCAGTGGCCTATGCATTAGGGGTTGACAGCTGCGGCAGGAAAGAAATAACAGTAAGCGAAAAAGTGGCAGTTAATACTAACCCATAAAATAATAAGAGATATTTTAACTAAAATCACCTCTATCACAAGACTGCGAGAAAAGAAAGGCGTCGAGCTGGTCGTCTCGTTCAGTCAGCTGGATAAATAGATAAAACCGGCATGATAGAAGCTGTCTTTCCATTTGGTTCTTAACATGTTACGTACGCATCAGTGCAATGTAGGGAAGACGTGACGTCCATAACATATTCTTTAAAAAGATGCGTTACATAACAGACGTGTATATTAGTAACGTTTCACTCTTCACCTGTCCGTTGGAACAGTTATCAGTCTAGAAAACCAGTTCATGTTTTTCTTTTTTTTCTTTTTGTGTGTGGGCGTTTCCAGTAAACTGATATTGAAATAACAGAAAGTAACGCTCTAAAGTAATTCATCAAGACTTGTTTAGATAGGAGAAACATCACTTTTAAGTTGATGATTCTATGCAGCTATCAGTTAAAAATGAACACAGAAGTTAGGAGGATTCTTAAACATACTATTTTGGTAAATACGATAACAATACTTTCAGACATAGAGGACCAAATGATTGGGATTCGCAAAGGTAGAGCTACGTAATAGAATCCTTGACCTGCAGCTCTAAGGAAAGAAGTGAATGCGTCAGCGCCACGCTTCCAGCTGACTTTATCTCAGTGAGGGTTTCCTCCCTGGTACTCATTGGACAATGGGCTGATTGGGCTGTGGGGATTCTTTCCGAAGAAAAATAATCAGCTCCATCGTGGATCGAACCCAGGTCATCCAGCCCGTGGTAAGGCTCTCCACATACCCAGCTACCCGAGTTGAAAGCTGCGGTTGGTATTCAACCCTAAGGTTGGTCGGTCCCTCCCGAAGGAACTATATTTAGCCTTGTACCGCAAGTAGGGTGGCCAGTTCCTTTCCTCCCTACCTAACATATCCCGGTAATTCTACCGTGCAAATGGGACCTACAGTTTGACGTGGAATCAGAAGAACGGAAGTGTTTGTATCATACTTCACATACACGAAGCAAGATTTATCTGAGGTAAGGGTATACCTAGTGAAAATCCCCCACCGAGACAGGGATTCGAACATAGAACCTTTCGATCTCCAGGAAGACGCCTTAACAACCGAACCGCCAGACCGCTCTACTTAAGTGATGCTTACCAAATTAATAAATACGAACTGATAAAAGAAAACTCAATGGGATAGAGAGCTAATAGCCAAATAAAAAAAAAAAAAACTAACTGTGTGCATTGGCCATGGGTACCATCCAATAGGGTACTTCAGTAACCTGTGCGTTTACTATAAACAAAACAAGAATTATTTCTTGAAAAAACAAACGGAAAAATGCAAAAGTTTGTATTTTTATACGCTGACTTGAATATTGGCTACAAAACACTCGCAGCTACCATTCTGTCGCTTGTGACGTCACTTCTTAGTTCATGCCATTGTAAACAAAACGGCGATTTGCTTATACTGTTGAAAAAATGAGTTCTACAGTTTATAAATGTTGTGTAGTGTCTTGGTGCGTAAATACATAATTTAAAACACCAAAAAATTGTTTATTTACGTTCCAAATTAGTGTCTAAAATTTGCACGACGGGACCAAGCTTGTTTGCCTAAAAAATGTTTAATGTATTTCTGGAAGAGCACTTTGATGTAAGTTTTTACTTAATCTTTTATTATGTTCAGTAAACTGTGTACCTTCATATTTTTTTCTGTGATATACTTAAAAAGTTTATCGATAAATGAACTATCACATTCAAAGTTTATTATCGTGTTCTCCCATAAACACAACGTCTTTATAACTTGTTGAAATTAGTCGGATATAATCAGTAATATCTGATACGTTGTTTATAAGAATATAAGTACATAACTCATTTAACAAATTAGTAATTCCTTACAAAATATGTCAGTAATTTTATTAACGTCGGTACTGTTAAGAGTGCGCTGTTCATCATTACCAATGTCTGAGATTTATTTATCTATTTATTTGTTGTTTTCGATAGTCTATGACTAATATGTGCGTTCTGATAGCTAAGCTTGCTTTCGAAAGTTGAATTTTTGGTTCTGGGTTCACATCCGGTGAAGATAGGAATATTTAAGATGTGTATTTGATCATATGATCCGTGATTAGGGTTCCATGTTAAACTGAAGGTCCAATTGTAAATTAATTGGCCATCCTACCTCTGATACAATTGGTTAGTATGCCTTCTTCGGGGGGATCCAACCAACATTCGGGTTGTGGACTAAGCTAGCCGCTAATACAAATAGAGTTACACTTTTATAGATTTAGGAATATCATCTCATCTGAATATTGGTATATTATCGCGACGAATGCTTGCTGCTAGTTCATTGTCTACTTCTGTGCACAGCAATTAAGCTATATGTTTAACTTAACTACTGCCTCTGCTAATATTGTTCCTATAAAACAATATTTAGCATATAGCAATAATTGTTTCTAGGCTATATAAGTTTTGAAATATATTCTCTATCGTCTAACATTCAAATACAACGCCGTGAAAAACTTCATTCTTATATTACTTTTCTTAATTATATGGCACTTTTAAGCCCAAAACTACACTTTCAGTTTTTGAGTACGCATACTTTGAGGAATGTTTTGATGTTTTGGAATTTTGATGCCCAAAAAGCACTGTTTCATGCAAAAAATTTCCAGTATAGTCAATTTTGGGCAAATTAGAGCTGTTGGCTTTAATAATTCAGCTTCAATTGTAAATATGGATTGTCTTAAAACCTTAAATACACGACGTACAGATTGTCCATAGACGCTTAACACGCGGAGCGAAACGGGTGGGTTCTGAGAAATCACTGCACACGCTCTGATTGGTGTTTTGCGTCACAAGACTTTTCTGTGTTTTTATATTTATTCGTTGAGGCCAACTAGGACCACGTTAAGCCTTTGTGCTTTTGTCATCGAGTTTCTTCTTCTTTTGGGCCTAGAACTCCCTTCATTCGTTTTGAATGCGCCTGTTTGCGCTCCTCTGTCCAGAGTGTACCGCGTCTTCCATTGGAGTGTTCGTCTCGGCTTGTCCCACTTGTTATTAACTTCTTCCGAAACATATCTCTGTTTAAAGGATCTTCTGGTTGTAGCCCCATCAAATGGAAATCTTCTTTAATATTTACCAACCAGGGCATTACAGTTTTGGGTCTGGAATCAAATAAGTTAAAGATTTTTTTGTTAGTCTGTTCTCCTCCATCCGTTTGAGGTGGTCATAGAATCGAGTCCGTCTTTTGCGGATTGTTTCAGTGATTTTCTCTATTTTGCTGTATACTTCTTTGTTGGATTTCTTTTGATGGACGCCATTCTTTTAGCTGGAACCCAGAATTTCTGTAATAATTTTTCTCTCTTTTTTCTCCTTTTCTCCCAGAAGTCCTTTATTGGCATTCAGGAACAAAGTTTCACCTGAATACAAAACTACTGGTTTCAGAATGTGTTTTTATTTTATTAAAATAATATTTTTTTAAATCTTTCAATTAAACTTTCATTTTTAAAGTCGAGTACACTAATATTGGTTTTGGTTCTCTTTTTATGGCTTTACGCCTCATTGACATTGTGGTCATTACAGAAGGGAAAGGACAAGGTGCAAGGAACGGGAAGGCATTTGGCCATGGCCGCTTGGAGGAACCATCCCGGTAATAGCATGGTGTGATTTCGGGAACCATCGAAAACCGAAACCTGCACTTGCGGCCTCCAGAATGCGAGGCTAGACTGTTACCGCTTACCCACCTCTCTCGGTTGGTCTCTTAAGTTATAAAACTTAATAAATCTTCCATATATGTTCTGTTGGTGACCTTGATTAAATAAATCAAGTGTATTCCTGTAGCCTTACGACCTGATGATAGAGTTTCAAATTGCAGGGCATTCCGCCTCTGTAGTGGTTTAACGCGGAGTCCAAACCACGTAGTAAACTTCACACAAATAAAGCAAAGCTTTGACAGAGATAAATGTCTCTGTTGTCTGAGATGGTAACAGAGGATCCACAATTTTTAAGGCATGCACATTAACCAATGAGCTTCCAGAACGCTCATTTAAATAAAATAACCTTATTGCTAAGACTCAATGTTCATTTTACGAACAGGAAAATGAAGTTCGTTATTAACACGATTACGCGAAAGTCAACTAATAGTATCAAAAACAATTTTGTTTGATAGTCCTTATGAAATGACGACATCCTGATTTTTTTTAAAATATTTTGAACCCGCCTCTAATGACCTCGACGTCGAGGAAGCGTAGAGACAACAAGCAAAAAAAAAAAAAAAAAAAAAAACAGTCGTATGGTTCCACTATTTTATACTTCATGAAGTACGCGACAAAAATAAATTAAATGTGTTGAGAGGTAGTGGGGCTTGAATGTTTGCCTGCAGATCTGTTTTGCGATCAATGAAATACGATACAAAAGCGGTGGAGTTATGAGGCTGATTTTTGGTAGTAAAATCATTTGAAAATTTAAGAAAACTTGTCATCGCATGTTTTAAAACATTTTTCGTTTAAAATCTGTGTTATGTGCAATAACCTTTAATTTTGTCTAGATGTACGGTTGGAAAATTTGTGCGGGAGAAGGCACAATTTTAATGACTTTCGGGGTTTGTTTGTCACGAAATACACAAATAAATGTTCGAAAACAACAATGACTGCACGTAAGAATAACTAATCAAAAGTAAAACCATCATTTTATTGTATTTTTCTATGGATCAGTTTTGCTGTCGATAAAATAAATCTTTCTATGAAATTACATCACAATCGGAACAAAGACGGCAGAATTACGAGGCTGTGAAAAAAGGGCGGATAGACGGATTTACGTGACGAAATTATAAATGTGTCATTTGGCTACGGAATCCTAAAATAATAAAAAATAATATTGTGTTCCACCCAAGGAGAGCCACGGGGTAATCTGTAAGTGGGTGCCTCCGTCTTCACCCTTTATCTAGGCGTCACGCAAAAATTACGGAACCAATTTGGATGCGGTTTCCACGGTTTGAAAGCTTACGGCCTAGCTTAAAATCTAACGTATATCTTATCAATCCGCGTGTGAAAGTAACGGAGGAAGAAAGTATAATTCTTTCGTACCGAGTAAAGACAGTCGACACAGATAAAACTACGTCTCAAATGAACAACCATTACGAAATATCCAGCAAAGATCACGCTACAACAAATAAAAAAGGTTTTTATTTAATTACTGAATATCTTTTTTGATTACGTAACTTTGATTATTTATCTCTTCATTTTTCTGAACTATAGTACGTTAGAATACACGGTAAATGTTAAAGAAGTCACTAAATCAAAGATTAACCCTTTAATAAGCGTAGCAAAATTGTGAAAATTAATTTCCGGTAAAAGTTACAGTGATGCTATATTACAAACGTTTATGCTTTGTCACCAGAAGAAAAACAAAGACGATCGCATTAGTACATACATCATGGTTTGTGTGAGTGAAGCAGCGGGAAAATGTTAGTAATTAATAAACCTGCAGCCACAGATACAACGTTGCGACAAAAACTGGTTTCTGCTCTGAGACAATGAAAGAGTTATGGTGGCCTATGCACCAAAGAGCAATCTACTGTATGAAGAAAAAAAAAACAGGTAAATTTCAGCATGCATTTCGATCAGAAGTTCAACGATTTTGGCCCCCAATCAACCTGTTTTGTCGATTTGTCCATGTGAATTCGCTTTTGCCGTTTTTTTTTTTTTTTTTTTTTTTTTTTTTTTTTTTTTTTTTTTTTTTTTTAAAATTCCCTTAACTAGGGCCTTAATCTCCAGGTAATGGACCACTAGAAATGGGATATGTAGCTAATATACCAACGAAAAATAGAGTCCATATCTTAAGTTGCGAAGAACCGGTAGAAGAGATAACAGAAATCACAAAAGTAGATAAAACTCCATCAGTTTTTCTATACGACGTAAGCAATCATCAAAGACTCACTCACTCGAGATCTCCAAATTTACTAAATAATGACTTTTCTTCCACCGAACGTACAGGAAATAAATACCATCTCCATCTAATTCTATCAAAACTTTTTAATACCATTAAACAAAAATATCACATTTATCGTGCCCCAGACTTAAAACAACTATCAGTAATCGTCCGTAATGTACCAAATTCACTAATATGCGACGAACCGAGCGTGGTGGGTGAGCGGATAACGCTCTGGCCTCACCTTCAGCAGGACGGTGGTTCGAATTCCCGTATGGGCATCCAGATTTGGGTTTTCCATGGTTTTCCCAAATCATTCTAGGCGAATGGTGAGATGCTTCCTTCAAAATGCCATGGCAGAATTCCTTCCCGTTCCTTGTCCCCAGTCCCATCCCGCCTCTAATGAGCTCGACTTCGACGAGGCGTAAAGCCACAAGTAAAAAATAATAATAATAATAATTTTTTTAAAAAAATCATGCCACGAAATAAAAGAGTAACTTATCAGACTTAATTTCTCAGTGACCAAAGTAACAAAACTTCTAAATAAAGATATGAACCCTATGCCAATCTGCGCGGTTTAGCTGGAAGAAAGCCTTTACTGTGCTAATATCTTTGAATTAGAAAAAGTCTCACTGCATTAATAAAGTAGAACCACGCAGAAAGTTAAAAGACATCCCTCAGTCTATTCTTCTGACACACAAAGAACTGCTGTAAACTTGATCTGCGATATGTTCGCTGTGATGAAGACACCATTATTCCTTATGCAATCACACGCGTACAGCATTACAGACATATGTCAATACTATGAATAAGTGAAACTTAGAGGCTCCAAGAAAAATGGGACGCAGACACCGCCAAATCAGGTTTCATCTGGGATACAGCTACCGGAAGTTCCATCTTTACCAACGATTCTGCTCCCTCAACCACATCCTAAATACACAAGTGACGGAATGAAGCGAAAGAAGGACAAAACCATCTCACAGCATACACCGCAAAATAACAGTCGACCTTCCTACAGCAACATACTACAAGCAAGCGGTAACACATCACCTCACGATACAAACGAGAACTACACTGAGCAAGGTACTGCATGAACCAGTTTAATACATGAACTAATCTCTGGCTTAATCTCCCTATGATAAAAGAGATTATTATGTCATCAGTAACTAGTTTCCTCGAGAAAGTCAATGCAACCATAAATATTCATCTTTATCTTCCCAGTCGTCTCTACAATATACCCTCGTATTTGGTAACATACAGCCAGAAGCCGAAGAATATCCCCATGTACCCTATAATATATTGATAACATTGATTTTAAGGAACAATTTGAGTAATATTTTATTCATCTGATCTGTCCAAACTAGTTATAATGTTGAAAATTACGCTGAATCCAAATATTACAATTGCTCGTTCTGAACATGTGTTGCAGTGTACTCTATCCAACTAAGGCGCTAGCCCCGTCTGTAGACGCATGCCACGATCTGCTCACTCAAACATCTGCAGATAAGCTTTTGGCTCCGAACGTCTGGGGTCTAGTAGAGAAAGTATTAAAACGTTTTCGTGTCACACTTTAGTTATTATCATTGTCTGCTTGTAGGAACTGATGTGTAGCTAAAACACTCGCCTGTAAATCAGAGTGAACCGTAATTATATTCTTACCGCTTTTCAGAGATAGGATTGTTGGAGATGTCCCGTATATCCTGGTTGAATATATGAATATTTGTGACAATAATTCTACAACTGTCAAAATTATAAACATGTAGATTTCAGAACGAAATGTCTGTGATAAACAAATATGATACAATCCTTTGTTCCAATCAGTGGAAGTGAGAAACAAGTATCTGTGTGTAACAGTTTGACGAACATCTTCTAGAGTATTTTCACTGTAATTTTGTTTATTTCTTTTAGAACGGAGGACAGCATGCTAACAGGGAGAAGTGAGTGAGTTTTAAAATTGTTTCTTCCTTAAGTCATTCATTATATCCCCTTCCACCCTTTTCTAAGCAGATTCTGTGTGACTATACGTAGAGATTTATTCAGCACAATATATAACTTCAGTGAAATAAAGTGTATCGTTGCTCTGATTCCAAGCATTAAGTTTGATCTTTGCCAGCAAGTTATAATTTATATCGTTCTTTATTTCATCACGTATTTTGTCTGCCTATCCAAATTTGCTTTTTGTGTCGTTTACCACGTTCTTTACAAGTTTGCTGATTTTAGTAACACACTTTTTTTCTCAAGGTCAGCATGAAAGTGTTCCGGAATTTACGGCGAACGGAAATTGTAGCAGCATGTATGATAGGGTGAAAGAAGCTGTCAAACAGGAAAACTGAAAGTTAGTATACAATTATTTGTATATTTCTTGTTACTTTAGCTATTAATGTTTCCATAACATTGCACTCTAAGGGAAGATATCCCTGAAATTTAATGGCCAGAATAAATGGGGAATGAATTCTTCGTAAACATCCGTTGTTCCAAACGCTGCAATGCATATCACTATTAAAACTATTCGGTCAGAAAGATGAACTCTTCACGGAGTGCTCTCGAAATTTAGTTTAATTTAATCGCTATGGAACGCATGCTCTGGTGGCAATTTCCTATACACCCATTTTTCCAATTTCCTTTACCCACCTACTTTTGCTCTCTACTAACTTGAACTTTAAAATCTTTCAGTATTTTTGGTAAATTTTTCATTTCTCTTAGCAATTTATTCCGATCCCCAACACCCTTCCCCACGAAAGAATATCTTCCACGCCCTTATGCGTGAAATCGAGCACCAGCTTATGGTCATGGTAATCTTTGCCGTTCCACGCAACTTTCTTAATTCTCCCACCAATAACTATTCATGCCCCATCACCAATGTTTGCCTTGTACACTCCCATGACTCTCTTCACCATCCTTCTGTCTTCCAATGAATTCCATTCCAGCTCCATTATCATATTAGTTGCTGATTGTGTTCTGCGGTAATTTCCAAACACAAATCTAGCAGCTCTTCTTTGAACCCCATCCAAGTTTTGTATTTGATACCCCAAATGTGGGTTGCATACTACATCTTTATAATCAAGCAATGGTCTGACCAAAGTTTTGAAACCTAATTCCAATACTTCTCTGGTAAATTTTCTCTTCCCAACAAGTTTCTCCACTCTTTCCAACAAACGAATGATTTTGAAACCTTTTCCTACTACCTGATTAATGTGTCCTACCCAGTTCAGTTTGTTATTATACGTTATGCTAAGGTATTTACATTTCAGGTCTTCAATAAACAATTCCTTCCCCACTTTATATTCATAATCAGTCTTTAGCTTTTTATTTGTGTGTCTAATAAGCTGACTCTTCTTTGTATTTAGCATCATTCCACGTTGACTCACCCAGCTAGATATCCTAACTACATCACCCTGCAGTTATTTACAGTCTTCTGTCGTTTTGATCCAATTATATAATATTATGTAATCTTTAAACAATCTAACTTCTGACAGAAAACCATAACGAATAACTATGGTCCAAATACGCTACCCTGTGGGACTCCCATTTCTTTTGACACTGCATTTATTATCATAAGTTTTTGCTTTCTACCTTTAAAGAATTCTTCTACTCATTAATCACCGTTTCATCTTTTCAAATAGTTTTTGCCTTATTTAGCACCATTTTGTGGCTCACTCTGTCAGAAGCCACTAAAAGATCCTGTGTTACACTATTAATTTTATTTCCCTTGTCTATTACATCAGAAATATCTTGCATATATCCCACTAATTGAGATTTGCATGAATGTCCTTGCCTAAAGCCATGTTGTTGACATTAACACCACTTACGTTCCTCACAGACACGTCTGATGTGTTTGCACATCAATCTCTCCATTAATTATCTACCACTGATGTCAAACTGATAAGCCAGTAGTTCTCGACTATATTTGTTATCACTCCTTTATAGACTGGTACTACTATCGCACTTTCCCAGCCATCTGGTAAGTATCCAGATTCAATTTAAATAACGTTTCCAGATAAGGTACAATATCACATCCTGCTCTCTTTAATACATCCCTAGTAATATTATCTACACCGGCCCCTTTGCGCTTTTTTAGATTTCTTAGTTCCTTCATGATATCTTCATATTGAACTAGTTGTTACCTGCGAATTCGTACACGTGGACTCTGAATTTTATTGCTAGAATTGGATACAAAACGATGTAATTTACGTAAAAGCATTGAATCAGATAATATGACTGAGAAGTAATCATCACACCATTTTACCATTGAGCATGTCTCATGAAGAGAATCAATTTGCAACATGTTTAAAAATAGCAAAAAAAACTAAGATGGGCAAGGGGTTAACTGAAGGAGTCCTGTTTTTCGGTTTAGTCTTGTCTTCTTCCTTTAGCATGAGCAACAGAGGCATGTCAAAAAATAAAATAAAATATACTTATGCCAGAAACTTTTATGATGACTCAAAATAATAGTATGGTGCAGTGAAAATTAAAACCTATATTATATAATATTTTTTTGTCTGTAAACGAAATTTATGAACAGATCATACATCAGAAAAACAGCTTGAGTGGTCGATATAACATAGCAGACTTACTCACGCTAATAGTCTGTTTGGCAAAATTCAATTAGCTATGACAAAAAATGTTATTTATCGCGAAAAAAGTGTCCTGTGCCCTTATTAATGATACAAAGTATTTCCTTGTCAAATTTCATCAATATCGGTATAGCCGTTTAGTCGTCAAAACGTAACAAACAGACAGAGCGGCAGAGTTACCTTCGCATTTATATTATTATAGTTTAGTGCAGATCATACACAACCTGACTGCGAGAAAAAAAAAGACTGAGTGACCGATATGGTCTAAAAAATTAAACGCATATTGTGTTGTTGGGTCCTGAAGAATTGCCTACGTGACAAGAGTTTCGATTTGCCACACATTCCACCTCTGTCCTGGCTGGACATACAGTTTAACGTACAATACAAGCAACAGAACGTCCAGGCGTGGCTGATTGGATCAAAAATCACTCTTAAAGTTTCTATTCCCACTGGGATTTGAACCCAAGAGCGCACCCGGAACTTAATAAAGCAAGTGCTTTAACAGCTTTGTTTTTTAAACTGTGTTATTTTGTTTCTCCTTGTGTATATGATATGTATCATTGTCACTAGCGTTTACTTCTCACTGTGGACAACAGAGGATGGACACAATTAAAACCACCCATGCCCTCGGCCGGACTCGAACCAGCAACCCCTTGTAACGTGTGGCAAGCTCGCTATCCCCTACGCCACAAGGGTCGGCAAACCACTGAGCCACCATCCGCTATGCCGTGGAATATTGCAGAGACTTACACATGCTTTGCGTCTGCCTCTCACCGTTCAGTTAGTGCTTCAAAATTCCATGACAAGATGTATTATTTATACAGAAAAAAAGTAGCCTATGTCCTACCTGATGGCAAATATTATCTTATTGTAAAATTTCACCAAGATTGGATTAGTCGTTTAGCTCTGAAATCGTAACAAACAGAGAGACAGAGTTACTTTCACATTTATAATATTAGTATAGATTTCAAATTTTTTAGTGCAGATAAGCTCGATCTCCGATCTACCTCCTACTATTCCTGAGTCATAGTTCCTAATGGTCTCACTAAACCATTTATTTAATAAATCTGCCTTTTTCAAATCCTCAGTTACTTCTTCTCCATCCTTAACTATAATTGAATCAACACCCTCTCTTCCCCTCATGTCTCTAATATAGCCATAGAAATTTCTAGATGCATCAGTCCAGAGGTCACCCTGCACCAATAGTATTCTTCATAAACTCATCTTTAGCCACTTTCATTATCATTATTAATTTTTTGTTTAGTTGTCTCAAGTAATTCCTACTGCCTTGCTGTCTCTTAACTGCTCTCTTCTCACCAACCTCTTTATCCCGCTCACCTCCCTTTTAAAGTATGTAGGTTCCTTACTTTTTTGTTTTGGAATAAATATTTCTTCACCCTTTTATACTATCTCCTTAAACTCATGACACTTTGACTCCACTGTACTTGTGCCATCCTTCCACTTGGTAAAACTACTCTGAAATGCCTTTTCAGTTCTGAAATTTGTGCTTGTTTATAATTGTAACAATATCCACCTTAAAATCCTAGCCACTGGTTTACTGAATCCCTATAAATCCATCAGAATTGTTTTAACGTTCAGAATGTGAAATCACATATGTATATTTATAATTAACTTCATAATATTTTCTCTATTAACATATTGTTATTGTCAGAATTAGTGAAAGATGATGTCGAATTGTATCTTGTTAAGAGAAGTGTCATGGTTGTCAGGAAGTGTAAAGGAATCTGATTGCGTGTGTGACTTTTTGTTTCCTAAGGCAGGATAATGCGAAGTAACAAAGCAAACAATTATCTTCTTATGTTGAAATAGGTAGATTATGAATTCATTTTCGGTTAACATGATAGTTAAAGTAAAATATTGGAAGTCTGGTAATACTTGCATAAAAACAGACCTCTTTAATAAAAGTGTAACGAATTACATTTATTTGGACAAGTGCCTATTTAAATCGCAACTGTATAGTAATTGATAGTTTAAACACATATTTCGTCTTAGAAATGTATCATGTTTGTATTACTATATTTTAAAAAAAAAAAAACAGTATGTAAGAAATTAACTTAATTCATTGGTTTTTTTTTCAGAATGTGTCTTCAGATAATGATAACGATTACAATGAAATATGTGACTGCAGAAATATTGGTGGGACTGCTACAGAGCCTACCATTTTGCCAGCTTTTCGAGTCACCAGTACAACTCACTGGTGTTCCTTTTTAAATGATGAACAGGGCCTACAGTTGTTTGGATGTTAGTAATAGCTGCCATTATTTTGATATTTCAAATTTGGTAAAGATGAACGCAAGCAAAATAGACTTTGTTGTATGCGGCAAATTCATGACATCGTCTAAAGAAAGTAACATAATAGAACGCACATTATGGAACTTGAAGACAAAATACGTTTACACCAACTTTTGCCGTGAAATTTTTATTATTATTAGTATTGTTTCACTGAGTGACGATGTAATCATCTCTATATCTGATTAATTAAATTATTCATATTCGTTCCAGTTATAATCATACTAATTCTTAAAGGTGTCTTGCTTTCAAAGTTTTCAGTTATATATTTAATTTTACAATGACTTCTTATAAACAAATTTAATTTGTACCGATGACGACAGTAAGATTTTTTTAATGAATTGATGTAAGTGTTCATGATTGCTTTATTGTTTAAAAGTGTCTTGATTTAAATGATAACAATTGTTGTTCATATTTTACAATGATTGTTTCAGAAACTGGCTACTTTTTCAACTAGTGACGATCTTTTTCCTTCAGTACAGATGTTATGAAATCATTAATGTGTATAACAGGAATAGTTATTTTTTTCTAAGCAGCAATTGTGCAAGACTTTTCAATAAAGCATTGTAATTAAATTTACGAACAATTAGTTTACAATCCTTACCATAACAAAGATTTGTTGATTCAATTTGATAGTTTAAAACTAACACAAATGACCAACGCAAGAAAGGAGTTTATTGATTTGGTTTGTTATAAAATACTGATTTTATAAAAGGATTTGTAAAACATCAAGAAGAAATGATGAGTGATTTGAAATCAAGAACTCTAATATAGACTACTTCTATATCCTTACCGTCTCTAGTTTTATAGAAACGTGTTATGTATATATTCTGCGCAAGACGTTTTATTGTAAATAGAAATTTCAGGTTCATCTTTATAATAAGTCATAGCAAACAATGGAAAATATATTTACAGTTAAAGATATTTTTTCAATGCCTCTAAGAATTAAATGACTTCCTGACAAAAACAATGTAGTCAGCTGTATATTTCGGTAGTTCTTACTCTGTTCTTAGATTTTCGTTGAGTTGCCAGTGACAGTGATGAAATGAAAATAATATTAAATCTTTCAGTATTGATTTGATCTGCACGAAATTACGAATTATAATACTTATATCTAGCGAAACTCCCATTATATGCTTAAAGCAAGAATGGATGGCAATTTATATTATCTTCAGTAATAGAATCTTACGAGCATAAAAACCAATTTTATCAACACATCGCAGTATTAAATCTCTACTATAATTTAATGATTTTTCGAACATGAATGGTAAATAATAAGCTACTTTTCCGGGAATGCCGCATTGTCTATTTGTATTTCTAAGCTTTCGGCTGACATATTGCAGCGTTCGTCAGAAATACTATGTTTGTTTACTTGGCAACGAGGATCAAGCCTAAGAAATCATGAGTTGTTAAGTGATATTTCCGTGATTAAATGGTACTTACCAAAATAGTATTATTTTTAATACTGCAAAAATTCATTGTGTGGAGAATTTATTTCAGTAAAATATCACAAAGTGGTAATTCTAAATCCTTTTATTTTAATAATTTCTTTCCTATCAGTTTAATATTGTCTTCAAGATATTTTGCTCCTCTATGTCGATTTAAACTTCATTTTCACATATAACTGTGTAACAGATGAGTATGCATTAATATATATTCTATTGTGAACAGAATTTACACATTTATTGAGTATGAAGTTGACCATGCAACAAGTGTGCGCTTCAGTAACCCTCTTAATTTCAGTATTTTAAACTTCAGGTGCATCAAATTTAAAGACTTTTGTTTTTGCTGTCTGAGGCATTGCTGGTATTTCCAGCGTGAAACGTGGATGAGAATTCCTACTTCGTAATTTGCCACCTTATCAATGATCGACTCGTACGCTCAGTACAGATTCTGTTTTTTTTATAGTTTATTTTTTTTCTAAATAGTTTAAGACTGCGGTAGTATACGGTGATGTCACGAGCGAACATTTAATTTCATCACACGAATGTAATTCGAAAGGAATACTATTGCATGCTTTTTTCAATGGTTTAATCAATTGAATTCTTATCAATACTACGTTCTTCTTCTTCTTTTCCTGTTGACGGCAGCATCAGATAAGAGGTAGTTTTTCCGCTAATTCTAAGGCTTTGTCCCTAGCATTTTATTTTTAACTGCTTAAAGTCTCTTAACAGCGAGGTCTTTAGAGACTGGAAAGGATGGGGGGCAAGGAATGGGTAGGAATTCGGCCATGGCCTTTTGAAGGAAGCATCCCCGCATTTGCCTGGAGTGATTTGGGAAACCATGGAAAACCCAAATCTGGATGCCCGGACGGGTATTCGAACCGGCGTCCTCCCAAATGCGAGGCGAGAACGCTTACCGTTACACCACCACTCTAGGTTTGTCCCTAGCTGATTGAAGGTCTGACTGAGAGACATTTATTCAGAGTTGTGGGCATGACAACAAATGTACCATAGTTTCTATCTCGCCGCAAGAACATGTAGTATCTGATTGTTCCTTCAGGTATCCCCATAAAGCGAGTAAGTGTCTGTAGCGGCCAACTCCAACTCCAACTCTGTCTGGTTCAGTTAATTCCATACAGGCCATGGTTGTTCAGACCCGGGTGGTAGAATGCAACCGAAGCTACTATTTTATAATGTATTACGCGTTTCGCATCTCATCGATTTATAATCGACGACGAATTTGTGTCAACATTTATACTGGAAATTATATCTTTTTTCACTTAATTCTGAAATTACATAACTTGTTAATTGTATTTACTAACTATTTAAATAGGTATTAGCACGTTTGGCGTTTTTCGCGAATCATGTTGCATTTACAGCCAAATCGCATACATTTTATGCAGTACAGGGCTCCCTCTTGTTATTCGTTTGTTTTCCATTGCATCTTATATGTCATTATTTAGGGTTTACTGGTATAGCCAATTTTAAATGTGTTTAAGTGAATAATATTTACACGATCTATTTAATTGTATGTATGGTGTGTGTTTTTGCGGAAGGAATGGTAAGTGTATATGTTTAGTGGCACTATTCCTATGTTTTGTATATGCGTTTTTTGAGCCTGTCAGATTATTGTGTGTTTATGAGCTTCAATAAAATATTAATTGTTATATTTATGCTGCCGAGTAGAACCTGTTTTCCATGGGTTATTTTGTTTATGATAATTTTCTTGATCAGTAGGGTTGATGTGTCTGTAATCGTTCAATATATGGATGCCTTTGTTCACGCATGTTGGTAGATGATTATTTCTAAGAGTTGTGCGGCGAACATAGGAAAATAGTGCTTCTAATACACCCAAAAGAATAAAAAATAACATAGCAACGGCAGACAAACGAATAACAAGGCGGTTCACTAGAATACCGAGCTTGGTGAATGGGCGGTTACGCTCTGCCCTCGTATTCTCGAGGACGCGTGTTCGAATCCCCGTGTGGCCAGCAAACTTTAGGTTTTCCATGGTTTTCCCAAATCACTTCAGGTGAATGTCGGGATCGTTCCTTCAAGAACCATGGCAGAATTCCTTACTGTTCCTTGCCCCCAGTCCAGTGCCGCCTCTAAAGAACTTGACGTCAACAAAGCGTAACACTAGAAGCATACAAAACCCCTTAACACCAATATAAATGGTAAGTAAAAACAAATTGTAAAATTTTAGAACTACACAAATATTTCTTTAACAAAAGAAGTGAAACCAAATGTAAATGTCAACACAGATTTCCCCTGAAGATACCACAATAAGAGAAGAAATCATACGATACAAATAATTTGAAAACAATTGCATCGACAATACTAATTAACAATTCAATTAAATGAAATATGCTGTATTCAGTCTTCAAATTAATTTATAATTTCAAAGTACAATAGTCAGTTAAATAGTTTATGATCCATCCCGAGAAAGTTGTAGATTATCATTGTATTGCATTGAATTTTCGTTTATAGTGTCTGTGAAGCTAGTCCGCGCTGCAAACAATTGTCAGCGGCAACCACGTAGCGACCCATAAACAGTTTAAAAGCTGTTCACAATGCTTGGCACGTATACAAGATTTACACGAGATTAAAGAGCCTGCTCTCCTTGTTCATTACTGATATTCCACTCGAACTAAATCATTTTTAACGTAATACTTTTTTAAATTATTTTCTCATAGACTGTCAATTTTATGAATTTAAAGTAAACAGCTCTGCGTCCTGGTTCTTCTTTTTGTCTACTATTTTTTTATATATATTTTTACAAGTTATCCATTCCATTATAACGATTTAATCAAATTCCTTACAGTGATTTAAATTACATGATTCTCATATTTATGGCTTTGGTCACGAATCAAGGGCCTAATGGTCTTTAATTGTATGATTGGCATTTTGCCACAAGCATTATTCCAGTGTGAAGAGATATGTGTAACTGGTGAGAATTATTTCGGATGATTTCGTTGCAAGTGAATATTTTACTGGATTGTTTTTAACTGCGAACACCAAGGCAGAAACCTAATTTGATCTGATCAGTGACATTTTCGCTAAGCACAAATTTGCGCTCTAAAAACTCAGAGGCCATTGTTAAGATGGGACGTCTAAAGTTTCTGGAAAAATAACAGGATTTCAGTCACGAATAAGCAAAGAAAGGTCTCGCATATTATTTGCACAAGATAGTGCTCATAATCTCAATCTTGTAGTAAGAGATGGCATTGAAAGAGTTATAACCGCAAGAAAATTCATTGGAACTGTTAAAGATTTTGTAAATTTCTTGCAAAACTCGACGAAACGACTTGGACAATTTCATGAAGGACAAATCGGAATAGAGAAAAAAACCTAATGATGATTTACCTTCTCTTACAGCCTATTCTCCGACAAGGTATTTATAAAGATTACAATTTTAATCTATTTTTTAAATTTGTATTTATAAAAACTCTATTAATTTATGGTTAGTGAGAATAAAATCTCTTAAAACAGTAAGAGAAAGTTAGTAGTATCTAATACAATTTTTACACGATCATTCTGTAGCCAGAGAAGTAGACAGTGTAGTCGCTGCTAACGTTTCTGGATTTTACTCCGACATGAAACTGTTTGAGTATATTTTCTATTTAACAGTGATGGTAGAAACTTTTGATCACGTTGAAAATTTGAAAGCAGATCTAGAGAAATCGAATCATGAATCAATCGAAATGTATAAGAAAATAGAAGCATTAACCACGCTTTGTACTGTGCTCGAGATTCAAAATTTGAAGAAATTTAGTGGAAAAGTGTGTAGTCAGGTGTTAAATTTGAAATAAACAGTCCCAAAATCCCACATTAGTGTAAAATTCCCAAGCGGCTCGACCAAGGCAAAAACAAAAATCTCTCATTTTTTCCATAAATCTTATATTGAATTTTGCGATCAAGTAATCATGTCCTTAAAGAGTCGATTCTACAACGACTCCATACACTTCTTCAAATCTTCGAATGATTCGCTTTGGATCAGCCAGGGCCGGCGTTAGGGGGGGTTAAGGGGGGCAAAAGTACCCGGGGCCCGAGCCACCAAAGGGGGGCCCGCCGGCCTGGGTGCCTAAATAAATAGAAATCAAACACAAGTTTTAAAATCTGCACCAATAATTTTGAACATTTTTGTATTAAAATGTTCTGAATTTATCAAGAAAAAAAAATCTTCGGTAGGGGGGAGGGGGGGCGCCTAAGATCGCTTAACCAGGGCCCGAGAATCCTAACGCCGGCCCTGGGATCAGCCCACATATATTGGAAGAATTATAAATTTCTATAAACATGATTTAGACCAAGAATGATTGCTGAGTGATAGGGGCATGGTTTTGCAATTTTTGAAAAGGCAAGATGAGCAGGCAAAAATTTTTGAGGGATTCTGGAATTTTTCAAAATAAAAAATGGACTAGAGAACTCATACCACAGTTTGTGCGCTTCGTTCGACTACTCGTCACTATTCGTGGGTCGTCCTGTTCGAATTGACTAAGTTTTTTGGTCTTACGCCGACTCATCACTTACGCAATATCGACAATGTTTGGAAGATACACTCAATAACATCGCAATATTACATGCATATGGTAATCTCACTGACGAGGCAGGTTTGGAAAAATTGTTGAATTGATTCCTTACCACACAAGCAAAGCGCAGTACAGTTTTTGCATTTCGCAATTAAAACTAAATAGTGATTTTAAGAATTTTTTTGTAAACAATTAAAATTTATTGGATAAACTATAAGATAATTTTTAAATTCATTATCAGTTTTTATCCATTTGAATTTCTTATATGAACTTGTATTATCGATATTATTATTATTATTGTAGGTAAGATAACCAAAAATCATCTTCACGCGACCCCCCCCCCCCCCCGCCCCAATGGCCTGACTACCCACCCGGGCCTAATGTGAAACGCCGGCCCTGATTGCATCATTCATCGCCAACGTTTAGCCGCCAGAAATCTAAGAGGATGCTTGCGCCGGTCGCTACATTATGTCGTAAGAGCAGGTGATAAAATCAATAGGAATGCCTTAAATGAGAGATTATTTGCTCAGTTTTGTTTGGAAAATGATTTACTACTTAACACGAAAGTTTGTTAGTTCGAAAAGTGTTTGTTTGGGTCGATTTTATGCTCTATTTCATTCACTGTTAGAATTCCTGGAAAGCAAAGGCAATGATTTGTAGCTCAATTCAATTAATTAAAATTGACATAGCTTATACGACTGATTTATTTGTCGAAGTTAACGAAACAAATTTGAAGCTACAAGGTGATCAATTAAATTTAATAAAATTGAAAGCAATGTATCAACGATTGTTGCAAAACTTTTTCTATTATCAATACTTAACAGTTCTTCATCCTGACTTCAGCCAAAGATTCAAAGACATTATTCATTATCTCCGATTGGTTTTTGGACCATTTTCCAAGTAGACCTACAAACTCAGGTGAATTCGTACTAATACAAGAGCAATCAACTGAATTAACTACAAAAGAAGAGCTGAAACCAATGCTTGAAAAAACGTACCATCAATTCCGGCTACAAAAACAGTTACCAGTTTTGTATCCCACATTATGGCTCATTGTACAGAAGCTGTTGATAGCTTTCCAGTCTTCCTATACAGTAGAACGTGGATTTAGCGTAGTTGTGACATTAATCCCGAAGAAAAGAAACCAGCGGAAAATTAGTGCTCGCAGAGACTTACAGAGATAGAGCCTAACATAAATCTCATATCATTCCATCAGGTTCATTAATCTCAGTGTTTTTGTATTTTAAAGAAAAAGTTATAATTTCAATAAATATTACTTTAAATAGTTTAAATTTTATTTTAACGTAGGGTTACCAGACGTCCCCGTTTGTCGGGGACAGTCCCCGTAATCCGTATTTAGCTCTCTGTCCCCGGACAGATTTGTCCACGCAATGCCCACGGATTTTTATTGTTGTCCTCGGATTTTTTTTTAATCAAGCGAGAGATCTTTAAAAGCCCTGATTTGCTAATGCATTCGTTTAAAGCAAGAGATATGAAGCGCACTTCTTTCCTTGTACGTGTCTAGGAATAAAAGAAAATTACAAGGATACTGCGTCTTGGACACAACAGCTTTGGGAAATCAAGTCTCCTTGCTGTGTGCAACATGGCTGTCTGTGATCCTCATTTAAAATACAAAATATAAACAATATGTGGCTTTTAAGTTAACCCAAACTTTAACCATATAACTTACAAAAGTACAATTCATAATTAGGACAAATGCCGAAAGCGTCCCCGGATTTGGAGAAAAAATTCTGGTAACCCTATTTTAACGTCACTTTTAATCATTCATGACAAAAAAAATGCATTTTTTCTATTATGCAGTTATGTACAGCTATTTCATTTGGGGAGATACTTTTGCTATAAGAAGGGGTGCATGGGCATAATAAGTTTGGGAACCAGAGCTCTAAAGAAAGGCATTGGCGCCACTGGCATGCCGTTATCACCTCAGGAAAACCACAGACGGCAGAGAGAGCTCAGAGTCTTCAAATTCCGGAAACCACAAACCCTCTATTCGAGGAAGACATTCCGTGGTTGTCTCTGTTTTAAGTTCCAGAAATAGAACCCGCTGGTGAATAAAGATAGCGTCTACCAACAAAACTAAGGGTGGTAAAATATTATACCCTGGAGTCTGCAATCGCAGAAAATACCTTCTCTGCGTTGGGTACGACATAAAGTAGACCGTCAACAGACTGCATACATAACTCCAGTTAGGCTACTGATACGCACACTGCACCCTGAAACTTTGTTCCCTTTAAATGACATTCTAGAAACTCGTGGCCGGTTCTGGAAACAGTAAGGTGACCAATTTTTTTTACAATGAAAAGGAGGACGAAAAAAATTTAAGAAACGAGTACAACTTAAATAAATGAAACATTTCATTAATTCAAACAAAAATACACTAATTATGCTTACATTCCTCTTAATTATTTAATCAAACGAGTATTTTTCCATTTGAATTAATGTTTTCTGTCAATATATCATACTTTTTGATGAAGGACAGAACCCCCAAAAGGAGGACTGTCCTCACTAAAGGAGGACGATTGGTAACCTTAGAAACAGGCGAGGACTTACTAGGGAGGATCTGAGGTTAAATATTTAAATCAGTTCTCCATTGCATTCGTTTAGTATAATATTGACCGCTGTCCTAAGCTTTGGTTGTTATTCGTATAACAGAAAGAAATAACGATAAGACAAGCTAAAAGTGAGATGATTTCTCTAAAGACTTGTCAGAGGAAATGGCAAAAACAATTCTTCGCGTAAAACACCTCAATGCAATAAATTATTCTGAATGTGTTGGTGTTATCAACCTGAGTTTCCGTGGCGATAAGTTTCATGGAGGATGGTAGGAGGTAAGGAATTTTTAGCGAAGATTTCGGAAGAGTCTTGAGAGTATAGCCAGCTAGAAACGGAAGCATTTGGCGGAAACTTCATGAAGTAACCATCACGGCATTACATTTGAATGATTTCAGAAAACCATGAAAAACCGAAATTGGACTTGCATCCTTATCTAAAAACTTAAAATTCTTAGACAGATCCATCAGGAGTGTTGTATAGCCAACTGAGTGCTCATTTTCAGAGCAATGTTATCAGATCCTCATCAGATAGGGAAATACGGCAAAAATATGAGAATAATTATTTAATGCATAGTGAAATAATTGAAACTTCTTGTATAGCCAAAATGATTTGACATTTGCTTTTGGGATAATTGTAAGAAACACAGTGAATCTTGACATACATCCTGTGGACTTTTACCGTTAAAACTACCGAGATCTTTAACGTATGGTATCAAGTGGTGATTAAACATTGTTCCTTTAATTATTTGTTGGGTTTTAGAGTAGAAGGAAGTCGAGGTCATCAAAGCTAGTAGACAGTTCAGTGTCTTCCGCAAAACACTTGCACCACAATGCGATTTATTCTATTTATGCGGTTGAAGGTACACGGTCGGAATTAGGAGAATTTGAATTGAATATTTTACCTATATCCAAAAATTAATAAACGCGCTTAAGGAAATGATGGTCTATAGTCACAGTACATTTATCACAGTATTTGCTATATGTATTCTATAAACCAAATTGAAGAATTTGTTTCCGCATTTTTTGGGTATTTCAGTACATGCTCTTCCATATCTGATGGTCATTTTAATCTTCTTTCTCTAGAACTTGTCTCTAACCAACTCATTTCGCACCTACTTCTTTCTTTGCCTGATTCATACATCTCGTCTTTGGTACTAAAATAGCTCTCCATCCCCTCCTAGTACCCGAAAACTCCAACTTCAGTATTCTCCTCTTCTCAATCCTCATGACATGCCTCAGCTACTGCAATCTTTTCTTCTTTAATGTCTCTTCTAATGGTTTGACTTTTAATCTCTCCTAGAAGTCCAATCTCTCCTCAATGTGGTGGGAGACGGGAAGCGGTGTGAAGTAAGGAATGGCCTGTAGGGATGAAGTACAATAGGGATTCTGTGATCAATAGACTACAGTAACTGCGAAGTCCCTACTGGAATTCTGAAGATGACAATGAGCTTTCATTCAAAACTGAGCACAGCCTCCTAAAGGATGGATGCAATATTTAAAGCTAAATTGCCAAATTAATACTAGCCACATCATTTGAAACCGTTAAACTATCACCAGTTTTTCATTTATTACTGTTGTTTCCTCAGTGCGAAAAAGGAAATATTTACAAATTTGTGGTTGTTGTGGTCATTAGATCTGAGATATGCTAGTGGATGAGAAACAGGAAGCAAATCATGCATGGTTTTTGTGAGAGAAAAAACTTCTGGGGGAATTGCCTAAAACCATGCAAAACCATAGGGTAGAACTAGATTCCACCAGAATTTGTTCCAGATCATTACTGCTCACTCAATGGCATAGTTGAGATGATATGTTTTCACATGCACCATAACCTTGGATACCACAAATTGGCGATTATTCCTGCATCTGCTTTATGTAGAGAGAGTACATCCAAAAAACAGCTTCTCCAAATTACAATAAATTATATGCAAATGTGTTACATTTTCTTGCCAACAGTTGAAATTTAAGGGGCCTATGTTCAAACCCTAGAAAATTATCTGAAGGCCACGCCATAAGAAGAGTGGTATTAGGCAGCACATCATATGTGAGACATGGGATCACCGTCGGAAATCACATATCAAATACTGGAAGAATTTGTTGGTGATGAGCAGTCATGTGATAAGATACATGTGCTATAAACAGCTGAACAGTGTCCAACATCCATTTGTCATGAAATAATTAAGTGTCCAACATCCAGTGTATGTTTTTGTAGTTTACAAAAGAATATTTTTTTTACTGTCGATAGCCTCAGTGTCAAATATAGGTACCCAAATATTACTGTGTTACTAAGTTGACAAAGATGTCAAATTTATGTTCCCTGCTAAAAACTTTATTCCAAAAATAAACTGTATAAACCTTTTGTGCCTTTAACATCATTCTATGAGCTACTACATGACACTTGGAACCTAAAATCTACATCGAGTATCAGTCTGTTTGGATGACGGGGAGCTTATAAACCAAAATCATCAGGGATTCAGAAAAGGCTGATGCTGCGAAACACAACTTGCACTTTTAATTCACAACATGTGCCACATTATAGATGAGGAATCTCGGGTTGACTTAGTGAAATTAATGAAGAAAATGTTACAAGTTTTGTAAATGTGCAACACACTACTGAAACGAAACTAATGTCAAGGAAAATTCTTTTAAAGTGGGTGCCAATAATTATGCAAATTATTATAATGGCTTAAATTTTCCACTCACTTTAGTATCAAGTTTTAGATGGAGATTCATAATTGATATGCAATTTCACATAGAATGAATCATGGGTACCTCTTTATATTTCTGAAATGAACAATTCATGTGTAGATTGATAAAAATGGAAACAGCTCAAAGTATGGTCAAAACCTACTTGTCTGTTGGAAAGGTCTCAAACATTCTCCACAATGATAGAACTGTCTATATACAATTGAAAACTTTTGTCTATAGACTGTTGAGAACAAGTTGTAAAGCAGTTGGTAGACTTTGTCATGCGTCCACACCTGTGTAAATGTCTTGAGTTGGTATTGGAACATTCTTCATCATGGTAGGAATCATTGATGCTTGTAGGCTGACAGCCACTTTGGTCATTATATTTGAAACTAAACACGGAAAAAGAAGTTGGTGGACATGACAGATTTTATCAGAAGGACCTGCATTTGGTAAAACTCTCTTGGATGAATTGAGATTGGAATATACTATGGAATTCCAAAATTTCACGTGGCTGATCGCAAATGATTATGAAGATTTCCTTAAGCTGGCTGGTGTAAAAATCATCAAGCAGCACACTAATTTCTGGCAAACCATCCCAATTGCTCTCAGGTGGGCAATCACACTGCGATTTGCAGTGAGTGGTAACTCATTCACCAGCCTCATTTACTCCTTCATGATATCAAAACAGGAAATATCACAAATAGCCACCATAACATTGTTAAAAGAATTTGTGCTGGTATGTATATATGATAGCTGAATAATATTTTAGAGAAAATAATTTATTAACCTGAAAAATATTATTTTATTTAAGATATAGTAGTACTCAGAGAAATAATAAGAAACTGAATAATTATTGTGCCTGTATATTTCTTTACATAAAATTTAATACAAAAAATCTCTAATTACAAAAATACAAATTACAAGAATACAAAAAATTTCATTATCTTGTTTTATTTGAAAATAGGGACACACACACAAAAAATTACTTTTATGGAGAAGTGTAATTTTGTTGAAAAGACCAAATATTTTCACTTGTGCCTATGCAACCCAAAGATTTGTTTGTAGGATTTGAAGTCACTACAAAATCACTATCAGAAGTTTGATAAAAACTTCTCGGGTTTCAAGTCGCGTCAGAATTGAGCCGTCTGGCGACGTTTTGGAAGCTTGCACTGCTTCCATTGTCAAGCCCCCGCTTAACATTACCCAATGTTAAGCGGGGGCTTGACAATGGAAGCAGTGCAAGCTTCCGAAACGTCGCCAGACGGCTCAATTCTGACGCGGCTTGAAACCCGAGAAGTTTTTATCAAGCATTGCCGCCGCGAAAACGTACATAATTAACTATCAGAAGTGTTTGATGTGGTAGGACTGGGGGATTTTGATGGGTACAATGAAGGGATATATTGTAGAACGATTGAGGATGTAGCTCCATCATACATACCCATTTCCAAATGCATCAGAATGTGTTGGATATATTGAAGGGCTATTGACATTTCCCACCTCTAAAGACCTCAATGTTGAGGAAGTGTAAAGCCACCAAAAAAAAAAAAAAACTGAGAACACTTACAATCTCTTATTTTATTAGCTATATGTTCTCCAAATTCCTTATGTTCATCTCTTGCATTAATACTCAGACAATGACTGCATGAATTTTACTGCTTGCCAAATAGGTGAGTCCTCAATTCTTTGGGGTGGCTGCTTTGGATTAGTCATTTTGAATTTACTTGGAGTGTTATGTGGTTCTTCATTATTTTGAAAATTTTCTTAGTCATATGGTTTTTCTTCGGGGCTGAAGTTGTCACTCTAAAAAAAAAATTATAATCTTGTTGTCTTGTTGCACCTTTCATACTACCTAATAATGTCCTTAAAAGTGTGCTTGATTTGATCTGTCAACAGAAACTTAATTCAGAAACCAGATGGAGACCTACAGCTGTAGAGTTGTTCAGGAATAGAACTTCCCTCAATGCCTGAGCTCAGTTGATGGTAAACATGTGCAATAGTTGCACCAGAACACTGTGGGAGCTTATATTTTAATGACAAATAGACATTTAGTATAGTGTTGCTTTGAGTTGCAGATGGCAACTATAATTTTTTGTTTTGCAGACATTGGATGTCAAGACAGATTCCTGATGGAGGCATGTTTAAGTTTACATCACTGTACAAAGACTTGAAAAGAAAATGACTGAACATGCTAAGTTTATTTATTTATTTTATTTTTCATATGGCTAAGCAACTAATACAATACATATAAATATATACAATGACAAGAACGTTGGTAGCGTTCACAAGTTGATATCCAGATCTTCCAGCCATTCTATGAAGGAACTTGTAGCTCCAAAAACATCTTCAAATGATCCATCATACTTCTATAGAGGGCATTCCCTG
Organism: Vandiemenella viatica; assembly: GCA_031002005.1. Classification (NCBI taxonomy): domain Eukaryota; kingdom Metazoa; phylum Arthropoda; class Insecta; order Orthoptera; family Morabidae; genus Vandiemenella; species Vandiemenella viatica. Next base: position 225,280,011 of record CM061921.1, on the reverse strand, counting down.
ATCATATGCTCCACACTCTGGGAAGGAGCTCTGCAGTCACATGCAGGAGAATCCTGAAGAACCCACTTATACAACATGGTATTGCATTTTGCATGGCCTATTCTTAGGCGATTTAGTTTGACCCACTGGTTTCTATTTAAATGGAATGCTGGAAGACCAGTTGTGGGATCTTTAATATCTGGATGTTTTACAGATGTGGAGTTCCAGCTTTGTCGCCATTTTTCCATGACATCAAAGTCAAATACATCTTGCCATACAGGATTCCTGGATTTAAGATGAGTGGGGGGTAAGTCATTTAGAACCTCATGGATTGGGAGATCCTGTGGATGATCAGGATGGCGTAATTTTATCCACTCACGTGCTGTTGCTTCTTGGCATCTTATCTCTGGGGGTGGTATTTTGCTGATTAGGTGTAACCAGGGGACTGGGGTGGATTTTAGGGTGCCAGTTATTACTCTCATGCACTCATTCAGGTGGACGTCGATTTTTCTAGTATGAGCACTACATTGCCACACTGGAGCACAGTACTCAACAACAGGGTAAACCATGATGAGTGCGGTTGTTCATAGTGTGTCCGCATCAGCTCCCCATGAAGTACCAGCTAGCTTCTTCATGATGATGTTTCGTGTTTTCAGTTTCTGACTTGTGTTTTCGAGGTGTTTTTTGAATGTTAAGGAGTGGTCTAAGGTGATGCCAAGTGAAGAGCCAGGTAGTATACCAGGAGCATCATGCCCTGAAAGAATTTAAAATTATAGATTGAGTAAAGCATGAAGGGTAATTGAGAATGTCCTCGGCAGTATGTCTTCAATTCAGAGATAATAAAACCTACAGCATTAAATCTGGACAAAGTGGAAGGTTTGGTTTTGACATGCATCCATCTAAATCATTATTTAGGAAGGGGTCCTTTGTCCAGAAGAAACTATGCTCTGTATGGCATATTTGACTCATACAACAATGAAGGGAACTTAATTATTGGTTCTTGAAGAAGGAAATGTGATGACCAACTTTTTTTAATAACTCTCAAAAATATGAAAAGGAGAAGAAATGAAAATTTGCATAAAATTCTAAAAGAATTTTGAGATTATTTTGCTTCCCCCAAAGGAGCAATACCATGCCAGGATGATTTGTGTTAAAATAATAATAAAAAAAAATGTTACAAATAATTTAAGTTAATTGGCAGATAGATATCATATTTATAACATGCTCTTGGGTAACTAGCTGAGTTAACAAAGTGTTATCACACGATGTTTTGACGCTTACATTCACTGTTGCCATCTTCTGGTGAATGGTAACAGTGAATGTTTTAAGGCACCCTTTAGTTCGCCAAAAGCATTCCCACAAGCCATCCCCAACAGTAAAATATTCTATAGATCAATAGTGAAGTCGCTTATGCTGGACTTAGAAATTTCGAGACGAGTAATTGTCAACTTGAAGGGATTTTCCTGTATTTATTTCCACAGTGAAAACTCATCATTAGAATCATTTTAAAGTGTATTCATTATATCAAGAAAAATTTATTTTAAGAGATAATTGTTCATGTTTTGAAACTTGTGATCAGAAAAGTAAAAATCTAAGATTTGAAATATCTTTAAATTGAATAAATCTACAGCTGATCTTTTATAACCAGCTATAGTCAGCATTGTTCCGGATATTTTGGTAGTAAAATTAAATAATTTGGCAAAGTTTAATTAGTGGTTTCAATTAAGAAAAAAAATGAGCTTTTTAACTAAAAGAAATAAAATATATAAATTTATATCAGTAGATAGCTCAAATTAAGCCGATTATGAATATATAATGGTTTTGGTAAAAAAGCTTAAGCATTTGTCAGAATAATTAGGTTTTTAAAGATAGATTGTCGCAGATTGTTGTTGAAGTGTGTAAAAATTCTGCCAAGTTGGTAATGTGATAGATTTTAATTTTAAGCCTATAGAAACCCTTTTAAATTAAATCAGATAGAACATGATAATAGAAAGTCCCTGTAATAATTTCAAGTTAAACTATTTAGTACTTTTGAAGATATTAATTAAAGAAAAAGTTGCTGACATCATAGGCTCTGAGAAGCCTATAAAAGATCTTGCAGCGAGCTCAGATTTTCTCACTCCATGCTAGATTTCCAAAGAAGTAACTTTGTAATATGTAGTCTCATTCTTTCGCCGGACAGTGATCGCGTAACTCCACGCTAGTCAGCAGGGCAAACTGCTGCAAGCGGTTGCGGTTTCGGCAAATTCCAACATTCCGTAGTACTCACTAATGTTAGGATGACTTAAGCGAGTTTTTGTCTTCACATATGATTGTGCTTAACCTGTAATCTTCAATGAAACTGTTGTCCAATGCTTTATCGATGTATCTGGTACCGACAATGTACGAGTGAAATTTATCAAGAATATAAGTATTGTGTTACTCTGAAACTGTGTCAAGTGACTTTATTTCAATTACCCTTCACATTTGGGGTTTAATACGATTGCGTGGCAGCTGATTTATTTAATGTTATAGGTACCAGAATGCTACACATGGTCAGGAACTCATTAGTTCACAGTTCAGGCAAAAGTGTTGTTAACCCCCACAAACATTTACGCCTGACAATGTGATCATCAAAATATCTTGTGATAACACTTTATTAATTCGTCTAGTTGCCTGAGACCATTTTATAAATTCTCAATGCCGAATGCCGATAGAAACATTGTTCTTAGATTTTATTTTAAAAAATTATTGCAGAAACTAAAAACAAAATCATTTAATAAAGTACTAACTTCAATATTATTATTATCTTCCTCACAGTCAGTGTTTCTTCTACCACTTGACTCCATTCCTTGCAGAAAAACAACAGATGCTTGTAGGCAAACCAGCCAGATTTTTTTTTGGAGAAGAACCATTTTTCTTCTCTTGCTTTACTTTTCTCTGTCTTCCAAAAAAACTGAGTCTTTAAATTGTGTTTTTTTTTTTTTTGACATTGGTAGGTCAAGATTTTCAGCGTTCTTATTAAATACCACTTTTTTTATCTCAATTTTTGCTGTCACTTGAAGTCCCATAGATACATGAAAATATTCTATTAAATTTAAAGTTGTCTCAGCTGAGCTCATACAGAAAACTATTGAACAGTTTTAAGTAAAAAATAATATAAGAAGGAGCACAGTTGGCAGAAGCAATACTTGGTGGTAATGAAGTTTCTGACCAAACAATACATCCACACAACAAACAAGTCTTCCATTCATGGCAGGAGACCTATAGACACTGGTTGCTGCAAAACACCAAAATTTCTCCTGATTGTCTATCGACAATTGTAGAACGTTGTTCATGTACATGTGTTGCATGATTTTGTCTACAATTGTGGACAAGGTTTCATAATATTTATTTGGGATGCTAAAGATACTACGTATTTATATGTACAAATTTTACATATTTTATGGCTGAAAGTTGTACTGTAAATGTTGTCTAACACTGAGTCTTGGGGTAGTCATAAAGAGACCTATCACATACAGTACAATAAATTCATTTTCCATAGATCTCAGTAGAAGAAAGAAACTGGCTCTGTGTGATGTGGAAATATGTACACAAGACTTAACATTCTGATTTGCAGCAGCATAATTGTTTACAATTTGGTAGGCCACACAACACCATTCATACAGAAGTGACACTAAAAATCCAGAAATATACAACCTTGGATTATCAGCTGTATCATTCAAATTATGTGTCATTCATTCTTACCACAAAAAAACTAGATTGAAAGAAAATTCTTAACTATGTAGAAGTTTTGCTGAAAGCAGTTACAAATCAATGAACTTCTTGATGCATTAACATAAAAAAAATATTAAATTTAAACCAAGGCAATGCACAATCATGCTGAAATAAATAAAAATATGTATTTTGGATGATGGATAAAGGTTTAACCAACTGACATAATCGAACGAACAAATAAGATGATAAAATAGATTGGCTCACTGACTAAATTGAGGGTATCCAGATATTCGGAAAAGTAACTATTTGCTTGTCTGAATATGCTATGGACAGCCAAACCCATAAAAATGATAAAACTAGTGGGCTAGCTTTATAAGAGATACATAACTAAAAAAAAAATCAAAAAAATCACAATGGTCAGACTGTAATGAACACTGAAGATGCATGTTTGAAATAGAATCACCAACACAACCTGTACAATATGCACAGCTGGGCAGAAAATCATTAATCCATTAATTGTTAATTAACAAAGCAAAATTGCAAAATTTTAACTTTTAAGTTAACCTAAAAAATCGTTAACTCGTTAACGCTCTTCTTAACTTCCGTTAAATTGAACTACTGTTAACTTTAGTCCATTACATTGGTAGCTGATGTCGTCTGGTATGTTTGAATTGTGTGCCATGCCACGCTCATACTTTCGCCGAGGCAGATTGCAAACGAATAATAGGTAATACGAAGAGCGAGTGTGTTGCGTATACAATTATTATGCTAGGCATGGCATGAGTGTGAGGAGGAAAGCTAGAATTTTAGAGTGTTTCTATTTTACATCTTCAAACCGGCACTCACTAATCGTTTCTAATTCGATTGGTGATTGATTTTAATATTTTTATAATTTATCTTTTTTACTGCCAGGAAAATTTCACTTTTTAGTTAGTATTGGTTTGGTGTTTGGTAGTGAAATAAGTTAATCTGACATTCGTTACATGATTACATCATGAAAACTTTAGCTCTTCAATCTATTAGTGAAAGCAGCAATGCCAACAATAGCAATGAGAATATTAAAAATCCTTGACGACGTTTATGCACTTAAATCAATACTGGTAGAACAGTTAATTTATGAATTCAAACTGTGTTTGCCTAAACTTTCTACAATCAAGGTACACGTGTCTAGCCTCAATAATCTTAAACAACATATGAAGAGGATACATCAAAATGTGAATGGTTTGAAGAAAAAGTAAAAGCAGAGCCAAATCCAGGGAAAGAAGAAAAATAATTCAAAGACTACTTCAAGTGTTGTGGCTTCTTCTGATGTAGATAGCAGCAGAATTGATTTGTTTTCATCTCCATCTGCTAATAAAAGTTTATGTCAATAAAAAATTTGCAATCATAGCTACCGGAACCAAGGTATTCAAAGCTGGTGTGGACCGATGTATTAACAACCTTTTCATTGCCAACACAATTCCACTACATGTTGAAGAATCCGATACGTTTGAGATAGGGATGTAATGGATATCCGCATCCGCAAGTGCGAAACTTTCGCATGAATTCCTACATCCGCTTTCGCATCCGCATCCGCAATTTTTAATGCGGATGTATTGCGGATGTTTGGTTTACATTGCAATATATATTATTCTTTTCTCTTTATTCGAGATTCTGCCCATTGTAGCTTAGCTAACAAAAAAGTGATTGTTTTCTGACGATCTTGCAATAAAAGTAACAATGAACTAAACGGTGTTATTACCTAAGCCACGGAATTTACCAGTTTAAACTTACAAGTAAAGTAAAGGTCGGGCTACAATAGACAGCACCAAACACGCACTGCCACCGACAGACACTTGTTTTTATTGTTGTCGCTCACTCGATTGAAGTGAGTACGAGCGACACCGCACCGTGTGTCGGCAGTCATTAGTTGGATCTAATTTTTGACGGTGCGGATCGGTGTGGAGCTGGTCGATATGGAGAATCGTACACAAAGAGTTCAGAAATTTCTTGTCCTTTACGACTAAACGTTGTTTTAGCGTTACTGATTGCTTTAGAAAAGTTTCCATTTTTTTTCAGCCTTACTTTATGTTCATCAGATGTTCGTTTTTGTTTTTGTTTTTTTCCCCCTTACAACCCATGTCCTCAATTATCTGCTTTATATATTCTAATCTCTGTCTTCCTCTACAGTTCTTACCTTCCACTGTTCCCTCCACTAACAAATTAACCAATCCAGCATGTCTCAAAATATGACCTACCAGCCTGTCTCTTCTTTCTGTAAGCTTCTTCCACAAACTTCTTTTCTCACCCATCATTTCCAAAACTCGTTCATTTCTTATTGTACTTTGTCAGTCCACTTAATTTTCAGCATTCTTCTGTAGCACTACATTTCAAATGCTTTAATTTTCCTTCTTTCCGGTATTCCTAAAGTCCATGTTTCGCTACCATAAAGTGCTGTGCTCCACACAAAGTGTTTTAAAAAGTTGTTTCTAATTCCTAGATCAATATTTGAAACTAAAAGGTTTCTATTTTTTATGAAAGCTCTTTTTGCTAGTGCTATTCTGCTTTTAACATCATTCCTGCTTCGGCCATCGGTTGTAATTTTGCTTCCCAAGTAACAGAACTCACTCACTTCTCCTATTGCATCCAATCCTATTTTTATATTTAATCTACTAGTATTGGTATCATTTCTGCTACATTTAATCACTTTTGTCTTGCTTTGATTTATATTCAGTCCAAAATCTTCCTTTAGTATTTTGTTCATGCCATTCAGTAACTTCTCAATATACTCAGTCATCTCTGCTAACAAGACAATGTCATCAGTAAATCGTAGCATACTGATTTTTTCTCCCTGAAAATTTATGCCACATCGAAATTTTTCTTTGACTTTCTTCATGGCTTCTTCTACATACAAGTTGAATATTAATGGGAATATACTACAACCTTGTCTCACACCCTTTTTAACTGATGCATGTCTCTCGTGATTTTCTACTTTTATGCCATAAAAGTATCTTTGTTTTTCTTGATCTGCCCTTCAAGTATTAATCTTAAAGACAGAATTGCTTCCCTTGTACCACGATTTTTCCTAAACCAAAACTGATCTTCACCTACTATCTCTTCTACTACCCTTTCCATCCTTCTGAATATTATTCTGGTCAGTAATTTTGAAGCATGTGATGTTAGACTAATGGTGCGATAATTCTCACATTTGTCGGCTTGTGCTTTCTTTGGAAGTGTGAAGATGATATTTTTAGTAAAATCATTTGGAATTTCTCCAGTTTCATAACTTTTTGATATCAGCTTGAATAATCTTTCTATTCCTTCCTCTCCTAGGGATTTAAGAAGTTCTGCAGGGATCTCATCAATTCCAACTGCCTTATTTGCTTTTAAGTCATTTAGAGCTTTATTAAATTCTGTACTCAAAACAGGATCTCCTAAGTTATCAATGTCGACATCGCCTTCCTTTTCCATTACACTATTGTTCAAGTCGTCCCCAACATACAACATGTATTCCTTCCATCGGTTAGCTCTATCTTCTGAGCTTAAAAGAGGTTTCCCATCGGCAACTTTAATGTTCATACCTCTATTCTTCATTTCTCCAAAATTCTGTTTGATCTTCCTATATGCAACATTTACTTTACTTTACTTTACCTACGACCTAGACGCATACGTAATTATTTAAATAATTTAATTCACTTGTGAAATCATCCCACATTTTTTGTTGTTGAAAGATCAGGGAAAATAAATCAATATGGCAGTATTATATGGAAATAGAATTTAATTATGAAATAGATTGATTTTTAATTTATTTTTGATAAAATATTAAAATCTAAATAATTATAAATTTATTTTTCCACATCCGCTTCCGCTAAACATCCGCATCTGCGATTTCAAGCTCTGAACATCCGCATCCGCAAACGCATCCGCAAAGATGATATCCGCAACAACCCTAGTTTGAGAAGCTGCTGAAAATGTTGAACCCCGGTAAAAACTCAATTTCCATTTGGCAAATGTATTATTGATTCACATCATGGTACATAGCACCTTGGTATTGCTTGCAATACATAACAATACATAAAAATCAGTTCCACTCTTGGATGGCTAATTTTTAATGGTTAACTTTAACTTGCGTCAAATTTGCAAAAATGTAACGCTTTAACAATTATCGAAGTTAACTTTTTAAGTAGGTGATTAACGGTTAACCAAGTTAACTTTTGATTAACTGTGCCCACCGATGACAATATGACATGCTATCAATCCAGACAGTTGTTGCATTTGAACAGATAATGGTGACTAAATGACCAGTGATTCATACTGAGTTGAGTGAAGAGAACTTCATACCTCCCAGAAGGCAATGTTCCAACTGAACCAAGGGAATAATAGAAATGATAAACTCTGAACTAATACAATGTCTCATTAGTTGGAGCATCCTTGATGCAAAGTAATACTCCATGGCATAGATATGTGTGCTGTTCCATTTGAAAGTATAGGATATTCTTGGTAAAACACCACAACATTCAACTCTTGTCAACCTGCTTTGACCCATCATTACATGTGGGAGTAAATGTGTATTGTTTATATTGTTTATTTAGAATATCTTAACATAATTTAGAACATAAGATAGAATGGGGAAAATAATCTGTTGCTACCACAGATGAATGCAGCAGGGCCAGACAAAAAAAAAAAAAAAGAAACATAAAAAACACTCAAAGAACATAAACCAAGTTCTCAATATTTTGATTTGTAACCTCAATCATGCAGGAGGTGAGGCATATAGCAGGGGGAAAGATGTGTGAACATCTAGACCTGCCACATGAATCTAGTTAATATAATTTGGTAAAAACAGTGTTTTCAGTGCGTAGCTTGTTGTGTAGAGGTAAGGATAAAATGCTACTAGTCATCATTAAAAGGCAATGAGGAGATTTACTACAACTCTGTCCAATAATACAATACATTTCAATCCGATACTATTCTAGAATAGCTGTAATATAGACACCAACTGCTGTATAGGTACAAACACTAAGTGTACTAATGACAGCATTAATAGGTTGCCAATAAAGATATATAAAGTGTCATACTTTAAGTACTTGATACCTGTCAGTAATTGGCAGATAACCAGGCTAATAAAACATGCTGGGTATAGAGGTAGAGTGATATGCAGCAGTTTCCAGCCTAATTCTTGTATAATGAATACTGTCCATCATTTTAAAATAATTTGTCTGCAATCAGACAAATATTCTGTAACCATAATCCATCATTTATCTTACAATGTCACTGTTCAACTGAAGCAGACAATAGTCATCAGCCCAATCGTCTGCCACAAAATTTTTAAGCTATTAAAGGAGTTCTGTGTCCTTTGTTGAGAGCTTCCAAATGAAGAAGTCAGCTGAGTTAACCATTAAACTAAAAATGTATTCAGTGCGGAAAATTATGGCTCTACTATTTGGCCTCTGCTTCATGTGAACAGAATAAACCAAATCTTATCAACCACAAATTTAAACCATGTGCCGAGGCTGTTAAGTGTGAACTGATGCTGTCTCTTATAGACTTAAGAGATGGCTGCAGAGGAGAAGACAAAAAAATCGCTCTCACTGCTATTCAAAACAAAGCACAACAGCATGTGTAACAGCAAACTGACGATATTTTAGGATAAAATCCACGTCTGTAAAAGCATGGTTTGGATTTTAAGAAGTGTCCATCACCACATGCAAACAGTTCTCAAACATCGATGCCTTACAGTGACTGAACCATGCTTTTCTGTACACATGTCCCCACATGAAATATGATTAGTTTGCTCTCAAGCATAACATACTAAGCTTTATCATTGTTGTTTTGAATCACTTTTTAACCGACTTCAAAAAAGGAGGAGGTTCTCAATTCTTCTGAATTTTTTTTTTTTTTTTTTTTTTTTGATGTATGTTCAGCGATATCTTCGCCAATTTTGAACTGATTTAAATGACATTTTTATAGTGGATAGAGTATACCTCCAAAGTGGTCCCATATGAATTTCATTGAGAAACTACCCCTTCTACCCCTTTACACCCCTTAACTTTTATACAAACCCACATTTTTTATCCAATTTTGATGGAACTTTGGAAATGTATAGTAAAAAATAAACAGAAAAATAGTGTCAACTTTTGGTTTGAAAAAACTGAACCCCTCTCCCCCTATCCATCCCTTAACATTTGCCAATGTTCTTTATACAAAGCTAAAGTCGACACCATTTAACTGATCTCCATTAAAGTTGGCATATACGTGTAATTTTTCATGGAAAAAGTTTCTGACTCAAAAAAAATAAAAAAACACCCCTCTCTCCCTTTACACCCCTTAATTTTTATACAAACCCACATTTTTTATCCGATTTCAATGGAACTTTGGACATGTATAGTCAATAATAAAGAGAAAAATGCTGTCAACATTTGGTTTGAAAAAATTGAACCCCTCTCACCCTATCCACCCCTTAATTTTTGCCAATGTTCTTTATACAAAACTATAGTTGACGTCATTTAAGTGATCTCCATTAAAGTTGTCATATACATGTAATATTTCATGGAGAAGGTTTATGACCAAAAAATAAAAAAGCCACCCCATCTCCCCCTTTACACCCCTTAATTTTATAGAAACCTATATTTCATATCTGATTTTGATTGAACTTTGCGAATGTATACTTTCAAACAAACAGAAAAATCTTGTCAACATCTGGTCTGCCAAAGCTTTTTTTTATATATATAAAAATCTACAGTCGCCACCATTTGACCTATTACCATGAACGTTGGCGATTATATGAATTATTTCACGAGGAAGGTTTCGGATAAAAAAATAAAAAAACCACCCCCACTACCCATTAAACATTTTAATTTTTATACAAACATACAGATTTTATCCAGTTTAGATAGAACTTAGCAAACTTTTACTGTAAAACAAAGACAAAAAAAATGTCAGCTTTTGGTTTGCAAAAACTGAACCCCTTTCCCCATTTCCACCCCTTGAATTTTGTCAATTTTCTTTTTGAAAAGCTACAGTTGACACCATTTGACCGATCTTTATGAAAATTGGCACATTTATGTATTTTTTTATGGAGAAGATTTTTGACCAAAAAATAAAAAAAAACTACTCTAACTCCCCTTTTACATCCCTTAATGTTTGTACAAACCCACATTTTAATCCGATTTTGGTGGAACTTCGCATGTGTATACTTTAAAGCAAATAGAAAAAGAAACATAGACTACTACTCACATTACTTTGACAAAAACACAAACCCTATTCTGCTTCCTACCCCTTTGATTACTGTCAATGTTCATTACATAAAGCTACCGTTTCTATCTGATTTTGAAGGAAGTATGCACATGTATACTTCAAAACAAACAGAAAAATACAGTCTGCATTTGGTTTAGAGAAGCCAAACCTCTCTTCCCCTTTCCACCCCTTTAATCCTCACAAAGCACAGTTCCTATCTGATTCTGAAGAAAATTTGCACACGTGTACCTTAAAAAATACATAACAATTGGATTTAAATTAGGTTGCAGAAGCCCAACCCCTCTTCCCTTCTACCCCCACCCATCCTAATTTCAAAATGTTCTTTGTAGATACCTACCATTTTTATCAGATTTTGATGTAACATTGCAAACGTATACTTAAGAACAAAGAGAAACATTCTGTTTACAAAACCCAACTGCTCACTCCCTTACCCCATTTAATTTTTTAAAATGTTCTTTACACAAAGCTACAGTTTTTATCTGGTTTCGATGGAACTTTGCACATGTATACTTTAAAACAAAGAGAAAAATGCTGTCCACACTACCTTAACAAAAACCAAACTGCTCTTCACCTCCACACCCCTTAATTATTTTTTTATGCACACCTAATATAGAAATTTACAAATGTATACTTTAAATGAATCAGAAAAGACAGTCTACATTTGGTATACAAAAGCCCAATTCCTCTTTTCCTTTACCCCCATCATTTATAGTTTCCAATGTTCTTTACAAAATCCACTGTTTTAAGTACCGTCAAAATCAATTAAGCTATTTTTAAGTCATTGCAGAATATTTATAAAATGTATGTGTCCTAATGTCTCAACATGTACTTCAGATTTCAACTTGGACCCCGAGCTTTTACGTTGTGAAAACCAATTAAATATCTATATTTTCTGTGTGATGCCGGAACAAACATATTTACTCCAGAGACAGATTTGTGTATGTGGTATGTATTAATGTCCAGATGTTACTTGTTGAGATGTTATGATTAGATGGAAACACAGCCTGGACCAAAATGTAAACTGACATTCCTTAACACAGCATCCAATACACCCCATTCTGAAAGTTGTTGAAAAGACTGATTTTTTTTAAAGCATTCGCTTTAACCACTGAGCTACCAGGAAGTTCGCAAAATGAGAACTGCTGCGGCATATTTAAATACAAATTAACTATCGTACAATACCACTAAAAATTTAAAAATAAAATAATTGTTTAAAAAACATAAAAACCGCCTTCAAAAAAGAGCACTAAAAATTTTAAAATAACTTTATACCTTGCTTAGAAGAAAGTAAATCTGAATGGAAAATATTTTACATTACTGTTATTGAAATTTTAAACATTAATTAGTTATTTTTGGAGTCGGTGCCAGCCAAAACAAGAAGAACAAAAAGAAAAAACAATAATAAATAACAATAATACATAAAAAATCATGTTACTACTTACCTACAAATAATTCTTGAAACATTCTTCAACAAAACTGAAACATATAGATGATACACCGATACTATACTAATTATAAAGTGTTTACCTATTGATGCAACCTACCAACTGAAACTATAGCGCCAGAGATATTCCTGGATGACCAACGAGGCCGAGCAACAGATTAGGGTTGTTGCGGATGTCATCTTTGCGGATGCGGTGCGGATGCGGATGTTCAGTGCTTGACATCCGCGGATGCGGATGTTTTGCGGAAGCGGAAGCGGATGTTGAAAATAAATTTATAATTTATAGATTTTAATATTTTATCAAAAATAAATTTAAATCAATCTTTTTTTTTCATAAGTAAATTCTATTGCCATATAATACTGCCACAATGATTTATTTGTTTCAACAAAAAAAGTATTCGATGATTTCAAAAGTGAATTAAATTATTTAAAAAACTAATCACGTGTCTAAAAATCAGTCTTTGTCATATGAACTTTGCGGAGTTCGCACCTAAACTAAATCAAGCGTCAAGCACAAGGCCACGTCACCCGCGTATCTCCGCGCTCGCTTAGAGGCGTGTAAAGATCGGGGCTAGGAACGGGAAGGAATTCGGACATAGTCTTTTAAAGGAGGCATTCGCCTGGAGTGATGTGGGGTAGTCATGGAAAACCGAAATATGGATTCCGGACGGGGATTCCAACCGGTGTCCTCCCGAATGCGAGGCCAGGCCATTACTGCCTACTCGCCACGCTCAGTTTCGTGATCGCCACCCACCTTCTTACCAATCTAGTGGCGCATTCACAGTACAACTTGTAGGAACTAAGAGATCCGACTTTCGGTAAAAGAACTCTTGATGGTCAGCGAAAGCCGTTACAGGTTCCTTTTGATTCGCTCTATATTTTTTTAACAGAAAGTAATTAGATTATTATACATTTTAATTGAAAACAGACTGCAAAGATTCTGTAAAATAATAATAATTTCATGTGATCTAAAAATTCCAGTCACAGAGTTTTTTATGAGCCGCACAGATCTCCTATCGTTGTCACTTTTTTAAAAGGAGACCTACAGATTAACGCGAAATTCAAATCACGGAGCGTCCAGCATCTCAGCATTAACAAATCAAAGCTTTGCCAAAAGTGAATGAAAATTACAGCTGAGACAGGGATTTAAACAAGGGACTTTCAGTTACCCCAATCGTATGCTGTATCTATTTGAGTCAAGAGACAAATCTGGATGTAATAACAAATAAATATTTAAACATAGTAAAATCGACGTTTTTATCTATATAATTTATTTTTCCTATCCCAAAACACAAATGTACTTTTATATGATTGAATACATATATTTCAGTACTTCTAAATTCATATGTTTGCGACTTATGATTCGGGTATGGCAGGTTCGCTGTTCGAAAATCCAGGTCTCAGATGCAATTTTTACAGGCCTTAAAATCGACCTTCACGTCTGGCATAGCTTTGATTTGTTAATGCGAACACACAAGGACTTTACCTACATTTTACGAACATATGATGAACCTAAAGTGACGCTGAAAAAAAAGGACAGTTTTCTAAAGCAATCAGTAACGCTTTCTGAACTCTTCCATATCGACCATCCCAACACTGACCCACATCGTCACATATTAAACCAAACCAATGACGGTCGACACACGGTGCGGTGTCTTATGAACTCACTTCAATCGAGTGAGCGACCACGATAAGAAAAGTGTCGGTCGATGACAGTGCTGGCTCGGCGCGGTCTATTGTGGCCCGACCTTTACTTTACATGCAAGTTCGAACTTGTAAATTCGTCACTTAGGTAATAACGCCGTTTAGTTTATTGTTACTTTTGTTGCAAGATCGTCAGAAAACAACCACTTTTTTTTTTTAGCTAAGCGACAATGGGCATAATCTTGAATAAAGAAAAAAGAATAATATATATTGCAATATAAACAAAACATCCGCAATACATCCGCATTAAAAATTGCGGATGCGGATGCGAAAGCGGATGTAGGATTTCATGCGAAAGTTCCGCACTTGCGGATGCGGATATCCGTTACATCCCTACAACAGATACCGTTAATTTGTTTCTCCAAGCTGTCTCCAGCAATTAATCTATCTCCCTCACGACATGCTGTAAAATATTTGGAATTTTTGTTCGTACTCTCAGTTCGCCTCGACCACCAAATAAAGTTCAGTAATTTGATCTGCGCGATCTGACAGCTGGCACCGACTCCAAAAATAACTAATTAATGTTTAAAATTTCAATAACAGTAATGTAAAATATTTTCCATTCAGATTTACTTTCTTCTAAGCAAGGTATAAAGTTATCATAAATAAGGAGTACTGGACAAGATTCCAAAGTGCAGGAAAAATACTATTAACAGCTATGGTGAAGGAATTGATACTTAAAAGAACCTGAGGAATGCCATTTTCCTGAAAAAAATCAAAATTAATAATCCTAAAGCATAAAACAGTACAGGAAGCAACATCCAGATAAAAACTACTCCATAAAAAAGGTAAAATTTCCATGGAACCCTGGTAACCTAACTATCCAAAAATACTGTGATTCTAGAAAAGTATTTTATTGCTTCTCTAGATTAAAAAATATCCTCACAAGATAAATGGCTATGCAACTCTTTTGCTGTCTCCATCAGATATAAATTGTCTGTAATAGATTGGAATTTCCTGAAACCACACTAACAACAAGTCAGGTATGAGACATCAGAGGCACATCCTCTACCATCTTTCCCATACAGCTTTTTAAGCCCACTCTGTGATAACTGCTGGGTTCAGCAATGGGATTAATGTTACTTCTTTCTTTGAGTCAGGAAGCATCCATCAAACCAAATACAATCAGAAATATCTAGAAATTACTCCTTAGATAAGAGATCAAGTTGTCTCAGCATTTGGTAACATATTTTTTTCCTGGCTCTGGTGAAGTGTGCACTAATTCAAATCCAAAATCAAGTTCCCAAACAGTTCTCTACTGCTGAATTCCTCTGGAGAAATTTTGGAAAGCAGCTGGTAGTGGAAATGATACAAGTGGAATATTCAGCTGCTGGTTATGAGGTTAACTTTGCTTCCATGATAAAGCAACCTTCATTAGCAATGCCAGATGCTTAAATATTACTGTACCTTCAAGATTTACATCAGGGTGATTACCATGACTTGGCCCTGAGATTGAACCAGTCCCCGTCATCATGTGGCTGATGTTTAGAATACAATGATGTTCTCATTCTATGAGATTGCTTTAACTTGACTTCTGGTGCAGTGGGTAGATGAACTATAAAGTGAAATGTGTATGTTGCAGTTTCCAAGTAGAAATGGTCAAAGAAGGTAAATAATTAAGTCAGATTGTTGATGGCATCACTTGTAACATTTGACACTGTAGCTTGATTATCTGAAACAACTCTTGGAGATGCAAAGGTTTAGATCACACCAGCAGCTGTACTTCCTATATGGGAGACTCTCATCCATTGAGGTTCCATCGTAATATAGGAGACGTCCTATTTGTTTAACTTTACCCTTCCTTGGTCCTGTTTGGGAGGGCCTTCAGACCCTTTTTATCACTAGATTCATTATCCTGCATTTCTCTCTGTTCTTTTATTTGGGATTTCTTTCCTCTCTGTCAGCTAATAAATTAGTGGGACAGAGTGTGGGAGTTTTTACATACTTGAAAGGACCAATCTCTCTGCTTTTGATACTTCTTTTTATTTCTGAGCAGGCTCTAACTTAAATGGTCTAGCTGTTGGTAATGGTACTGCTGTAGTATTCCTAGTTGTGATTGATTCAGGTACAGTTATAGTAGAAACACTGGTGATGGTACAGGGAGGGGATGGTGGTAACATCACAGGTGCACCTGCTTCCAAGAATATAGGGTAATGATATCAGTAAACTAGTGTTAATGATGTTATTCAGCATATATTAAAGAAAGTAACATAGAAATAGAGTAATGTTATCGTGCATTTTTATAAGTGAACCAAAGATAATATTGGCAGTTGGCAATGGCAGACATAATCCAAGAAAGCAATGTAAAGTAAAAATAAAAGAGATACCTGATCAGTATTACTTGACATTCAAGAACTAAACTAATATGATATCTGTAGTTTGGAATGTAAACCAATTCTGTACGAGAAAAACAGCAACTTGTTACTAGTAAACTATTATGTTTTATCAAGGATTGTGAGTTGCCATTATGGCCCTTGCTGCATTTCAGTCTAATCACAACTTATACTTTGGTGTTAGTAAATCATTATAGTGTATCACATACTGAAACATAACACTTGAATATTCAACATTTGTGACCATCTTGGAAACATGGCAAAATATAGAAACATTAACATTCAGGTCCAGTGTTCATTTCAACTTAACAACAACCTGGAATAATAAAGAGTTTAGAGTAAAATACTAAGCACCTGAGGTTTAACCACCTAAGTGGATCTGATGGCAAAAATTGGTGGAATAATTAATTTCTAACTTTTCTTTGCTGAACAGCATCTTTTGGGTGGTTTTGATCACCAAATATTTTCCTCTGTATACACTCAACACTTCTTACTCCATTCTGGCTGTCAACCTGAGCATTTAATGCATACTGTAGGCAGTGCACATTCAATGCCATGCTCATGTGTCACCATGCACTAATTTCTGTAAGCAAATCATTACTTTCAAACTGAGAACAGCACATAGAATACAGAGTGAATGGATATATGCTGATGTTCAAATACCAGCATTTAGTCTTCTCTGAGCATCAAAGGTCAGAATGCATGTAATAGTTTTCTACAGGCCAGTGCTACATCTACCATAGTTTGCTTAACTTAACCCCTTTTCTTTTTCTGTCTGTTTATGGAATTCCTGTCTCTTTTACTGTTTACATCCCAGGAATCTTCACCTTAAAAGGTAGTCCTACTGTCTCAACAATTTTTTAACAGCTTATAATGTGTTTGCTGCTCCTTCCAAATCTTTGAAAATGTAAAAGGTAACACTTTTCAGTTGAATGCTCCTTTTTTTAACATTACACCAAACATGTTCTCTGCTATAGCTTGCTCAAAGTAGGAAGACTATGAAGCATCTCCTGCTTCTTATTTCTGTGGATGTTTGAAGAATTTAGTGGCCCAATAGATCCCCAACTTTTCCTTTAGTTAGTTAATTTGTGTTTTTGATCCCACACATTTTAGGGAATGGATGTATCATGCAAAAAAAAAAAAAAAAAAAAAGAAACTAAGGTTTAACAGATACATCACAGGTTGCAGACTACATGACTACATCATGGTATGCATCATCACTGAGTCACCTCCTCGGCATGTTACCCACTGTGATATTGCGATTTTTACTGTCCTTATCGAAAGGTGGAACATAGGAAAGGAAGTCAAAATCTTGTCTATGATGTATACTATCAACAAATATTGACTTATGGCTCTGAAACCAGGACATGAACAAAGAGAGATCTAAGCAGATTACAGTTGGTAGGGATGAGGTTTACGAGAGGAATAGGAAATGTCACAAGAAAGGATAGAATCAGAAACAAAAATATCATATAGAAATTAAAGTTCAAAGTGTTCAGTGTTCAGTGTTCATTAAGACACTAATAAAGAAAAGATCACAATGGCTGGGCCATGTCATGAGAATGAAGGAAGGGAGAACACACAAGTTAGTGCTCTTGAACAATGGGAAGGGAAAGAGAACTACTGGAAGACCACGGGACAAGCTGGATGGAGCAGGCATAGAAAGACAAAGAGCTGAAGGGAGGTGATCGTTGAAGCAATGAGAAACTGATTGTGTTTAGTAATCTCCATCACAGGTATCACAGATGCTGTCATAAAAAGTTGGGCTTGGTTGTTTCTAATTATTCAATAATATGGTATTTAAGCAATAGTTTATCTGCTCTCTATAACTGAGTACATACTGCTTGCTAAACCACAGAGAAATCACATAAGTTTATAAAAGTCTCAGAATGTCCATTATGCTGCTGAAACTAAACTTGATTGAGATTTATGTTGAGCTTCCAACTATTCGCATAGCAGGAAATGTTATTTGTTAAATGAAAGTTTGAATATTTCAAAAGGTCACTTGGTTTAATTCAATATCTTTAACATTTGATCTCAGATACCAACAGTGCTAACATTTAATAATCTTAATTCAATCCTTGTTTAAGTTTTCATGTTTACTTTATGAATAAAAATACAAGCATTACTTACACACCAATCATTCGACTTAAATATTGAAATAATATAAATTCACTGAATAACTGTCCCCCAAATTTAAATCTTAGCCATTTCAAACAAAAGTTCCCACAGAAATGTTCACCCTTCTCATCCTGATAATTTTTCATGCTATTGCCCTGACTTGATTCATGTTACACAATATGACTGCTACACTAACGCTTAACCTACACCAGCACAACATTTTCAAATGTCACCAACACTGATCTGCTTATCTATTTATTTATCTGTACGTTCAGATAGTTCATTCACTAGAGTCTACAATGAACCATTAATTCATAATACTATAGTAATATTTTCTAATTAGCAAATTTCTAAGAATATAGATCCTCTATATTATGTACATGGTACAAATTAATACACTATTGCTACTACATACTGTAAGTTAACACAACCTATTTTTAGTGAGACAGTAGTAGCTAAGCTGGGCATAGAAAGAGAGGAATGGCGATCGTACAGTGGTTTTTAATGACAATAATTGAACATTTGTGTAGAATAAGATGGTTTGAGAAGTAAATAAAGTCAATTATTTCTAAAGCTTAAGTTGTTTCCACAAAGCATTGTTGAGCGCAGAGCCACGCAATGTAATAAAGTAATTGTTTGGGGAGTCTGAAGCTGGTCACTGTGGTAGTCAGATAAAAAGTCATAGTGTGTATAATTATTTAGTGAGCCATGCTTCCATTATTTAAGTATTTAGTAGGATTAAAAGCAATATGATGCTGTCTGTTAATCATTTTAAACAAGTGCTTCATGAAGGATGATGAGCTGGTACTAATTAAAAGTCAGGACACAGTGTGTAAATTAGCTAGACTAAAGTGTAGTCAGAACCCACAGTCAGAGGAGAAGAAGTATTGATTAGCCTTATCCACAGTCAAATGGACAAGTTTAATTAGTGGTGGTGTTGTAGAATATGTATGTGCTTTGTGAATAAATCCAGTATGAACTTTAAAGCAAACTGTCAATTTACTTAGATAAAAAGTCAAACCTGCAAGCCTTAGCAATCAATCATAGTATCACATAGCCACCAGCCTTAGCAAAAGAAGGGCAAGCTAACTTTATCGCCACACATTACTAATACCATTACACAGTAAAACCTAAGAAATAAAAATGAATTATTAGCAGAAAAGTTTATTTATTACTGGCTTCCACTGAAGAATAAGATTTGGCAAATTTCAAAAGCCACACTTCCAGCATCAGTGTTCAATTTAGTTGTCTATGACATTTTTTGTCCAATTTGGGTACCTTTATCAACTCCCTAAATGGTCTGTGATATCTTGAGAGGTTGCTGCTATGTTGAAGCCAATACCACTCCCTAGCTGTATCCAACACAGAATTTGCCAGCTTGTCCAGTTCTTCCATGAGGTGGTTGTCTTTTAGTATTTCTGAGGTAGTTTTCCTGTGAGCTTGATTCTATACTGTTTTACTCAATAATATACAAAAGTAGATTCAAACAGCATATGATCAGGTGTTCCTGGAGATAGACATGTGCATAGATCACTCTCTGCCCTATTTATCCTATACAGATATGATTGATTCGGACCATGAACAGTGACATTATGTATCAACCCTCAGGATGGATTGAAATGCTTCATATCCATCCTCTCTCTGGAAATATTTCAAATACTCTCCTTCTTGTTTCCAAAGTGGTCCACTGCTGTTGCCATTCATTTAAAACACAGTTTTTAATGTCTGTCTTACTGGAAGCCACTTGGACCAGATTCTTTGTTACCTCGACAGTGTTTGCATTTTCATAGCCAGTAACATGCTGCCTTTTTCCTATTTCCAGGTTCAAAGCATATATTCCGAGAATGGCCATAAGTGTGTCAGTTGGGGTAATTCCGAATGCAGATGCAAGAGGATTCCTCATTGTATTCATCTAATATCCCTTGCAGGTTTCACAAATCTTAATCTATGTGCCCATGTGCTTGCTCCATAACTTGGAATAGAAATAATAAAAAAGGGCAAAGAAATGTTTATTCCAAAACAGAGAATAAAGAGAAGTACAGAACCTTCATTCTATATCAGGAGGTGAGGGGGTTAAAGAGATTGATGAGATGAGAACATAACAGATTTAAGAAACAGCAAGGCAGTAGGGAAGTCATGAAACAACTAACCAAGGAATTCATAATGGCAAAGAAACTGAATGAGGATTAGTTTATGAAGACCTTCCCCCAGGGGAACCTCTGAGTGATGCATATAGAAATTTCTATAGCTATATCAGGAAAATGAGGGACAGAAAGGGTATTGAGAGAATTATAGATAAGGATGGAGAAGAAGTAACTGAGGATTTGAAAATGGCAGAGTTATTAAGTAACTGGTTCAGTGAGACCATGAGGGACAATAATTCAGGGGTTATATCTGAAAATTAGCCTATCCGCACAGTTGGAGGTGAGAAGATTAGAAAATTTGAAATTAAATATGAAGATTTCATGAAGGAACTAAGGAATCTAAAAAAAATGTAAAGGGGCCAGAGTTGATAATATTACTACAGATGTCTTAAAGATAGTAGGATGGGACATTGTGCCTTACCTTGAAACATTATTTAAATTGAGTCTGGATACATGTTGCTTACCAGAGGACTGGAAAAGTGTGATAGTAGTACCAGTCCATAAAGGAGAGGTGACAAACAGGGTTGAAAACTATAGGCCAATCAGTTTCACATCAGTGGTAGGTAAATTAATTGAGAGATTAATATGCAACCATATTAGAAGTGTCTGTGAGAAAAGTAAGTGGTTTTCAAGTCAGCAACATGGCTTTAGACAAGGATATTCACATGAATCTCAGTTAGTAGGCTATATACAAGATATTTCTGATGGAATGAACAGGGGAGGTCAAGTTGTTGGGTAGCACTAGATCTTTCAAAAGCTTATGACAGAGTGAGCCATAAAATGGTGCTAAATAATGTAAAAACTATTGGAGTTCATAAAAAGGTGATTTGCTGGGTAGAAGAATTCCTAAAAGGTAGAAAGACAAAGTTAGGATAGGAAATGCAGTATCCAAAAATGTAGAAATGAACATGGGAGTCCCACAGGGTAGTGTATTGGGACCATTCTAATGAATGAGTGTGTTAATGGTTTACTGTCAGAAGTTAGATTGTTTGCAGATGACATAATGTTATATAAATGATTAAAACAATAGAAGACTGTAAACAGCTGCAGGGTGATCTAGATAGGTTAACTAGCTGGGAGAGTAAACATGGGATGAAGATAAATGCAAAGAAGAGCCAGCTAATTAGGTACACAGATAGAAAGCTAAAAGTTGATTATGATTATAAAGTGGGGAAGGAGGTACTTATTGAAGACTTGAAATGTAAATACTTTTGTATAACATTTGATAGCAAATTTAACTGGGCAGGACACATTGGACAGATAGTAGGGAAAGGGTTCAAAATCCTTCACCTGTTGGAAAGAGTGATAAGGGGAAGCACTAGAGAAATAAGGGAATTGGGGTACAAAACTTTGATCAGACCACTGCTGGAATATGGTGGTGTAGTTTGGGATCCACATTTTGGGTATAAAATACAGGAGTTGGAGGGTGTGCAGAGGAGGACTGCCAGATTTTTATTTGTAAATTACCATAGAGCACAGTCAGTAACTAATATGATAAAGGAGCTGGAGTGGAATTCATTGGAGAATAGAAGGAGGGTGAAGAGTATCATGGGAGCATACAAAGCCTATATTGGTGATGAAGCATGGAAAGATGTTGGTGGGAAAATTAAGAGAGGTGCTTGGAAGGGTAAGGTTGACCATGACCACAAGCTGGCACTTGATTTCAGGCATAAGGGTGTGGGAAAATTTTCTTTCATAGGAAAGGGTGTGATGGACTGGAATAAATTGCCAAGAGAAGGACTGAATAATTTACCGGAAACACTCAATGAATTTGAAGTAAAAATTAGTAAAGGGCAAAAGTAGGTTGGAAGAGGAAAGGAAAAATGTTGGTGTGTAGGGAGATTTCCACCAGCATATGTATTTAGCGTGATCATTAAAATTGCTGTGCTCATCTAGAATAACCCCTAGGTATCTTATTCTTTTCCATCTTTTGATAGAATTTTCAGCAAGCTTCACAGTAGTGTTGCATTTCAGTGTTCTTTTCATTAGTATATATTGAGTTTTTGTTGGTGCTAGCTGGAGCTTAACTTATTTGCACCAACATTTCAGCACTTTTATTACTTCTTTGCTATTTGCCTCAATCTCTCTTCAATTACTTCCTCCAACTAACAGCCAAATATTGTCTGCAAAGGCAACAATTCCTTCAAGCTTTGCCAGACCTATGAGTCTGTTAAGGACAGGTCCCAGAATTCTGGGCCACATGCTGAAACTTGTCAACATCCTTTTCTTACATTTTTTTTGTTTTTTTTTTTTTTTGTTGGTTGCTGACCAGAGCTGTAAAGTACTGCAGTTCTTCCAAGACAGTAGTCTTTCTAGCTTTCATACAACACTTGTGGGCAGCTTTACTGTCTTGGTTGGACAAATATACTCGGCCACCAGAGGACTATCAAAGGCACTGCAAATGTCAATTAAAATGCCAATGACATATGTTTTGCTTGTTCAGTTAACTGCTTGCTAAACTTTGGTATGGCATCCCCTGTTGACTTACCTTTCCAAAAGCTGAATTTCTGCTAATTCATACACTGATCAGCCAGAACATTATGACCACCTACCTAATATCCAATATGTCCACCTTTGGCATGGATAACAGTGACAACGCATCTTGGCATGGAAGCAATGAGGTCACTGGAGAGACTTGGCACTACATCTGCACACACAAGTCACCTAATTCCCACAAATTCCAGAGAGGGAGGCAATGAGCTCTGAAGCCACGTTAAATCAAATCCCAGATGTGTTTAATTGGGTTCAGATCTGGGGAGTTGGGGAGCCAGTACATCAATTGCAACTCAATACTATGTTCCTTGAACCACTTCATCATGCTCTTGGCCTTGTGACATGGCACATTATCTTGCTGAAAAATGCCACTGGTGTTAGGTAACATGATCATCATGAATGGGTATATGAGGTCTGCAACCAATGTACAATACTTATTGGCCATCATGGTGCCTGGTACGAGCTCCACTAGACCCATAGCTGCCCACACAAATGTTCTCATAATTGAGCCGCCGCCAGATTATCTCTATGGCACAGTACAGATGTCAAGAAGCTGTTCCACTGGAAAACAACTGATTCACACCACCCCATAGGCATGATGAAGAAGATTTTGGGATTCATCAGACCATGCAATGCTCTGCCACTGCACCAAGGTCCAGTGACGATGGTCACATGCTCATTTCAGTTATAGTTGCCGATGTTGTGGTATTAACATTGGCACATACTGTGGAGGCCCATCGTTTGGAGTGTTCAGCACACTGTGTATTCAGACACACTTGTACTCTGCCCAGCATTAAAGTCTGATGCTAGTTCCACCACAGTTCACTGCCTGTCCTGTTTTAACAGTCTTCCCAGCCTACAATGTCCAACATCTGTAATGAGGGGTGGCCACCCAACCCCTCGACATTTGGATGTGGTTTCTCATTGGTTTTGCCATTTGTTGAAGACACTCACCATAGTACTTCTCAATCACCCAACAAGTCATGCAGATTCCAAAATGCTCATGCTGAGCCTTCGGGGCATCGCAATCTTCCATCAGTGAAACTCAGACTAATTGCGTGCCTTCCCCATTCTAAACACGGATAACATGCTCACTTATACTACACGCACTGTGTATGTGTTTGACTAGCAGTCTTTCCTCGTCAGGTTATGCTGTTATCACCTGGATGGGTTTATATCAATGGTAGGTAGGTAGTCATAACTTTCTGGCTGATCAGTGTATTTGCTGACTTAGGGCTTGCATAACTTCTGCTGTTATCCCATCAGGCCCCAGTACTTTATTCCTCTTCAGCATGCTTATAGAGAGGTCTGGTGCATCAATGGTTAAGCTGTCTGACTAGGGAACAGAAGTTCCCTGGTTCATATCCCTTTCTTGGCAGGGATTTTTGGATTCCACATTAAACTGTAGGTCCCCTATACCCGGTATGATTGCTGGGTCAGGTGAAGGTGGCTACAACAGCAGCGGAATGTGCAGCCAGTAGAAACCCTGCCACCAGGTCATTACAAACATACAGAATCATTATTACAATGCTTGCTTATTCTGGTACTTACTTCTTCTTTAATGAATGGTAGAACCACCACATCATTATCAAATTCGTTGTTCATTAGTTGCCTTGTCAGATTGTGTTCCTCAGAATTGGACTTGTGCTGGTTGTCCAGCAAGAGTGTTTTTAGGAGGAGTTCAACTGATTCCTGCCAACCGCTTGTCGTAGTTCCATCTTCTTTCCTGAGTGTAGAAAAAATGGTAGGAGATTTTACTTTCTGCACAGCTAGCTTGTTTGGAAGTCCACATGAGTTTAAAATCAAGTTTTGTTTATATATCTCTCCATTCTGGTTAATTTAACATCCTGAAGTTTCTGATGATACTTAGCTTTTGCTGATCTATACTAGCCTAGCGTTCAGCTACATTCAGCAGCCTTAGTCTCTGAAGCATATTGTTCCACATGTTGCATCTTTTATCATTAATCTTTTGCTTTTGCACTATTGGTTGCCACATGGCATATTGTATGGCATTCATCAGTTCTACTGCCTTGCGGTCAACATTATCTAAAATATCTGGCATTGCTGGTATTTTGAAAGATTTTGTTAGTAGATTACAGGCTGTTTTATAAAAGTATGTTCAACCTTCTTCTGTTATTTCTTGCCCTTGGGCATTAGAAATGGAGAAATAGATGACGTTATAGTTTAAAACCAAATGTAAATAAAAAATACAAAAAATTTGCATCTTTTTTTAAATTAAATTTTGGAGAAAAGTTCCCCAAAGTACTCTCAACTTCTGATCAAAATAAAAACAAGTGGATTACAAATGGGATAAAAATTTCATCCCAAAAACTCAGAAAAATGTATATGAAAAGTAATAAACATGTAGCGGTACCACTTTGTGTTTGAAAGTAGCGCCGGTTTGTGACGTCATCGGCACCATGTCCGTGGCCACGGAAGGGTGAGCCCCGGGGGCGGCATGGTGGGTGCTGTGGTAGCCACAAGGTGGGCAGTCGGTCGCAGGACGTGGAGAAGTGTGGTTGGTGTTAAGTTGGAAGTTGTAAACGTGTGAATGTGTGTAAAAGGTGTAAAAATAGCCGTTCTACTTTAACTGGATCTGCAACTTTGGAGTGAGAAGTCCGATAAGTTTATAACATTGGTGGTGTTGGAAAAATGAAGGCAATGAATTAAAATTAGTTTTGTAAAATAACTGTTTATTCATTCAGTACCTAGTCTTTAAATTTTCTCAGTTGGATACTGAGTGGCGGCCGGTCAAGAGAATCTGTATCTTTAGAAGGAAGAAGTAAGAGTTAGACTATGCACATTATATTTCAGTGAGCGAGATTGAAAATAAAACATCGAGGTAGCTGATGTGAGCGGGCGACCCACGAAACCGCAACATGGCGTTCGTTTAGTGACCAGAACAGTTTCTGCGAGTTTTTATTTAGAAATTCCGGAAATTGTGAGGGTTGAAGTAAGAATTGGCTATTTTGTACAAACACGTGTGAAACGCGGGAACTTAATGACGTCACGAGACAACGGATTTTGAGCGGACGGAGCATCTTTGGCTCGAGTGGAAGAGTCGATTTCGGCGGCAGGCGGTACAACTATGGCGTTGGTGAACGACGTCGATGATTCCAACAAGTGGGGCATCTTTGGCGCTGGTCGAGAAGACAACTTGCCTGAATGCTGAACAACTTTGGCGATATCAGCTGGGAGGCTGTTCGACGCGGAGCGGCAAATTTGGAACGTCTCCGAGCAACAACGACAGTTAAAAGATAAGGGCAAATAATTATTAACTTATTAACAACACGAAAACTTCGATTTTATTGGAAAATTTTGTTGTTAACCTCAAAGTGAAAGATAAACTATTTCGTTTGGTGCAAGTGAAACTTTAGTTTGGTTGAAGCTTCTGATTTAAACCAACTGAGAATTTTGTTTAAGAGAATGATTTTTTTGAGTAAACTTTACATGGTCTTGCTTTTGTTATTCATAAATTTAGTATTGCTTTGAGAAGGATATACTACAGTTTTTTTTATTACAGTTTCAGTTATTTTCATAACATTTCTTAGTGACTGCGATTTTTTTTTTTCTTGGTCAACATTTTTTAATTTGTTATATTTTTTACTGATATGTGATATATACTTTTAAATATTTAAACCATGTGTTAAGTGCATTTCCTCAGGAATAGTGTGATTTATGCATTTTTTTGTATAAAATTTCTCGGCTTTGCTGGTATATTGTTTTAAGAGAAATTATTTAAAATGGAAGGGGAAGAACTATTTGAAAGTGGGGACCCTCATGTCAATGTAGAGATATCAAATGCTGATAACAGGTCACTAGTTCTGAATGTTACATCTCCCAGACTAGATATTCAGATACAAGACAGTCAAACTTTTGTACAAAATGCAGAAATGGCCACCCCAACTTCCCATCTCAGATGTTACCTTACCACTTCTAGTGAATCCTTCTGAACTTGCAATGCTTCTTCTACCCCAAGTGAAAGTTTTCGAGGTTTCACTAATGGTTCACCATCTGAAATTAATCTCTCCATGGAACCCTGTTATGGTGGGCAAGACCCAGTGAACTTTCAGAATGACATGTTGATGCAGTTGATGAATATGATGAAAGAACAATCTGATAGTATTAACCGTCTTGCAAACAGAACCACTTGTCAGTTAGCTGCTATGGATAATAAAATAGAGAAACAAATTTCCACTTTGAAAGAGCATTTTAGTGATCAGGTGTCTAGTCTTAGCAACAAAGTTGAGAACTATAAAGCAAATTGCGAACAAAATACACAAAATGTACATGATGCCATAAGCAAAAAATTGGACAATCAGTCAGCTATTATTAGCCAAAGACTAGTAAAACTTGAAAAAGATTCAGATACAATGGGTAGTAATTTAGAAGCCTTACAGGATTCATGGGATTTCAAGATGAAGGAGAAAAGTCAAGACATGTTAGATAAATGGGAGAGTGTTTCTAATAAATTAGACAATTGTAAACATAGCTGTGAAGAAGGTAGGCGAACATTAACTACAGATATCAAAGCAATAGGGTCTCTTTCACAAAACACTGAACTGGCAATTGATGATTTAAAGGGGAGGTTGATAAGTTCTGGGGAAAAGGTACAGACAGTACAAAATAACAATAAGAAACTAGATGAAAAGGTAGAAGTTTTAGCAAAAGAGATGACAGGTTTACAGAATAGGCATACTACACTCCACAATCATACAGAAGACAACAAACGCTTTACAAAACAGTTAACTCAACAGGTTGAAGTACTAGATATTAAGATCAAAGATATAAGTTTTGAAGTACATTCCATTAACCACAAGATAGAGTCCCAAGACCATAAATTTGTACAAATAGAGGACCAAATCAAAAATGCTCAAGAGAAAAATTCATTCGGTGGTTTGGCAAAGGTTACAGTAAATACTCTAGAAAAATTTGAAATTGTTAAATTTAGTGACAATGGGAACATACACCCAGTGAGCTTTCTGGAAAGTTTCGAAGCATACCGAATTTTTGGGCTTTATTGTGGTAAAGGTTTGATTGATTTTGAAGGAGAGGGTTCAAGAGATATAGTACCTTTGAAAAATTTGTTGATGGAGAAAAGTATAGGTTCCATTAAAGCATCATTTGCTACAAATGGCACAGGTGGTGTTAAAGAGTCTTCATTTCGAAAGAAACTAGTGGAATTTTGTGTGTCAGCAATGCAGTACGGAAAAGCGGAAAGAGAAGAAATAAAAGTCTTAAAGGGGGTAGACCACGAACAAAAGAGGAAATTAATGGATATTATTGAAGAGTTTAATGAAGTGTTCACAAATAGACCAGGCTTGATAAAAGGCTATATATGTCATTTCACTGTTAATAGTGACAAGCACTTTTTCATTAAGCCATACCCAGTACCTATAGCGAAAAGGAAGTTAGTAGATGAAGAAATTAATGGAATGATTCAATGGGGTGTGATCGAAAGATCGAATCGTCCGTACAATAACCCTCTTGTAATTGTCACAAAAGCGGATAAATCTGTTCGTTTGGTTCAAGATGCTCGGAATTTAAACAAAGTACTAAGAACGGAAAGGGACCACCCTCAACCAATCGACGTGATATTACAAAGTTTATAAGGAAAAAAGTTCTTAACGTCTTTGGACCTCACTTCATCCTATTGGCAGGTGCCAATTGACAAAGAATCGAGGAAGTACACTGCTTTTTTATACCAGGGGAGGTGCTGCCATTTCAAAGTACTTCCATTTGAAATTTCTTGCAGATAAAATGAAAATTCGTACACTTTAATTGATTTAAGGGAAATTACAATGTAAGAATATTGAAACCATATAGATGTTTGAAAGTTGACTAGATTTCTCCGTAAAATGTTTTTCTTTTTTTAGTGCATATGTATATATGACTTTGATGTTAGTGAATATTATTGTGAATAAACTAGAAGGGAAATGTGTTACAGAATTTTGGTGATGTTTGATGATCAGAACTGTGGAGATGTCTAGAAAGGGACATGCACTCCAAGAGGTGCCATTGGGAAGCATCTCTTACAGATGGTGTGAGTGAATTAAAATTTAAGTGTAGGGTAAGGAGTGTGAAATAAAAAATGTATGTATTGATGACAGAACTGTTTGTTTATATTTGTATTTTGATCTATGGGACAGCCGTGTGGATAGTGGATGCTAAATTAACCATTGTTTTGGAATAATACTGTATTTAACATGGAAAAACTAGAGATTTTGGAGTTGTTGTTTCCAATAATGCTGTCTACCGTGGCAGGACTAGAGAGTTTGGTGGTTTTATGGGGGGGAAAATGTAATCCTTCAATAGCTTTTTGTGTATTTGATGTTAGTGGTAAGGAATGATCCGTTGGGAATGTTCATGATTTATAGTTGTTTGTTACTGTGGTGTATTTTGATGTTCATGAGGTTTTATATTTGTTTGTTGCTTTTAATGTTGTATTTCATGTTCACAGTAAGGAAATATTCATTTTCAACTAATTTATATCTTAATGTTCATGACATTTTATATTGGTTGTCTTTTAATTACATTTTAGTAGAAAGAAAACTGTTTTGGAACCAATGTGTATTTTGATATGTATTGTTTTGATATGTTTGTATATTGCTCCAACACCAACCAATTCAAAAAAATATAGCAGTTTATGGTTAATGTGATATTTGTAAGTATTGCTACATCAATTTGTGGAGTTTTGTATGTATTTTGTGTGAATGAGGTGTGGAAATTGTAAAATAGGAGGAAGGGGACTTAATTTGAATTTACCCTTGCCATTGCTAATTGGAAATTCACAATAACAAGGATAAACTAAGGGGGGTTGTAGCGGTACCACTTTGTGTTTGAAAGTAGCGCCGGTTTGTGACGTCATGGCCACGGAAGGGTGAGCCCCGGGGGCGGCATGGTGGGTGCTGTGGTAGCCACAAGGTGGGCAGTCGGTCGCAGGACGTGGAGAAGTGTGGTTGGTGTTAAGTTGGAAGTTGTAAACGTGTGAATGTGTGTAAAAGGTGTAAAAATAGCCGTTCTACTTTAACTGGATCTGCAACTTTGGAGTGAGAAGTCCGATAAGTTTATAACATTGGTGGTGTTGGAAAAATGAAGGCAATGAATTAAAATTAGTTTTGTGAAATAACTGTTTATTCATTCAGTACCTAGTCTTTAAATTTTCTCAGTTGGATACTGAGTGGCGGCCGGTCAAGAGAATCTGTATCTTTAGAAGGAAGAAGTAAGAGTTATACTATGCACATTATATTTCAGTGAGCGAGATTGAAAATAAAACATCGAGCTAGCTGATGTGAGCGGGCGACCCACGAAACCGCAACAAACACACCAGCCAGTCTTTCCTAGCTTATCGTAGAACTTACAAAAAAGTGTATCGAAAAGTCCTAGCAGAGGCCAAGAAAAACTACAATAACAGGAAAATTATAAATTCAAGCAATAATTCAAAAGCTGTTTGGGATGTAGTAAGAAGGGAAACAGGGAAAACCAAAAATAAACTAAATTCCTGGCCAATAAAAATCTGTGACACTACGCCAGATAGCGACCCAACAGAAATAGCAAACTATGTAAATAATTACTTCTCTAGCATAGCTGCAAAACTTCAGACTAAATTTTCAAATAATCAAACATATAAAAATTGTTACATCTCAGTAAATTCTATGGTCCTAAACCCAATAACAGAGGAAGAGGTGGAAAAAACAGTCCTCAGACTAAAAAATAAAAAATCAACAGGATTGGATGAGGTGCCCATGTTTCTAATAAAGCAATGTATACATATCCTCCGAGCCCCATTAGCGCACATAATAAATGAGTCTTTCACAACTGGTGTATTTCCTGACTACCTAAAATTTGCAAAGGTCCTACCTATTTTAAAAAATGGAAGTAATGAACATGTAGAAAATTACCACCCAATTTCTATACTGTCATCTTTCTCCAAATTTTTGAATCAATTATGAAAGATAGGTTAACCAGCTTCCTGAGCAAATATAATATCCTTAGCAAATCTCAGTTTGGTTTTCAGGCAGGAAAAGGAACAACATCAGCAATAGCACAGTTCACAAAAAATGTACTTGAAGCACTTGACAGAGGTGATCAGGCCCGCCGCTAGCTGTTTGAGCGCCCACGTGCAATACCGATTATGCCGCCCCCTGTCTAACTACAGCCAGTGGTGGATCTCGAAAATTTCCGAACCCGGTCAAGAAACTGTGAGATTGCCGCCCCTTTGAACATTTTTTGCCGCCCCCATTGTTGCCATCCCGAATGTCGCCGGCCGCCCGAAGCAGCTGTTGAGCTAAAAAAAAAAAAAACGTCGCCCGCTACATAATACACTGCAAATTTCGTCGCGGCGACAATGGAGTGGCAGAGTGGCAACTCGATGTGCCGCCCGCGTGCGGTGCACGCCCGCTTACGGCGGCCCTGGAGGTGATCATGCAGCAAGTCTATTCCTAGATTTTTCAAAAGCCTTTGATATTGTCGACCACAACATCCTTATGCAAAAACTAGAAGCAATAGGTATAAGGGGTAGTGAAAAATCCTGGTTCCAGTCATATTTAACCAATAGAATACAAAAAGTTGAAATCTCTGCTATCCCGGAAAACTCAAATATTATATGTAAGTTCCTGTCTGAACCAAGATCTGTAAATATAGGTGTCCCACAAGGAAGTATTCTAGGCCCCATATTATTTCTAATTTATGTAAATGATTTTATATCCAGTATCAGTCACGGGGATAAAATTTTATTTGCGGATGACAGTAACATCATCATCAGTGATCCCTCAGTCAATGAACTCCAGGCTAAAGGAAACACAGCTCTTATAGAAGTCTTAAACTGGTCCCAAAATAATAAATTGACCCTCAATATAAATAAGACAAGCAGCATCAAATTCAGTTCACTTAGCAGTGTTCAACAGATAGACTTAAAACTGAACAATGAGCACATTGTGTGTGTTGCAAATACAAAGTTTCTGGGAATGACCATTGATCACAAATTAAAGTGGAATGAACATGTACAAATTTTGGGAAAGAAAATATCCACAACCTGTTTTGCACTTAGAATTCTAGCTCCTGTATGCAATGATGATTGCCTCAAAATAATATACTTTGCAAACATTTATTCCATAATATCCTATGGAATCATTTTTTGGGCTTCAAGCAAACAAAATGTTAAAACTATTTTCAAATTACAAAAATGGTCTGTCAGGATAATAGCAAAAACTTCAAGGAGAACCCATTGTAAGGGCATATTTAGAAAATTGGGCATCCTGACTGTTCCATCCTGTTATATCTTCAATTCTATAATGTTTATAAAAAATAACTTACAAGACTTCACCACAAACAGCTCCGTCCATACATATTCCACAAGGTCAAAAAATGATCTACACATAGAGAGGAAATTAAAAAGTAAAACTCTAAATAGTTTTTTTCACAAGGGAGTGAAATTGTATAACAATCTTCCAGTAGAAATTAAGGGAGTAAAAAACCCAGATCTTTTTAAGAAAAGGCTAAAAATGTATCTAGTAATAAATGCTTATTACTCCGTAGAAGACTATTTAAAGTAGTCAAATTATGTAAAACACCTGTGTCTATTAAATTAGTAGTTACAGATAAATTGTACAAATCTTATGTATATTTCTATATGCTTTACATTTATAGTTGAATATCCAAATTGTTCACATTATGTATAAAAATTTAAAATTACGAAACCAATATACATGAAAATGTATCATATGGTGAATAAATGAAATGAAATGAAATGAAAACATTATTAGATTTTGCCAAATGTTCAATTTCTGGACTGGTTGGAAATATTTGTCATTTGCTAAAGTTATATCAATGTCTGTTGCTGCACCAGCTCTATTTTGAAATGTATAGGGATTAAACAGTTTATTCATAACTTTCTGATTCAGTTAAAAAATAGTCTCCTCTAGTGATATTCCTCTCTCATCCCTGATCTGGCTGTACCAGAGGGGAGATTTAACATTGGAATCCATTGTGTAAATTAGTGGGCTGTTTCCCATTGTTCCTTCAATTTCCCTAATTTTTTCAAGGTATTCGTTGCCATATTGAAAGTAGAGACTAGCAATCACAATTCTCGCATAGCATGTTGTTATTTCTATGCAAGTGATGTTCTCACTGCATAACTGGGCGATCTTCATGTCTATAGTTTCTAATTATAGCAGCCATTAGATGTTCACCTTCACATACTACTTGTGATTTAACAGGCACATGTGGTAACCTTCCTGCAGTGGTATACAGTTCTTGAAGGCACAGACCGTCGAAATTCATTTCATCTGCTAGTTTTCTTACTTCTAATAACACGGCATCTTTGTGCCTTCAATTAAGTTGTGCTACATTAATTCTGTAGTTGCTCAAGGCTGGTGCGTATGTCTGTGACCCTTAGGCCATTATTGCCTATAATCAATAGCAATGTGGCCGTGTGTTATCACTAGCTGCCTGTATAAATCTTCAAAGTAAAATTCTTCTTCTCTTCTGTCAAATACTTCTAAAACAAGCTCCATTAGATGAACTGGATTTGTGGAAAGATTTGCTGTTTTTAACTATATCCTATCTATGGCTTCCAGAATTGGAAATTTTAAGAACCTTATTTGACTGTTTCTGCAGTTAACACTTTTGCCGTGGTCCTCAAGCTCTTGATCCTTATTAAATCTTTTTTAGGGTCTAGTAGTTCTATAAATATCTTTTGAAACTCTCTTGCCCCTTTCTGGTTTTTTGATGAGATAAAAACAGTGTCTATCTGAGCATTCTCAATCTGCACCTTTGTTTTTGTGAGGATAGCAGATCCAGAAGCTGCCTGGGCATATGTTTTACCAGGTTGAGGTCACTATATTTTTTACCTTTCACAGTCTTTCATTTTCGATTTGCAATTGGGTCATTCTGCCTGTCAGAATTGCCTGAGACAGTGCCCATTGGATATCTTTTCTTTCAAGCCTGCCATATTTATGTGTGACATTTTCTGGTTTGGAAGTTCCTTATCAATGTAAAGTGATAGCTCTTTGAATCTTTTTCAATGATAATGGCTACAATTCGATCTTCTAGTCTACAACTTGTGTCTGTTGCTGAATCACCATGGGAGTCATTTGAGTACTTGCCGTTATATGCAGACATGGCTGTTACAGGTGGGGATCACAAAATCTTTTTGTTACGTACTACATTTGCTTGATAGTGAACCATAAAAGGGATTGTGCAGCTGTGTGCAGATGTGCTGTACTCACACAGTTGTGAAGTTGCTGAATTGGCAGTGAAGACAGCTGGACAGACCTTTTGATGCTGGCAGTATGACATCATGACAGCCCACATAACATTGGCCATGTTGGCTTGCAGGACGAGATCGTTGCCCTGCATCATACTAGGCTAGACCCACTCTCAACAATGGGTGAATCTTCACTGCTCACTCACTTTTCACTCAGCTTGGTTAAGGATCACTGAGACCTCACAATAGACGATACTTTCTCTTCAGCGAGTTAGAACTGTAAAAATTGCTGTCCCAAAAAAGAACACTATGCACACAGCCTGATCGCATAAGAGATAAGAATGCTTTTATGTATTTCAACACATTTAATTTAATGAGATGTATTCCTTGTGTAATGCAAAATGATGTTTTACCCATGCAAAATGTGATCACAGTACAGAGCTACTTGACATTGTGTCATGTTCATTGGCCATCTTAATTATCATCTGCTTCTTGTGGATCTGCTTCCTACTAACTACTGAACTGAAACAGTTCTGTTTTCTGCAGGCTCAGGTACCTGTATTATGACCAAAAGCCATGTGAGTGCAGCTGGACAATGACAGTATCTGTTTAAAATAACATGCAATTCAATTTCCTTATCACAGGTTGCTTCTCTCCATTTTTAACAAAACTACATTTTATCCACAAATATTGAAGTCTTCAATAGTACTCTAGCTTCTTCAAATTATTAAAAAAATCTGCCCCTGATTTTTTGTAAGCCCAGAGTTAATGAGTACTTTTATCACAAATCTCCTTTAAAGTTTCAATTTTTTTTTCAACTATCGTAAAAACTTTAAAACCCCAAAATACTCTCTAAAACCATGACATTTTCACCTCATATGCGAATTAACTGATGATTACATGTTGTTCTTGGAATTCAAATTAATCATTTTAATAACTTAAAATACTTCCAATCCAGCCATTCTGTGCACTAGACAGTGTTGTTATTTGGCTGCATCATCACCAGAGAGACCCCACATCTTTTAAAACTTTTTCTATCCACACCCATACCAGAGAATCCAAAAACAGGAGGCATAAGCACATCATAAAACCTGTATGAATTAAAAAAAAATAATAATCTTAACACGATTACATGCACACATACAGAAAAAATCATTCCAATGGACATTCATGTACAATAACGGACAAGTTAATGGCTGTTCTAAGCAAAAAATTTCTCAATCCTTCGTTACAACACTAGCATTTAAAATATCTTCATCTTGTCTGAACACCTTAAACCAGGGGTGGCTAACCCAAATGATCTTTCGGGCCACTTTGGAAAAGCATCATAACTCCGTGGGCCGCATATAAAATTATATAACCCGATATTAGATTTAGGTCAAGAGCAAAACACAGAACCAGTTATATTACACCCTCCAAGATGCGGGCGCATCATAAGTTTGCAGAGTATAATTTAATTATTCTGTAAATTAATAACTGTAAACTTATAAATAAAACATGCATCATATGTCATATATTCGCAAAAATAATATTTTCTCTTAATTTCGACAGTTAATTTTTGAATATTTGGATGAACAAATAATGTATTTTTGTCAGTACATTGGTTTTTCACTACTTTGGCCATTATAAAATAAATATTTTTTGTAAAAGTGTGATGAATCTCGCGGGCCGCAAAAATGTTCAAGGCGGGCCACGGGTTGGCCATCCCTGCCTTAAACTATTCATTTGTAGTAAAAGATTCAGCTTCAATCTGATTATATTGTGGTATGCCACAAATCCTTTAGAGATACAGAAGATATTCTATATAAAAATAAATAAATAACTTACATAAGAAAAAGAACATTCTAGGTAGCTATATACAGTAAACCATTAAGGTAGCTAAATTCATTAATTATGAAGTTTTGTACAAATTTGATAATTGTGCTGGGACCACATTTCAATTCACAGGGAGACAGTTTATGTCGTATAGAGTATTCCTAGCTTACTTTAATAAGGAACTTGTTTCAAATCCAGTTAAACGCACAATAAAAGGAAAAAAACAATTCCACCCTTTAGTTATCAATTGGTGAAAACAGAAGTGTAAAACTGATCCAAGTTACTCCAATAGAAGATCTAATGACATAAAAGTGAACTGAACAAATACATGCTTCACAAATAAAACTAGCAAGAATGTGTAAGTAAACTGTATAGCATTGAATATAA
Source organism: Vandiemenella viatica (assembly GCA_031002005.1). Taxonomy (NCBI): domain Eukaryota; kingdom Metazoa; phylum Arthropoda; class Insecta; order Orthoptera; family Morabidae; genus Vandiemenella; species Vandiemenella viatica. The sequence goes on along the minus strand of CM061921.1, from coordinate 225,243,453 downwards.
TAAATTATTAACAAACATTTTATATTAAACTATAATAAAAATATATGCATATGGTTGAACAAAGGACTTTTTGTACAGAAAGAAAATTTGAACATTGACAAAGGACCTTATAATAGGATCAAGGTGGTTGAGTTGGTAACACTCTGGCCTCACATTTGGGTGGATGTGTGTTTGAATCCATATCTGGCCATCCAGATTTGGATTTTCCATGATTTCCCCAAATCACTCCCAGAAAATGCCAGGATGGTTCCTTTCACTCAGTTCTTTTCTGCCTCTAAGAACTCCACTCACAGACCAAGGGACACATTATAAACTAGTTGTCCAAACACTTACAGTGTCTCTTCAGCATTACTCATACAGATCAAGACTCTACCATCCGGTGTCGAAACTGATGTCTGCATTGGTGTTTTGCATAAAACATTGCTCGAACTTAGTTATGACCATCACTGGTACCAATAAAGTTCTATTTTAAGCGGCTGCCAAACCCTTGTTATAACACCAAGAGTTAAAAGTATTTTAAATGATTAACACTACACTTGTTGAATTTTTAAAGTTTGTATTCAAGCAAAAGTTCTCGTACATTTTACCAGTAACAAATAATTTTGATCAAAAAATTGATTCCAAATGAAGACTGCAGATTAAGCACATTCACAGCATGAAACTTTCATCCCAATCCCCCTAACCAGGATGTGGTGCATACTGAATAAAGTCTATAGCTAGCACCGGTCGTGCATCACTGCCTGAGATATTGTTTCAGCCTATGTCACAGAGCAACCTGCCACTGACTAACCTTGAAGAATGCCGGCAAAAGACTGGACTAAGGCTGAACAAAATTCAGTACAGCTCACCTCTACTTATAGACAAATTAAGAAGCATGACATCAGCCCATAGTTTAAAAATTAATACCTCACTGACTCTTTTATATTTTAAGTTGCAATTTAGATGTTTCATGGTGCAACATGTTCTGAATTTTGAAACCTTACTTGTTCCTCAAAAGTGCTTCTACTCAACTTTCATTTCATTTTGTGATATGAGCATTTAGGCGCCAAGAGTTGACAATATATTAACAATGAAACAGAAAATTCTACTTTTCTCCATCAAATCTTAAGCTTTTTCTTATACTGATAATATAATTTTGATACCCATGATTTTATTTATTTTCTGAACCTATTTTTGCTTTTCTATTTACAGGGTTATTACAAATGATTGAAGCGATTTCACACCTCTACAATAACTTTATTATTTGAGATATTTTCACAATTCTTTGCTTTGCACACACATACAAAAACTCAAAAAGTTTTTTTAGGCATTTACAAATGTTCGATATGTGCCCCTTGAGTGATTCGGCAGACATCAAGCCGATAATCAAGTTCCTCCCACACTCGGCCCAGCATGTCCCTATCAATGAGTTCGAAAGCATCGTTGATGCGAGCTCGCAGTTCTGGCACGTTTCTTGGTAGAGGAGGTTTAAACACTGAATCTTTCACATAACCCCACAGAAAGAAATCGCATGGGGTTAAGTCGGGAGAGCGTGGAGGCCATGACATGAATTGCTTATCATGATCTCCACCACGACCGATCCATCGGTTTTTCAATCTCCTGTTTAAGAACTGCCGAACATCATGATGGAAGTGCAGTGGAGCACCATCCTGTTGAAAGATGAAGTCGGCACTGTTGGTCTCCAGTTGTGGCATGAGCCAATTTTCCAGCATGTCCAGATACACGTGTCCTGTAACGTTTTTTTTGCAGAAGAAAAAGGGGCCGTAAACTTTAAACCGTGAGATTGCACAAAACACGTTAACTTTTGGTGAATTGCGAATTTGCTGCATGAATGCGTGAGGATTCTCTTCCGCCCAGATTTGCACATTGTATCTGTTCACTTCACCATTAAGAAAACAAGTTTCACACAGAACGCATCCTCTTCCATGAGCTGTTGCAACCTCGCCGAAAATTCAAAGCGTTTGACTTTGTCATCGGTTGTCAGGGCTTGTAGCAATTGTAAATGGCAAGGCTTCTGCTTTAGCCTTTTCCGTAAGATTTTCCAAACCGTTGGCTGTGGTACGTTTAGCTCCTTGCTTGCTTCCTTCGTCGACTTCCGCGGGATACGCGTGAAACTTGCCCGCACGCGGTCAACCGTTTCTTCGCTCACTGCAGGCCGACCCGTTGATTTCCCCTTACAGAGGCATACAGAAGCTTTAAACTGCGCATACCATCGCTGAATGGAGTTAGCAGTTGGTGGATCTTTGTTGAACTTCGTCCTGAAGTGTCGTTGCACTGTTATGACCGACTGATGTGAGTGCATTTCAAGCACGACATACGCTTTCTCGGCTCCTGTCGCCATTTTGTCTCACTGCGCTCTGGAGCACTATGGTGGCAGAAATCTGAAGTGCGGCTTCAGCCAAACAAAACTTTATGAGTTTTTCTACGTATCTGTATTGTGTCGTGACCATATGTTTATGAATGGAGCTACAGTGAATTTATGAAATCGCTTCAATCATTTGTAATAGCCCTGTATTGTATTACAAGTTTTGATTTTTCTAAAGTTATGAAAAAGCATATTTATAATTTATTTAATTACTCAAATTTCTGTTCAAAACTTGCCTGTCCTTGCTGACAACAACTTGTGATATAAAAATTTGAAGTAGCTCTTTGCATTAACGCATAATTCCAAATTTTTTACTTCGCTTCCTCTAAGCACATGGCCTGACACGACTGAAAATCAGAATATCTTTTTAAGTAAATTGTATATAGCATAGAAATAAACCTTAAAATGATTGTTGTATTAAGCTTCCCTAGTGGAAATGAATGCAGCAAAATTCTTTAAGTCTGAAAAACAACCTCATTTGAATCTTATGTCTTTCATGAAAGTGGTTTAAAATCAAGCTTTAGCTGTTAATAAAAGTTAATAGAAATTATTTGTTGTGTGAATTATATGGAATAAGCCTGCTACTGAATGGTTTGGTGAGGTTATAGATATATTACACCATCCAGGCCATCACAATCTGTCCTTGGTTAAAATGAGATAGATCACATGCCTTCCCCATTCTAAACATGGATAGCATGCTCTCTGTTACTGCATGCATCGTGCGTGTGTCTGACTAGCAGTTGTTCCTCATCAGGTGACACTGTTATCGCCTGGATTGGTTTATAGTGATAGTAGGTAGGTAGTCATAATGTTCTGGCTGATCATTGTATTTCTCAGGGTGTAGAAAGCACCAAGTAAAACGACTGGCACCTTACATTCAAATCAGCCTGTCAATGATGAAGTCATTAGAGCATGATGAGAAGTGTGGACAAGGAACATGAAGGAAATTGGCCTTCGCCCTTTTAAGAGAACCATGCTGCAATGAACCTGGAGTGATTTTGTGAAACTATGTAACATTACCCCTCAACTATCAAGCCTATCATTTTCATTTTTATAGACGTGCTTTACACTTTCAAATATTTAAATGACAAAAACACCAAACACCAAAGTAGAGCAAGAATGAGAGCTCTAAAACATCTACAATTTCTCAAATAATGTGAAGTGCTGACTTTACAGGGAACACCCAGTTATCAAAGAATACACGGAATATATCTTCAGTTTCTACTTGAGAAGAAATGAAATCATTCAAGTATGGTCGAAAAACATAATGAACTGCACAAATAACACTGAAAAACAAAGATGCTGACAGCAGCCTAATACAGTGTAAGTGCATTTCAATAACTGTTTAACAGTAAAGTGTAGAAACATACCATTTGATTGAAAGTAATGAATCTTTCACACATTAAACAAAGGTGTAACAGGAAAGCCATTAGTGTAAAATTTTGTTATGTTTGAGTAATGCACTACATTACATGAGCTACCAATAAGCAATTGTAAGTGCTACTATCTTCCACATCTCCATTTGGGAATTTTATTCAATTAAGTTCAATTTAATTGCAACGGAGTGCACACTCTAGTGAAAATTTTCCTACACACCCATTTTTACCCTTTCCTTTTCCCACCTACTGCTGCCCTCCAGTAATTTGAACTTCAAATGCTTTCAACATTTTTGGTAATTTGTTCATCATTTTCCTTGGTAATCTATTACCTACAAAAGAAAATCTAAGCACACCCTCATGCCTGAAATCAAGTGCCAGTTTGTGGTCATGGTCATCTCTTCCCTTCCAGGCACCTATCCTAATTCTCCCACCAATATCTTTCCATACTTCATCACCAACATTCACCTTGTACACTCTCATGACTCTTTTCACCATCCTTCTATCCTCCAATGAATTCCATCCCAGCTCGTCCGTGATATCAGTTACTGATTGTGTTCTGCAGCAATTTAAAAAGACAAATCTGGCAACCCTTATTTTAATCCCCCCCTACTCCTGTATTTGATACCCAAAATGTGGGTCCCATGATTCACCACCATATTCAAGCAATGGTCTGACCAAAGTTTTGTAATTCAGTTCCCTTATATCTCTCCTTTTCCTATTACCTGCCCAATGTGTCCTGCCCAGTTGAGCTTGTTGTAAAATGCTATGCCAAGATATTTATGTTTCAAGTCTTCAATAAGAAATTCTTTACCCATTTTATAATCATAATCAACCTTTAGCTTTTTATCTGTGTACCTAATAAACTGACTCTTCTTTGCATCTTCATCCCATGTTAACTAATCCAGCTGGATATCCTGCCCAAATCACCTTGAAGCTGTTTACAGTCCTGTTCTGTTCCTTCATCTGAAAACAATCTAACTTCTGATAGTAAACCATCAACACAATCATTCATTAGAATAACAAACAGCAATGGTCTCATTACGCTATACTGTGGGACTTCTATTTTCATTTACACTTCTTTTGACACTGTATTTTCTACCCTAACTTATTTTTTCTATTTTTTTTTTGAATTCCTCTACCCAGCAAATCCCTTTTTCCTCCACTCCAACAGTTTTTTCCTTATTTACCACAATTTTTTGGCTTACTATGACAAAAGCCTTTAAAAAAATCTAGTGGTACACTATTCATTTGATCTCCCTTGTCTGTTCCATCAGAAATATCTTACAACTAATTCCTTTGTCCCACCAACGCTTTCACTGTTCGAAACATTTTCTGTAGTCATCTTTAAAAATGGCTGACAGCACCTCCCTAGTTTTTTTCTTGACCTCTTCAGTGTTGCCAAATTGGTGTTATTTCATGCCCCTTTTCATGTGTGGAAATAAGAAAAGTCGCATAGAGCCAGGTCATGCTAGTAAGGTGCGTGGGGAAGTGGAACCATGCCATTTTTATCCAAAAACTGGCTAACAGAGACAGCTGTGTGTGCAGGTGCATTGTCGTGGTGGGAGAACCAGTCTCCTGTCTGTCACAAATCGGGTCTTTTTTGACGAACACTGTTGCGTAATCTTCTTAAAACTTCCAAATAAAAGGTTTGACTGACACTCTGATGTGGGGGAACAAACTCTGAATGAACTACAACCGTGGCATCAAAAAAAGCAAATGAGTATTGTTTTAATGTTTTATTTGATGACATTTTTTTTTTTTTGGATGGGGTTACACTCTGCATTGTACCTCATAAACAACTCACAGAAATTGTGAGCTAGCAATACAAAAAATGAACTTTCTTGTTGGATTCAGGATTTCTTGTCAGTATTCACTGTACATTCTAACTGATAGCAAAACTCAGTGAAAAATGTCTTCATGTCTGATATGCTGCAAGGCAAATAATGCAGAAATGCTGCATGCTCTAATTTTTATAAAATATAGTAGTAATAATAGAACAATTAGATTCTCTATAAATTAAGCAACAATTTTCAGTGAAATGAAATCAACAGATAAATGTGAAGTAATGTAACACAATTCCTATTTTTCTATGTTGTAGAGACTGGAATATCATACAAGTAAATAGAACGTAAACTAAGGTCTCTTTCTAGAAAGATATTATTTCAGAAAAACTGTGGTAGAAACTGAAAGACAGTATAAGAAACCCAAGAACTTATATCACATTTACATTATAGTGCTGTTACCCGTCTTCATCATAAGTGATTGGATACAGATTCTGAGAAGGTTGAAAAAAAAAGGTTTGGCAATTAGTTGTAAAGCTCACTAACAGATTGGATGGGACACTGAAAGGCAGAAGTAGGTAACAACCAATAAATTTTGTATCGATATATAATTACTATCTCCCCTGTTGGATGTAACTAAATTTTGCTTCTACTGACAAACATCAGTTGGATAGTAGAAATCAGATGACTCTCATTCTCCTAATAGTGACTGGAGAACTGAATGAAGAAAGTAAAACAAAAATATACTGATATCAACTTTGAGTAAAATGAGACTCACCTAGCATCAGTGAAAATTTAGATGTAAATTTAAAGGCTTCATGAGGTTCCTTTTAAAATTCTGCTTCAATAAACCAACGACTAATTATTTTTTTTTTATTTCCATGCTAACAAGTTTCACTTATTTAATGGCTAAGGCTGAATATATTTTCAATGCCTTTTATGATTGCCAATGTATGTCGTGAAGTTTTTGTAGACAATTTAAATTTGATAGTCATTTCCAGAGAAACAAAGAGCAATAAAATTAGAGTGTATGTATCTTTCCTCAAAACAATATGATACACACAGTGCAAGGGCCACAGGCAGCAAGGACCTGCCTGGTGTCTCACTCGTGGTAAGAAGAAGGCTAACCGCTGAAATATTGTGTTTGTTATGTTCGTCTCTTTTGTGTTCATCATTCCCAGCTGCCTTCATCTGTGGTAGGTGTTGGATCGTATTTTCCTATCCTTCCTTAGTTTTATCACCTTAAAGCATTTTCATACTCATTTTCATTATATATATATATACATATATAAAGCATGAGTGGTCTGGTAACTCGATGGTTAAGATGCGTGTTTTCTAAAATTCACTGCTCCAGTCCTGGTTTCAAATCCCAGTGGGGGCAGGAATTTTTAAGAGATGTGTTTGATCACATGAGCTATGCCAAGTCATTCTGTGTCTCAAATTCCATGTTAAACTGTAGGTCCCAGACAAAAGAAACTGGCCGTCCCACCTCTGACTTACTGGCTACAGATAAGCTAATTTCTTTAGTTTGTAAGTATCATATATTATCTTAAATCAAGTTGGATTACAAATTAAATCATGAAAGTTAGGATGATATTCTTATAAATTATCATCATTTGGTACATTTCCTTTTTTGTGACACACCAATTTTTGCACTGAATTGTAGAAATATTGTGTTACCATTTTATTTATTCTCATTTATCATTAAGATAACTTACTAAATGATACATCAAATTGTCTATCAATTTAAAAACTAATTGTATCTATAAATTACAATCTATCATTTATAACTAGCAACATAAAATTATCACAACTGTTACTATAACCATACAGGCTACAAATAATTTTATTTCAGCCGGCGTTTTATTTCAGCCGGCGTTTGTTTGGGCATCATAAAAGTACTATTCTTCACAGATTTCATAATCATCTTCCCATTTCAGATGGCATCCTGCAAATAAGTTTAAGTGAAATGACAACTTTAAAAAGACATAAAAACTTGAATATTTTAAAAAAAATTCATACGAGGTAATGACACCCATTATCAATTTCTGAGAAGATTTTTACCTGAGCTAAAGAAAGTTCCAGTGCACCTACAATTGCACACACATATTAGAAGCCAGAAAAAACTGATAGAAATGCAGCAGAAACCACCATCGTCACTGCCATACAACTACTCTGTCAGCACTACCACCAATTATACCATAGTCAACCTCATCATTGTCAAGTTATCTGATAGCTCATCTCGAGCAAGAAATGCCTCATCATGCAATCACCTCTCCATATTCTACTGCTGATTATTTTACAAATCTTCAGTTTTAAGTAAATTTTTGTACAATTTCCTGTACTTGACAATGAGTAAAATTGATTAGTGACAAACTATGGGTCTCATCGGACAATGGATCACTACACATACATTTGAAAATATAGTGGATTAGGCAGTCTGTATTAATAAGAAGAAATATGAGTTAATGGAGTCTGTGAGGGAATGTATGTAAGAAGCAGAACTACCAGGGGCGCCAGCAGTGGCGTAGCTAGCTTGGGTGACACCCGGGGTGATTATAGATGGTGTCACCCCATGAAAACTTAAACTCAGTATTAAGTAAAACATAGATTCCCGGTATAAGGAATCACCCACTGCTTGCCAACGGCCTCTGAAAGGAGGGCCGAAGAGCGGGGAGCGGTCCAGGGCACCCTCTTGCCCTTGGGGTTGGAAACGGCCCCTAAAGGTGGATGAATGCTAAAATCCACGTTTCCTCTTCGATATAGAATTCTTCCAGGTATTTTTTCAATTTTTGGTACAAACAGATAAATAAGACGTAATCCATTAGTATCACATAGTTAATTATATATTTATTTGTTCGTATGGTCTTAGTAATAAATAAAACAACTTATGTTTTGTTAGAAATAACACAATTTTAACAAAAAAATTAGTGTTACTGTTCTTTTACGTGTGACGCCAATTCAAATTTTTTACAGGTTTTGAGTTTTATTGTTTAAATAGTCAAGAATTATCATTCAAAATCATATTCATAAGCACCTAGAAGTATTTTCTATTATTTTTATCAGTCACTTGACAGATAAGTTAGGTGCCCCAATTGTCAGCATGATAAGAATTTTTGTCCATTTAATAACTATACATTTTAAAGTCATTTTCTACTTCCTGAATATTTCATCATATAGTCGTATAACAGTTGCTGTAAAATTGTGAATGCTAACATATTCTTTATTTGTTTATATTTTTTCTAAATGAACCTCTGCACCTACTTCTATAGTCGACAATGACAAACAGGCTCCCAGATTCGACACTTTTGCTCCTATAGTCGTCACTCTTTTCATAACCATAAAATACCATCAGGGTCAGGAAGAAGAAGAGTTAACCAAAGGACATTGAGAGGAAGGTTAACAGAAGTGGCCTGATCCAAGAAGAAACAATTCCGGTCCCAGATGAGGTGGCATTTGTGCCAATTCAATACTCAGACTGCACAAGTCGTGAGACTCTGAGGGATACTGTCAGAGCAACTCTACATTAAGTTCATCCATAAAAAATAAGACTAATTACAATGTAAAAATAACTTAATTAAAGACAATCAACAACAAGTCAGATAGGATAAAAGAATGCCTTCGCAATATCTGCCGTTTTTACTTGGAGTACTAGACAAGTGATGTATTTCACTACCTGCCTCAGAAATATACGCTCCTAAATATGACATCATACCGAAGAATGATACCGCGTGTTAATTTTAGGTCCGTAACGCAATGCCGTAGCATATAAAAAGTGTTGTAAATGGCTCGAAGATTCATTTAGTTTATAATGGAAGCTCAATTTTTATTGAGGAACATTAGTTTGATATCCATGTCGATTTAAGGAACACGTAAAGATTTACGTATCTATTTCCATCAGGGAGATTTCCATGATAGAAATATTCTTCTCGTCTAAACGACGGAGTCATACACTTATTTATTACATCATGGTCACATTAGCATATTCTTGTTCAGTAGAAAGCAAAGCAAATTTACATGAATTTACATTAGTTAAGTACTTCCCAATGGTGTGATTTTGCTAAAAAAGATACATGCTTTCGACTATGTTAAGCATTCGTTCTACAAAAACTGTTTACTAATGACAGACAATACCAGCACCGAATACTTGGACCCCTTTGGATTGACTTCTAACATGACAGTGTTGCTAATTTTATGCACTGATTTCTAAGTCATCGCATTTGCTTAAATTCCAACATGATACAATATCATGTCGACTGTAGGTGCACCGTCACAGTAAGTAGGTATGCACATGTTACCAGCGTGGATGTAAATCTGATAACTCAAAATGTTCTCTATTTATCCAATTTACATTTTTTCTATAACTACACGAATCTGTCGGATCATAAATTCGAAATTACGAACCGTATAAAACAACTCAAGGTATTCGTGAATTTTAGTTTGAAAGGTAATTTAATTATAAATATGCAAAATAATTTTAAAAAATTAATTTAGTGCCACACATAACAAGTCTGAGGTTAATTCATGACCGGAATATGGAAATGGAAACCTAGACTGGACTATGGTAATGAAAGCCTACACTACGCATGTCCTGACATACACTTGGCTGGTTTTTTCCATTTAGATTCAGAAGAAAATACAACATGTTTCTTTAAATAAATATGAGAAATTTCAATTTAAGTATCTACTTACCTTTATTTTAATAACTCTACATATTTTTCCTTTCATTTCAAAACTACCTCTTCAAAATAATCGTCCAAGAAAACTTACATTATAGCCACTGACTCTTCTATCAGCCATTCTCTCACTTCCCAAGTTTGATCTCATTGGGTTGTATTTACTGTGAGAATTACAATCCAAATGGTGACGGACGGCATGTGCGATTTCCTGTGATTTTTGGACCCATAGAGCGACGCTACCTTTGTTTAAGCGCACAGTGTTGCAAATAATTGTACTCCACTGTAACAAAGCCACATAGCGCACTGGATTGCATTTGAAAAAATTGATAGATAAACTTTAATAAATTTAAAACAATAAAAGTAGGAGTGGTTGGATGCCAAAGGATAGGGAAAACATCTTTTTTCTTTCACTATATTTTCGATTATTTTATTTCATGAAATGTGGGTGTTACCCCCAAACGGGTGACACCCAGGGCAGACTGCCCCCACCGCCCCCCCTCCCCTTAGCTACGCCACTGGGCACCAGTCTCATGTATGCTATAAGTCTGTATGTTGAGATGAGCTGTCTTCACACAGGTGTTAAGGGACACAAAAATAAGGACTATAGTAAAAAACAGAGAGTAGAAAATCAGTTTAATTGAATTAGTAGGAAAAGCAGTAAGAGAAGAAAATTCAGTGTTGGAAATATAGGAGAAAAATAGGGAGAAGATGCTCAAAAAGCCTATTATTAAAATAGATCCCCAAAATGTACCTGCTCTGCATGCAGAGAAAGTGGCAACGTAGGAGTAATTGTGGAAGTGGTAGTAAGGGGCTTACCTAATCATCCTAACTTACGCTGCCTAAAACATTACCATCCATAGCTAGGTCTTAGTCTGTTGTATTGTACATATCTAAGAACTCATTTAACCTTCAGTAGTAATATTTTCTTTGAAGGGAGTGAAAATATACTCCAGTAGCACGAAATACTGTGTCATTTCTTGAAGTAGTAGGAGCCTCCGCTAACATGCTATAAAGCAGAGTAAGCAAGCTACCTGGCTATTGTATTCAAAGTACCCATCCGTGTTCCCACTACCTGGACCACATCACTATAAAACAACAGCAGGCAAGTCCAATGAACACCTCTCAACCTGCCAAACAGATACTTTAAAATGTTGAAACATTTAGTATTATTACGAAAAAGATTCTCAGGTGTGACAGACAGTCTCCATTCAATAATGAGTCCCAAGATCATTATCATTATTTAAAACTGTATTCTTTATGGCTAAAGTATTCTGCCATGAGTAAAAGTAACACATTTAGTTTTCTCCATGAAATGATATGATCTGTTTTCACTGACTAAACAGTCAATCTGTTAAAGATGAACTACAACTGCCTCTCACTGCCTCTAAATGATTAACTGATGGAGTTTCCATGAAAGATGATGGATACTAAATGGAAATGGCAATTAATTTAAAACATAATCATAAGAAATACCATTTTCTTGAATACAAGTGTCCATCTTAGCATATGTTTCCAATTCAGTACTGGAAATAATGCTATGCCAACAAGATTGTAAAAAGAGAGTAAAAAAATATAGGGGCTTTATGGTTTGTTCACATTAAAATAATTAGATCTGAGAGACAACCGTGGACTAGAAACAGGAAGAAATGAAAACATGGATTTTTGGAGGGCCCTTTTCAGAATTCAACTGGAGTGAAAAGAAGGACAGGTCCCTTGAAATTCTTAATGATGTGGAAGTTGTAAAATTCACGAGACTGGATAGAATTGTTTGTAGATGAAAAAAAAAAAAAAAAAAAAAAATAGGTTGTTACTACAGTTCGTAAGCCCCCCCCCCCCCCCCCCCCCCCCCCCCTTAGTCCACACACACTTTTCAAATCCCAGCCTCAGTTAGTGTTTTCAAAGGCCAATAACCCATGTTTTGCCTCTGACAAAGCTGACTTTTTGTATGTGAAACACTAGAACATTTTCAGAGCTAAGGTTCCACATAAGGTTTTAAATCAACTTTACTCATTAGGACATTGAGGATAATTTTTATGATCAGTCTGGTGGCTCAATGGTTAAGGCACTTGCTTTCAAAAGTTCAATGTCCATTCCTGGGTTGTGTTCAAATCCTAATGGAGCAAGGAATTTTTATGAGTTGTGTCATATGGGACATGTCAGGATGTTTTGGGGTTCAGATTCAGAGTTCAGCTGTTGGTCTAGACACAAAAGACGCAGAATGTGCAGCAAATCGATACTCTGTCTCACAGGCAGCCAAACAACAATGCTTAGCCTACTTTTTTCTTTCATGCTTTATGCCCCATCAAGGTCATTAGAGGTGGGAAAGGACTGGGGGCAAGAAACGAGAAGGAATTTGGCCATGGCTTTATGTACGAATCATTTTGGCGTTTGCCTGGAGTGATTTTGAAAAACTTTGGAAAACTAAATTCTTCATGGCTGGATTGGGATTTGAACCAGAATCCTCTTGAATATGAAGCCAGAGCATTACCACTCACACTCTACATTCTGTAACCAGACAAAGTTATGTGGCTAAGAACTGATGCAGATTGTGCATCCAATAATAAAGACTCCATAGAATTACTATTTTAAGTAAACAAGAACTTACTAGGAGCTATCTACAGAGTTATCCTGTTTTGCTGCCTACAGGAAAGTCAGCTTATGTAATGTGGAATATAATTCCATCAATCTACATCCAAAAAAATAAGATTACTGAATTTGTGGGACCAAACAAGGTGAATGTTTACCATCTTCTATGGGGTATTTTGTAAACAGCTTGGAAGAATTTTTTTACATTAATTACTAAATGATGAAATTAGGGATTGGTTCCAGTTATGGTTTTTTTCCATAAGAGCTAGAAATATCATTCAGACCAAAAACAATTAAAAATATTTAAAATGTGCAACTTCACCTGTTTACTAAGCACTATTTCATACTCAATAAGGTCAAGTCCAGGGGCTTTTCAGCATCTGGACAAGATAGAGAAGATTTAAGAAACCATACAGAGGTTGAAAATTTTCTATTAATTTTAGAAATAGTATAAGCCAACCTTATCACCAAGTTGCCCGTGTCCTTGATGCTGAGACCTGGGGAGGTTCTGGCAGCAAAGAAACCTGCCAACAGCTTTGCTATGCTAGATATGGCAGCATTAACACTGCCACAATTCAGGATGCACAAATACTAGTACACAAATTTTTATAATACATCTTAGATGGACTCCAAGTAGGTGAAAGACTTAATTCAACTGTCAAAATTTTGCCATCACCACTTTTAAGATATTGCAATGTCTTGAAGATGCTTTTATTGTGCAACCAAAAATGCTTCCAGATTTTCTAACATTAGACCTTGATTCACATTTAAATTATCATATAGCAAATCCAGGATGGATAACTGCAATGACACATAAATCAGTATCATTAACATGAACTCAGCTATTCTTGAGCCATCCATTCTTAGCTGAATTTGCAACTAAACTGAAAAGTGATTGTTCCCATGGATGCCACATTCAGCTTACCACTAAACAGGCACTGCCAGGCATGATTGGAATACAAACAGGTTAACGACAGAGGATGTACTTGCTGCAGTTTGAGAATAAGTAATTTTGCCAGCACTCTAAACACAAAGATCTCCCTTGTCCAACGAATTCATAATTTACTGAATCTCTGAGGTGATAAGAGGATTAAAAATTTCTGCTAGGAGAAATGGTTGAGAAAGTTGCTTAATGTAGTTAGCTAGGACCTTATGGTTAAGAGGTGTATTTGGTGTTTGTTGTTGTCTTTGTGGCTCAAGGCATTTATACAATCAGATCATTAATGGAATCTAAATAATCAAAACCAAAATAGAGATTTTCTGTGTGTATGACTGACTTTAAAGAAGTCACGCTGCAAATAAGACTAAGACCAGTGCAAAATAAAATATATGTGACTAGCTATAAAGAGGCTAAGAAATGTGGAGTTTAGCTTAACAATGGTGATTAATAAGGTGTTATATAAATAGAGGTTGGCTAGCTGCAAAAACTACAAAAATTATGTTAAAGGAGGCTGAACAGTGCAGAGAAAATTAAAACCTTAGCTATTCTGCCATATTCATTATTTATAATATTATTACTACCTTAAAAGTAATTTGCCTTTGACAAGGAAAACAAACAAGCAAACAAGAAACTGTGTTGTTTTAAGACTTGCACATCTAATCCAGTGTTCTTTTTCAATTTTTTCAATTGGAGTTGATTGACTCAATTCATAAATTATTATTATAACTACATGAGGGTCAGTTACTGAAAGCAGAATAACTTCACATTTATATAGTACCATTTATGTCTTCAGATATATAGAAGCAGTCAATTTGCATGAAGACGTGAAGCATACAAAAGTACACTCCTGGAAATTGAAATAAGAGCACCGTGAATTCATTGTCCCAGGAATGGGAAACTTTATATACACATTCCTGGGGTCAGATACAACACATGATCACACAGACAGAACCATAGGCACATAGACACAGGCAACAGAGCATGCACAATGTCGGCACTAGTACCGAGTATATCCTCCTTTCGCAGCAATGCAGGCTGCAATTCTCCCATGGAGACGATCGTAGAGGTGCTGGATGTAGTCCTGTGGAACGGCATGCCAAGCCATTTCCACCTGGCACCTCAGCTGGACCAGCGTTCGTGCTGGACGTGCAGACCGCGTGAGACGACGTTTCATCCAGTCCCAAACATGCTCAATGGGGGACAGATCCGGAGATCTCGCTGGCCAGGGTAGTTGACTTACACCTTCTAGAGCACGTTGGGTGGCACAGGATACATGTGGACGTGCATTGTCCTGTTGGAACAGCATGTTACCTTGCTGGTCTAGGAATGGTAGAACGATGGGTTCAATGACGGTTTGAATGTACCATGCACTGTTCAGTGTCCCCTCAATGATCACCAGAGGTGTACGGCCAGTGTAGGAGATCGCTCCCCACACCATGATGCCGGGTGTTGGCCCTGTGTGCCTCGGTCATATGCAGTCCTGATTGTGGCGCTCACCTGCACAGCGCCAAACACGCATACGACCATCATTGGCACCAAGGCAGAAGCGACTCTCATCACTGAAGACGACACGTCTCCATTCGTCCCTCCATACACGCCTGTCGTGACACCACTGGAGGCGGGCTGCACGATGTTGGGGCGTGAGTGGAAGATGACCTAACGGTGCGCGGGACCGTAGCCCAGCTTCATGGAGACGGTTGCGAATGGTCCTCTCTGATACCCCAGGAGCAACAGTGTCCCTAATTTGCCGGGAAGTGGCGGTGCGGTCCCCTACGGCACTGCGTAGGATGCGACGGTCTTGGCGTTTGTCCGTGCGTCGCTGCTGTCCGGACCCAGGTTGACGGGCACGTGCACCTTCCGCTGACCACTGGCGACAACATCGATGTACTGTGGAGACCTCGCGCCCCACATGTTGAGCAATTCGGCGGTACGTCCACCCGGCCTCCCGCATGCCCACTATACGCCCTCGCTCAAAGTCTGTCAACTGCACATACGGTTCACGTACATGCTGTCGCGGCATGCTACCAGTGTTAAAGACTGAGATGGAGCTCCGTATGCCACGGCAAACTGGCTGACACTGACTGCGGCGGTGCCCAACCGCTGCGCAGCTAGCGCCCTTGGACAGCCAACACTGCTGTTCCTGGTGTGTCCGCTGTGCCGTGCGTTTGATCATTGCTTGTACAGCCCTCTCGTAGTGTCCGGAGCAAGTATGGTGGGTCTTATACACCGGCGTCAATGTGTTCTTATTTCAATTTCCAGGAGTGTATGTTGACTATAATCGGATCCGGTTCTATTAATGGTGTCAGCCAATTTTAAGGCAGTATCCAGACTGCTATACAAAACTGGGCTGAATAAATTGGTACATAAAATTTAAAAAAGGCAATAGTAGGTGGATGGGGAAAATACACTAAAAATTTTAAGATAAAAATTGACAACTACAGTCAAAATTGGGGTGTAGGGAAATTGCCACTGGAGCTTGCGTTCCATCCCAATTAAATTAAATATGATACCAAAATAATGCGTAATGACTGTAATATATAATAACTGTAAACTGCCTCATCTAATGAATCAAATGATCACATACCCTGCATGTTGTAACAGCCACTGTTAATTTCAACACTTTTATATTGATATATGCAGCATATATTTTTAAGACAGGCAAATAATTTTCCACGATTTTTGCAAGCTACTGATTACCAGAATGAAAGATTCATTGTATTTCATACACGCAGGTGAAAACATTAAATTTTTATGCATTTTAAAATAAATGTGCATCTTTTCAAATCTGCAGTTTGAATCCCTAGCAAGATTTAGAGGCCCTTGTGTGGCCCAAAGTTTTCTTTTGTGTTTATGAAGTAGTCTATTACCCTTCCGTTGCTGAAATTTTAAGTTCCTTTATCCCGACAGTACTATCTGATTAGGTTATTTGACAACAACAGAGGAAGATTGCAGCTATAGTAGAAACTCTGTACTGAGTGTGGTGGGTGTTTGTTTGTTTGTGTTTATTGGTCCCTTTGCATCATACATACTACAAGGTACAAATGATATGGGATAAGTCAAAAATAGTCTGTACGCAGACAGACACACACACACACACACACACACACACACACACACACACACACACATACATACACAACATACATTCTCTCAGACTTTATCATTTCTGCGATTAACCATAAGATAACTTAACTGTACAACTCTAATAAAGACAAAACATTTATTATTACAAATATACAATTAATACCTGATTTATATAATTTTCCCTATTTATATTTATGAATTCACTGTGACTTAAGACAAACTTTTGGTTTGCAAATACTCATCAATACAGTAGAAGCAGTGGTCGAGCAAGTACTCCTTCAGGTGAGTGATAATGTTCTGGCCTCACATTCGGGAAGAGGTGGGTTGGAATCCCCATTCGGTTATACAGATTTGGTTTTTCCATGGTTTCCTGAGATCACTCCAGCTGATAGTGGTTTTAAAAGTTCATGGCTGAATTCCTTCCCATAAGTAACCAAGCAGGAACGAGGAGCTAGAAGTAATTCGTCACTGAAGGTGAGTCACTTTGGTAGGAAAAACTGGCAATGCTTCATTTGAGTTACATTAGCTTCATTCAGTGTTCAGCAATTGCACTTTTACCCGTTAGGGTTCTTTAGAATACCCCATCACGTCTATAAATTGTACCTGTTCTCTACTATTTGCTTTTTTAAGAGATACTTACTTACATTATATGAAGTTGTTGCAACATTTGTGTAATTGTTTTCATGTCAGGATTGTGAAAATTAAATATAATGTACTGAACAACTGCTTAAAATGGATGTTCCTGATGTTTATTCATGTCTGAGCAATAGTCTAATTGCTTAGCTTCCTTTACCCATCTGTTGGAGTAAAGGTCATCAGCTAATCAAAACACACAGAGATATCGCTATTGTTTAAATGCTCCCATAGACAATGCTTAATTTAATGTCTGACAATATATAGAATTATTGATAATATATGATTTATTTATATTTTTAGTTAATTTTATTTTACTGTTTATATTTGTTTTATTAAGATTGGTTTTTATGACTTTATTGGAATGTTAAGTCTGGCATTCATTCAAATAAAGAGTGTTAAGAGGAAATCAATATAATATCATAAAAATATACTCATGAATACAATCAGTGGGAAAACAATATACCTATCTTATTCATTTTATCTTTTTTAGTGCTGCTTATACCGGTTACATGGGGGTAGGCGGTGCAGTGCACTGGGGCCCCTATGCTCAGGGGACCCCCAAGCATACCTCTGGGGGCCCCAAATGCAGTTCAGAGGCCCACGAGCCTTCATGGCAAACTGGCGACCTTTTTTTTTAAGCTCTACAGTAGTAGAAGGGGGCCCCTGAGACACAGGAAGCCCCTCACTAAGGGCCCTCTCACTGCTGGAGGGCCCACAACCACTACTCAGGGGGACCCTCAGCACAACTCAAGGGCCCCATCCTTAGCTCAGGGGGCCCTTACCAGCAACACAAAGCTAAAAAAAGGTCGCCCATCTGGCCTGAGGGCCAAAAATAATTTTTTTGCGCCGGGGCCCTTGTTGACCTAGGTTACATTCAAGAGTATATTTTAACAATATTACATAGATTATCTGTTAATCTTTATTTGAATATACCCCAATACTTTACGTTCCAATAAAGTCCAGAGAGCCACTCTTGATAAAACTAAAATAAACAGTAAAATTTCTTTAATAAATGGAATTATTAATAATATATGATTTATTTATGTTTTTAATAAATTTTATTTTAGGATTTACTTTAGTTATATTAAGGGTGGCATTTTTGACTTGATAACAACTCTTAAAATTCTTTTCCTGAATATGCCTCAATACTTTATATTCTAATAAAGTAAAAAAGCCACTCTTAATAACAATAAAGTAAACAGTATCTTTTCTTTAATAAACAGTTCTATATATAAAAGAAATATCACATAAATGAGATATTCTACTTTTGCAGACAAGTACAATAACTTTAGATCATAATTATGTAAATACAACCACTAGAAAAATTATATATCCATTTTATTTATTATCTTTACTTTGTGCTGCTTGTACATTTGGCAGACGAGTGAAATAAGTTTAGATTGTAATTAAGTAAATAATTTTACAGGTAGTATTTATAATATAAGATTAATTTATTTTTCTAATTTATTTTATTTTACTAGATATTTTGGTTTTATTAAGAGTGGCTTTGTTTGAATATAATGTGTAAGCAGCTCTAAAAAATGAATGAAATAGGTATGTAGTTTTTCCACTGGTTGTATTTGAATTTTGGTGGTATTATATTGAATACCTCTTAATATTCATCATTTGAATATACCCCAAACTTTTTGTTCTAATCCAGTCATTAAAGCCACTCCTGATAAAACTAAATTAAATAGGAAAATAAAATTAATAAAAAATATAAATAAATCAATTATTATAAATAATTATATTTATTAAAGAAATTATTATTACTACTACTTTGGCAGACAAGTGCAATAAGGATAGATCAGGGGATGGCAACCTGCGGCCTGTGGGCCACATGCGACACGCCTTGAACATTTTTGCGGCCCATGAGATTCATCACACTTTCACAAAATATATTTATTTTATAATGGCCAAAGTAGTGAAAACCAATAAATTATTTTTGCATATATATATTCAAAAATTAACTGTCTGTATTATTAGAAAAAATTAACTTTGATTTTAAATATGTGAATATATGACAGATATTGCCTGTTTTATTTATGAGTTCGCAGAATAATTAAATTACATATACTCCAAAAAAAATTCTACAGTAAGTCTAATTAAAAAATGGGGATATATAATTTTATTAGTGGCCCACAGGGTTAGGATGCATTTCCAAAGTGGCCCTCAAGATTATTTGGGTTAGCCACCCCTGGCTTAGATTGTAATTATATAAATTTATTTTTCTGGCTTATGTAGTTTTTCTACTGGCTATAGTCAAGAATATACTCCCCAGAGGAAAGGAACTGGCCATCCTAACTCTGACACAATGGTTTAGTATGCCTCCTTCGGGAGGATCCAACCAACCTTTGGGTTGTGGACTAAGATAAGTTATAGTCCAGAGTATATTTTGATGACATTACATTGATAACCTCTTAATATTATTTATTTGAATATATTCCAATATTTTAGGTCCTAATAAAGTCAATAAAGCCCCTCTTAATAAAACTTAAATAAGTAGGTAAAAAAATTAATTAAAAATATAAATAAATCATATATTATCAATAATTGTATTTATTATAGGAATTTTACTGTTAATTTAGTTTTAGTTAGAGTGTTTTTTTTTTTTACTTTATTAGAACGTAAAGCACTAGGGAATATTCAAATAAATATATTAAGAGGTAATCAATGTAATATCATCAAAATACATTCTTGAATATAACCAGTAGAAAAAATATATAAACCAGAAAAATAAATTTACATAATTATGATCTAAACTTATTGCACTTGTCTGAAAAAACAGTATTATATTCAAAATTTTAAGATTAGCTCATTTAGGTGAAATTTCTTAAAAAAAAATAGATTTACTTCTTGATCTATTGTAATATTATCTACTTTATTTCTTTTTCTTTTTTTAGAGCTCTTTATACATTATATTCAATAAAGACACATTTAATAAATAACTACCTGTAAAATTAAATTTACAGAATTAAGATCTAAACTTATTGCACTTGACTGATAAAGTAGTATTAAAAATAATTACTTAAATAAATAGAATTATTTACAATAATTGATTTATTAATATATTTTATTAATTTTATTTTCCTGTTTATTTTATTTTTATTAGGAAAGGCTTTTATGAGTGTATTAGAATGTAAAGTAAGAGATATATTCAAATAAAGAGTATTAACAGATAATCAATATAAGACAACCAAAATATACACTCGAATATAACCAGTGGAAAAACTGTATCTTAGTTTTTACTATTTTAAAGCTGCTTATACATTATATTCAAACAAAGCCACTCATAATAACAAAAAAAAAAAAAGTAAAAAAATAAATTAAAAAATGAAGTATCATATATTATTAATACAAACTGTAAAATTAAATTTATGTAATTAAAATTTAAACTTTTTGCACTTGTCTGCCAAAGTAGTATTCATATTAATTTCTTTAATTAACAGAATTAATTATAACTAGTGATCGCCCAGCGATTAAACATCGACCGTAATTCATTATGTTGTTTAGTTTCTTTCATGAAAGAGTAATAATCTAGTAATTCTCTGCATTACCTATAAATTTAAAACGATACACTCCACGCGTGACTGTATGCTAAATTTTAGCTTGTAATCTAACCACAGCAAAATGATGAAATGTATTTATCGATGGTTCATTTGAATTCAAAATATTCATTTTGACTTAAGGCCGGAAAACTGCTTTAGCTTTATGAAACATGCGCAATTAAATGTATCTATCAACATAATTTCGTCATTTTGTGTGTTCGCTATTTAAATTTGGTCTATTATCATTTTGAATTTCACGCAAATAAGTATTCCTTATTTCTTGTCTCTCTCTAATGAAATTATTGAAATTAAAAAATCAAAAGACACTTAAACAAAGTTTAACATTTTAAATAATCATATATAGTATCTGGCAGAATCGCTATATTCCTTTTCAAAGTTTCCTTTCATAACTTCAAAATTAATCTCTACTTTATCCTAGTCTTTCGTTTTACCAAAGACCACAGAGTGTCTCAATGCAGGGAATTCACATAAGAACGTTGGCTTCGATCTTATTTCACGCACATACACACACACGTTCGTATATTAATTTTTTATTTTAATAATCTATTTGTAACATGTATTAAATATGCTTATTATATTTGTGGGTGGGGTGGGACATTCTTCACCAGTGAAAAACTGTTACTGACCTGTTGAAATTTGGATTAACTGTTTCCTTATAGTGTCCTCTTTACGTTTAGCACTCTCCTTTTCCGGAAAAGTCGCCTGGAATTAAATTAAAAATGTGAAAATATGGGATGCTCCGCAACCGCGAAATGTTAGCAGCACTGTAAAAATGACACAAAAATTATCGATAAAGGTATCATATCAACCTAAATAGGTTTGTTTTGTCATAGTGATCATGGTTAGATTGAAATTCGGCCTGGACCAGAGTAAAAAGTTTGCGGGAACTTCGTTCTGCAAAGCCCATGTCGCAAACCAGCGACAAACTGCGCATTTGTTTATAACTGAAGCAATCCATTATCTCTGAGTGCTTATATCGATTCTAAGGTTTGTAAAATATATTATATATAATTTTAGCTTTCTGTATTTCTTTAAGTTCCTCCGTTCGCCCAATATTCTGGCCGCTAGCTGCGCTATCTACCAGCCCTCGAAATGTTGCTTCTTGCTTCTATATAAGTTCAGAGATTAATTTCGACTTTTGTTTCACCAAAGAAGACAAAGTAAGGCCGCTAGCTGCGCCATCTACCAGCCATCTGAGCGAACTACGTAGGCGAGCGAGCGTTTTATTTTACCTAATTTAATGTATTTGTAACGCTTATTATATATAGATTTTAGCTTCCTTCACTTCTTCTCCATATAATCTTTAACTATGCCAAATCTCACACTTCTCCGTGAGTGCAATATTCTTAAAAATGTAACATAAGTTTTCGCTTAGCGTATTAATATATGGATAATTGATTTATTTACATTTTTAATTAATTTTATTTTCCTGTTTATTTTAGTTTTATTAGGAGTAGCTGTGTGACTTTATTAGAACGTAAATTATTGCTGTATATTCAAGTAAAAAAATATTAAATTAAAAAAAGCCACTCTTATTAAAACTAAAGGAAACACTAAAAAAATCTATGAAAAATATTAGTAAATCGTAAATTATCAATAATTCTATTTATTAAAGAAATTTTACTATTTATTTTATTAAAAGTGGCTATTATGACTGTATTAGAATGTAAAGTTTGTGTTATATTGAAATAAAGAATATTAAGGGGTAGTAAATATATCAGTATATTATCTCGAATATAACAAGGAAATAGCTATATACCTATTAGAATTATTTGATTTTTGTAGTGCTACTTATACTCTATATTAAAAAATGCCAATCTTAATAAAACAAAGAAAATTGTAGAATAAAATTAATTAAAAACAGTAATAAACCATATATTAAAAGTAGTTCCTATAAAATTATATTTACATAATTATGATGTAATCTTATTGAACTTGTCTGACAAAGTAGTATTTATAATAATTTACCTATTTATGAGGATAATTTATAATATATGATTTATATTGGAACATAAAGTATTGGGGTATATTCAAATAAAGAATATTAAGAGGTAATCATTGTAGTATCATCCACATAAACCCTCTAATATCATCAGTAGAAAAACTATATAAAAAAGAAAAAATAAATCATATATTACAAATACCACTTATAAAATTAAATTTACATAGTTAAGATTTAAACTTATTGCACTTGTCTCCCAAAGTAGTATTAATATTCAAAATTTTAAGATTATCTCATTTACGTGAAATTTCTTTAATAAATAGAATTATTTATCACATAATTAGAGAAATATTTTTAGTTTTATAAGGGTGGAATTTTTTACATTATTAGAACGTAATGGATTGGGGTATATTCAAATAAAGAATATTAGGAGGTACTAAAAAAGTCAAATAAATACACATAATAAAATTAAAATAAACAGAAATATAAAAATACTATAAAATTTAAATAAATAATATATAATTAATAATTATGTTTATTAAAGAAATTTTACTGTTTATTTTAGTTTTATTAAGAGATACTTTTTCAAATTTATTAGAATGTAAAAGTAGTGTATATTCAAATAAAGAATAATAGGTAATCTCATAACTAGTACAAAAACAATAAGCTAGCGTTATTTATTTTAGCCTTTTTAGCGCTGCTATAACATTACATTAAAAAAAGAAGTCTTAATAACAATCAAACACAAAGTGAAATAAAATTAATCAAAGATGTTGATTAATCATATATTATCAATTCTACCTGGAAATTAAAATATCAATTACTAACATCTAAACTTATTACTCTTGTTTGTATTATTTATATTCAAAATTTTAAGATGAATACATATATATAAATTTCTTTAGTAATACAATTGCTTCATTATATTTTATAATACTAATACTACTTTGGCAGAAGATGCAATAAGTTTAGATCTTAGATATGTAAATTTAATTTTACAGGTAGTATTGATAGCATATGGCCTATTTAAAACTTTTATTAATTTGATTTAATATTTATTTCAGTTTCATTAAGAAGGGCTTTTGAATATAATGTATTAGTAACACTAAATTAAGCTTAAATAAACAAAATTGATATATAGATTTTCTACTGGTTTTATTTACATAATTAAGATCTAACCCTATTATACTTGCCTGCAAAAGTAATATTAATATTCATAATTTTAAGATTAACTTATTTATGTGAAATTTCTTTTAAAAATATAATTATTTATTAAGGAAATTTAATTTTATCAAGTGCGGCTTTTTTACTTTATTTGAATTTAAAGTATTGAGGTATATTCAAGTAGAGTATTTTAAGCGTTTATAATAAAGTAAAAAAGGCACTCTTAATAAAACAAAAATGAAACCAAAAAATTATTAAAATATAAGTAGAAGATTTACTATTAATTGTTCTAATTATTTATTTTAGTTTTATTAACAGTGACTTTTCCGACTTTATTAGAACACATTAGTGTTTATTCAAATAAAGAATATTAAGAGTTAATCAATGTGATATCATCAAAAGAAAATCTCGAATATAACCAGTCGAAACCCATATAGCTATTTCATTTATTTTAACTTTTTTAGAGCTGCTTATACACTATATTAAAAAAATCCACTCTTAATAAAACTCAAATAAAATCAACTAAAAATATAAATAAAACAATATTGTAAAAACTACGTGTAAAATTAGATTTACATAATTAAGATTTAAACTATTTGCACTTGTCTGTCAAAGTAGTATTAATATCCAATATTATTAATTTGAGTTATTTAGGTGAAATTTCTACAACAAATATAATTAATCATTTATATATTTAATACTAATACTACCTTGGAAGACAAGTCCAATATGATTACATCTCAATTATGCAAACATAATTTGACAGGTAGTATTAATAAAATATAATTAAATTTTAATTAATTTTATTTAGTGTTTATTTGAGTTTTATTAGGAGTGGCGTTTAAGGCTTCATTTGAATATATTCCAAAATTTTATAATCTAATAAATTATATTAGAGGTAGTAAACGTAATATCAACAAAATATACTCTCGAATATAATAAGTAGAAATTTTATATTAAGCTGGAAAATTAAATTTATATAATTTGCATCTAAAGGTTTCGCAGTTGTCTGCCAAAGAAGTATTAATATTCAAAATTTTAAAATCATTACATTTAGGTAAATTTGTTAATAAAAACAATTATTTATTAATTAATTAAACAAATTTTACTATTTGTTTTAGTTTTATTAAGAGTTGCTGTTTCTGTTTATTAAAGAATAAAGTATTGGGATACATTTAAATAAGAATTGTGAAGAGCTTAAATAAACTTAAAAGAACCACTACTTAAAAAACTAAAATAAACAATAAAATAATTTTAAAATATACATAAATCATATATTATCAAGAATTCTATGTATTATTTCAGTTTTATTAAGATGGCTTTATTTTCTTTATTCAAATGTAAATTACTGTAGTGTTTTCCAATAAAGAATATTAATAGGTTATTCATGGAATATCATCAAAATAAACTCTTGAATACAGCGAATAGAAAAACAATATAAACCAGAAAATATAATATATAATGAGTAATTAAAAAATAAACAAATAAAACAGGTGACATTAAAATAAATCAAACACAATTCTTTTTAATAAATAAATTTCACTTAAATGACAAATTTCTAAAATATTTAATAATAATACTTTTAGACAAAATTAATAAGTTTAGGTCTTTATTATTTACATTTATTTTTATAGGAAGCAAAGATAATATATGAATTGTTTATATTTTTCTGGTGTGTGTAGTTATTCTAATATATTTAATGGTATATTTTTATGGTGTTACATATATAAAATCATAATATACTTTATTTGAATATACAGCAATACTTTATGATATTATATAGTCTAAAAAGACACTCTCAAAAAATCTAAAATTATTATAAAATTTCCTTAGTAATATATGATTTACTTATCTTTGAAATAAGTTTTATTTTAGGGTTTACTTTTGATTTATTATGAGTGGCATTTTTCACTTGATCAGGAAACCTTAGAATTCTTTACTTGAATATCCCTCAATACTTTACTTTCTAATAAAGTAAAAAAGCCACTCTTTATAAAATTAAAATAAACAGTATCATGTCATTTAATAAATAATTCTATTTATAAAATAAGTTTCACATAAATGTGATAATCATAAAATTATGAGATACTTATTCTATATTTTCAGACAAGTGCATTAACTTTAGAGCTTAAATATGTAAATATAACAAGTGGAAAATGTATACACCTATTTTATTTATTTTCATTTTTTGCTGTTTGTGCATTATATTCAAAAAGCCCCCATTAATTACCAGTAAATCAAATTAATTAAAATTATAAGTTAGTCATATATTATAAATACTACATCTAAAACTAAATTTACATAGCTGAGATCTTAACTTATTGCACTTGAATGCCAAAGAAGTACTAATATTACAATAAGGAAATAATTAAATTAATAAAAATTTCACATTAATTCATTAATGTGAAAGATTTTGAATATTAATACTACTTAGACAGACAAGTGCAAAACGTTTAGATCTTAGTACTGAATATTTTAATTAGAGGTAGTTTTGATAACTGATCATTTATTTAAATCTTTAATTAATTTTATTTTACTTTTAATTTCAATTTAATTAGTAATTGCTGTTTTGAATATAATGTATAAGTAGCGCTAAAAGAGGATAAAATAAATAACATTGGTATATTGTTTTGTACTGGTTAACTTCGAGAGTATTTTTTGAGGATATTACATTGCTTACATGTTAATATTCTTTATATGAAAACAACCCTACACTTTAATTTCCAATTAAATCAAAAAGCCACTTTTAATGAATCTAAAATAAATACTAAAGTAAAATTAATTAAAAATTTAAAATATCACATATTACCATAATTATATTAATTTAAGAATTTAATGTTAATACTGGTTTGGCAAATATGAGCATGAAGTTATGATCTTAATTATTTACAGTTAATTTTACGGGTGGTATTCTTAAAAATGTTATTTATATATATTTTTTTGGTTTATATGGTTTTTTTACTATTTATATTTGAGTGTATATTTTTATGAGATGATACTGATTTTCTGTTAACGTTCTTTATTTGAAAATACACCAATATTTTACGTTCTAATTAAATCGAAATTTCACATAATGAGATACACTTAAAATTTTGAACATTATTACTATTTTGGCTGACAAGTGCAATTAGTTTAAATCTTAATTATATAAATTTATTTTCATAGGTAGTATTAATAAAAAATGATTTATTTTTTTCTAGTTTATATGGTTTTCTACTGCTTATATAAGAGGGTATATATTGATAATCTATATTGATTATGTCTTATTATTATTTATTTGAATATATCCCAACATTTTAAGTTCTAATAAAGTAAAAAAATATACAGGTAAATCATATTTTATTAAATATTATATTTATTGAAGAAATTTCAATGTTTATTTTAGTTTTATTTTAAGAGTGACATTTTTTACTTTGTTCAAAGGTAATGTATTTGGGCATATTAAAAGTAAAGAATACTTAGTTGTTATCAATTAATTTCATTAAAACATACACTCGAATATAATCCATAGAAAAATATATAAACGCGAAAAATAAAATTTATAACCAGCCCAAATAAGATAAAATAAATAAAATAAGTAAGTTTATAATAGATCAAACACTAATTCTATTTATTCCAGAAATTTCAAGTAAATGAGCTTATCTCAAAATTTTGAATATTAATACTACTTTGACAGACAAGGACAATAAGTTATCCTCTTAAGTATTTAAATTTAATTATTACATTACTACAGAATACATATGATTTATTTATAATTTTCTGGTTGATGAAGTTTTTCTGCCGGTTATATTCGAGATAAAATTACTTATTGATATTCCTTATTTGAATATACCCCAATACTTTCATGTTGAATAAAGTAAAAAGTCCACTCTCAATAGAACTAAAGTGAACCGTAATATAAAATCAATTAAAAATATAAAAGAACAATAAGATATGAGTTTAATAGAAAATTATTGTTTTCTTTAATTTTTATTAAGAGTGGCTAATTTGACTTTATTATGAAATAAAGTACTGGGTTATATTCAAATAAAGAATGTTAAGATATAAACAATTTACTATCATCAAAATCATATCGTGAATATAACAAGTAGAAAAATATAAACCATTAAAATATATTACCTATAATAACTGTAAGATTTAACTTAAATAAATTAGAACTAAACTTAATGCCCTTGTTTTCCAATATTGTATGAATATAAAATTCTTAGAATAATAGAATTATCAATAATATTTCTTTTATTCTTGTCTTTAATTAATTCCAGTTTATTGTTGATTTAACTTATATTAAGAGTAGATTTTTCGATTTGATTAGAACTTAAAGAATTGGGGTGTATTCAATTAAAGAATATTAAGAGGTAATCAATTTAAAATCATTAAAATATATTCTCGAATATAGCCAGTACAAAAATTATAAGTCAGAAAAATATAAACAAATTATATATTATCAATAATACCAGTAAAATAAAATTTACCTTATTAAGATCTAACCTTATTGTACCGTTCTGCAAAAAGTAGAATCAATATTAATTACTTTAGGAACTGAATTTCTAGTAATATATGAATTATTTGTTTTTTAAAATTATTTTATTTTATTGTTTAATTTACTTTGATGAAGATTTTAATTTAATTGAACCTAAAATAGTAGATTCATTCAAATAAAGAATAGTCCCTGGTAATTAATGGCTAAACATCAACATATATATTCTCGTATAAATGTACTAGAAAATGTATTAATCTATTTTATTAAATATATGTTATCCTAGTGCTGCTTATATATTATATTAAAAGAAGCCACTTTTTATTAAGATAAAATAATCGGTAATGTAAAACTAAAGAAAAATATAAATAAATCATTTATTTTCAATAATAAATGTATTATTGATTTTATATAATTAAAAACTAAATGTATTGAACTTGTATTCAAGATTAATATTTATATTAATTTCTTTCATTAATGGAATTATTAATAAAATTGAATTTATTGTTATCTTTTAATAATTTTATAGTACTTTTTATTTTTATTAAGAGATTATTTTCTACTTTATTTGAACGTAAAGTATTGGGGTTAATTAAAATTAAAAATATTATGAGGTAATCAATGTAATATCGTCAAAATATACACTTCAAGAGAATGTTTAGAAAAACTAGTTAAACAGCAAAAATAAATAAATCATATTTATCAACACAAAATTTGATTTAGATATTGAGATTTATAATTATTGCACTTGTCTGCAATGAGGTATTTATATCAAATATTATTATATTATTTATTCAATTATTTTTTAAGTAAATAGAATTATTTGTTAAAGAATTACTGTACTGTAATGTACTGTACTGTTTGTTTTAGTTTTCTTAAAAATTGCATTTTAATAATTATTGAAATATATTGTAGAATATTCAACGGAAGAATAATATAACCTTGTAATAAAGTCAAATAAAACAATACTGAAAAACCATAATACACAATAAAATAAAGTTAAAAACATAATTAAATCATGTACTATTAGCTATGCCATTTATTATAGAAATTTTATTGTTAATTCTAGTTTTATTCAGAGTGTGTTTCTTGATTAACTGGAACATATGTGAATATTTTCAGTAAAAAAATATTAAAAGTTAATCAATGTAATAATATCAAAATAAACTCACCACTAAAACAAGTAGAAAAAAAATATAATAATCATACAAACAAATAAAGTCAAATATTATTATAATTATAGTTTAATTTAAATATAAAAAATTAAGATTTAAACTTATTGCACTTGTTTGCTAAAGTTTTATTAATATTAATTTCTTTTAAAGATAGAACTATCCTGAATATTTGAATTATTAGTACTATTTTGCTTTTATTTTCATTTTATTAAGGGTGGATTTTTCAACTATACTAGAACGAATAATATATTATAAAGAATGATAACAGGTACTAAAAGTAATATCAATAAAATTAACTCTCGAATATAACCAGTAGGAAACCAATTTAAACCAGAAATAAATGATCTAAACATATATTATCTATACACCTAAAATATTAAATTTATTTAATTAATATTAAGCTTAATGCTCTTAGTTGTAAAAATAGTATTAATGCTAATTTCTTTTAGAAACAAAATTATTGATATTATATTTTTTATATAAATATTTCATTATTTTTATTTTAGTATATATTTTCATTTTATTAGGAATGTCTAATTGGTTAAACTAGAACTAACATTTTGGGGTATATTCAAATAAGTGTTATTAATAGTGTATTTATGTAATACTATCAAAGTATACTCTCATATAAGACGAGTAGAATGCTGTATACCTCTTTTATTTATTTTATCTTTTTTTTACAGCCGCTTATATATTACATTAAATAAAACCGTATCTTGATAAAACTGAAATTAATTAAAGATATACACTAAATCATGTATTATCAATACAACCCAGAAAATCAAATATTCATAACTAGGATGTAATTTTATTCTCTTTCGTGCCAAAGATTTATGAATATTCAAAATTTTAAGATTATCCCATTAATGTAAATTTCTTTTAATAAATAAAATTACCAATTTCAGAATTAAATATTAAACCCTAGTTTTATTAAGAGTGATTATTTTGACTATATTAAAAGGTAAATTATTGGGGTATATTCTAGTAAATAATATTATTAGGTTCTAATAAAGACAGATTAACCACTTCCAAACAATTAAAATATACAATAATATATAGTATATTAAAATTAAAGGTAAATCAGAATTAAATATTAAGCCCTAGTTTTATTAAGAGTGATTATTTTGACTATATTAAAAGGTAAATTGTTGGGGTATATTCTAGTAAATAATATTATTAGGTTCTAATAAAGACAGATTAACCACTTCCAAACAATTAAAATATACAATAATATATAGTATATTAAAATTAAAGGTAAATCATACATTACTAACTACTCCTTAATGAAATTTCACTGTTTATTTTAATTTTACTAAGAGTGACATTTTTGACAATATTCAAAATTAAGTATTGCTGCTTATTCAAAAAGGGAACACTAAGGCATTATCAATAAATATCATCAAAACATACTCTCCAATATCACACATAGAAAAACTATATAAACCAGAAAATATAATATATAACCATCACAAAAAATTAAAATATATAAATTAGTTTACATTATAATGGATCAAAAATATTGAATTTATTGCAGAAATTTCACCTAAATGAGTTTATCATAAGATTTTCAATATTAATACTACTTTGGCAGACAAGGGGAATAAGTTATCCTTTTGAGCGTTTAAAATTTATTCTATGGTTAGTATTTATAACATTCTGGTTGATAAAGTTTTTCTGCTGGTTATATTCGAGAGTATACTTTGATGATATTACATTGACTACTTCTTAACATTCTTTGTTGGAATATACCAAAATACTTTCATTTTGAATAAATTAAAAAATCCCTTCTCAATAAAACTAATTTAAACATTAAATTAAAAATATCAGTTATTCTGTTTATTAAGAAAGTATTAGTGTTTATTTAATTAAGATGTAATCAATGTAGTATCATCAAAATATGTTGTTGATAATGACCTGCAAAACATCGGTTTAATACAGAAAAATATAAGTAAATCATATATTATTAATACCAGGTGTTAAATTAATAAATAATTAAGATCTAATCTTATTACACTTGTTTGTGAAAGTATTATTGCAATAAATTTATTTAATTACTAGTAATATTGGTAATAAATGATTTATTTATATTTTATTTAGTTTATTTATTTTAGATTTATTAAGTGTGTCCTTTTAGCTGAATTAGAAACTTGAAGTATTGGTGTATATTCAAATAAAGATTATTAAGAGTAAATCAATTTGAAATCATCAAAATATACTCTCGAATATAACCAGTTGTAAAAGTATATATCTATTTTATTTATTTATCCTTTTTGTGCTGCTTATACTAAAAAAAAACAACTCTTAATAAAATAAAAAAACCAGAATAATCAAATACTTATGTAAAACTGAAAATACATAATTAAAATCTAAATTTATTGTACTTGCCTTTCAAAATTTTGTCGTTATCTCATTAAACGAAATTCCTTTATCTATAAAGTGAAGAAGCAATACTTAATGGACTAAATAAATATCTAAATTTCTTTAATATTTTAATAAATAATTCTATTTATTATAGAAATTACAACCAAATAAGATAATCTTCAAATTTTGAATATTAATACTATTTTGGAAGGCAAGCACAGTAAGTTTATATCTTAATCATGAAATATGATTTTACAGGTTATATTGGAAATATATGATATATTTTTTTTTCTGTTTATATATTTTTCTACAACTTATATTCGAGAGTATATTTTGATGATATTACATTGAATACCTCGTAATATTCTTTATTTGAATGTACCCCAATCCTTTATATTCTGATATTGTCAAAAAATCCACTATTAACAAAACTAAAATAAGTAGCAAAATAAAATGGATAAAACATAAAAATATGTCATATATTATCAATTATGCTTTTAATTAAGAAATTAATATCAATACTAGTTTGGCAGACAAGTGCAATAAATTTAGAACTTTATTATGTAAATTTGTTTTTACAGGTAATAATGAAAATATATGATTTATTTATATTTTTTAATATTATTATACTGTTTATTTTAGTTTTATAAATAGTGCCTTTCTGATTTAATATATAAGCAGTACTAAAAATGATTAACTAAATAAAATACTTACATAGTTTTTCTAATAGTTATATTCGAGAGTATGTTTTGATGATATAACAATGATTACCAGTTATTATTACTTATTTGAATATATCCCAATACGCCACATTCAAATAAAATAAAACAACCACTTTTAATAAAACTACAATACAAACTAAAATTTCATTACTGCATAGAATTACTGATAATATATGGTTTAAAAATATTTTAAATTAATTTTGATTTCTTTTTTTTTAGTTTTTTTAAGAGTGGCTTTTTTCCCTTTATTAGAACATAAAATGTTGTGGTATATTCAAGTAAAGAATATTCAGAGGTAGTCAATGTTATATCATCAAAATATACTCTCCAATATAACCAGTAGAAAAACTATATAAACCTGAAAAATATATTCCATATTGACATATAAAAATATATAATATATAAGCAGCACTAAAAAAAATAAAAAAATAGGTAATATATTAATAGATCAAGAAATTATACTATTTGTTAAAGAAATTTCACTCAATAAATTTAATCAAAGTGAATATCCGTACTCGATGAACTTAACAAAAAAAGTTATCAATTATTTTGATTGAACGATTAGGTTTTCTTATGGATAACAATGTAATTATTTTAGAGAGTTGATATTTATAAAATAGTTTTCGACTTCGATGTTGCATTATGATAAATATATGGTGCAAAAGTCGTATAATTAGGTCTGTTAGACATTTAAGTACTTACATGAGCTCAGTTCATACCGGCATAGGCCATGTTAGTTTCTATCCTAAATATAGTTATTTTTTTTAGTAAAAAATTTGAATATTAAGAATGCTTTGGCAGATATGTGCAATAATTAAGATCTAGACTTATTGTACTTATCTGCCGAATGGTATTAATATTAAGTTCATTAACAAATAGAATTTTTGATAATAGATGTGTTATGTAGTTTTTTAATATTTTTATTTTAGTGTTTAGTTTTATTATCAGTGGATATTTTTACTTTATTAGAACGTTAAGTATTGGGGTATATTCAAACAATGAATGTTAAGAAAAATTCTATAAAATATCATCGAAATATACTCTCGTATATAACAAGTAGAAAACTATATAAACCAGAAAAATATATTGTATTTTGACTATATAAACATATATATTTTATATAAGCAGCGCTAAAAAAATAAAGAAAGCTAACATTATAATTGATCATGAAATAATTCTGTATTTTTTTTTAAATTAAGGAAGTGGAGGCCATATTGGAAAAACTTTAAAAAAATCATTATTATACATTCAGAGCATAAAATTAAGTATTCCTTTATTGATTAATAGTCTGTGACTACCTAACGGTTAGTACTTAATATTAGCTAAACAAAATATCCAGAAGAGCATAAACCATGACCAACCATTAAATAACAAGAACCTGTTCATACTCAATTATTTAATTTTATGGAACCTACATTAACTAATGATATATGAGCAATAGAAGAACAAGCAAATAATAACTTTTAATCAACCTGATATACACAAGTTAATCTTTCTTTCAATCAACCATAAAACTATAAGATAATTATATATATATATCCAAACCATATAATAAATTTCATCATACAGATTAAACCATATACACCTAATTTTAACACTACATCAATCAAAATTATTCTTCCTGAAATAGGAGCTATAACATGTGCTTTACGTTATCATTAATGAATTATATATATCGGTATATTCACCAAAAAGGCTAAAATGGAAAAAATGTAAATATAAAAAATAAAACTATCTATAGGCAATAGTTATCTACCCAAATTACTATAAATAATTAATAAAACGAATAACAAGGGCAATGTAGAAACTAAACTATAAAAAATTAAATATAATGCCGCTTGTAAACGCTCTGTTTGATACCCCAAGCAAAAATAATAGTGAAGTAGGAATTAATCTAGATTAAAAATATAATTAAAAAGGAAAAAACATTCTGGAGAAAGATAAATACAGTATTAATTCATTTAACATTAATTAAATAGATCTAAATATAAATTAATATTGCATACTTATTTATAGTTTATATTTAGTAGTGATATACTATTAGTTATTTAGGATATCTAGATTCTTTAGTTGAAATTTAATTTTAAAATGATTTTAATTTTTATTTACTCATATTTTATAGTTATTGTTTTATAATTTAGAGGATTGGCTATAGGGATATTCATAATATTTGATTTAGTTTTATAGTAATAGGCTTTCAATCAGATTTTTATTTGATTTTATTTTAGTTCATGTATATTATTTTATGATTTTATAGAATATTTAAATATAATACAAAGATAAATTTTTAAACAATAAATTGTATAAAATAATGATTTAATAAGTAAATATTTTAGTATAAATCTTATTATAAGATAATTTGATTTATAAGGATTTAGGGAAAATTATTTTACACCTGTTTATGAAAAACATGTCTTTTTGATAATAATTTAAAGTGTGCTTGCTCACTGATAAATTAAAGATCCATGCAAATGTAGCACAATCATTAATCTTTTAACTAAGGGGTAGAATAAAATGATTCACAAGGAATTAACTGCCTCAATTAAATTTAATAAATTTAACTTTCACGTCAAAAGGTGTGAATTTATTTCTAGGATTATAACACCCTGTAGAGTTTTATAGTAATTGTCATTTGATTTATTAATTAATTTTTATTTAAATTTGAAATTTATGTTTGGGGTGACAGAGTACATAAAGTTTGTTTTATTGAATCATTTAGATATGTTTTCTGATACATAAGTTATAATTAAAAATACCTTAGGGACAACAGCGTTTTTATTTTAAGGAGTTAATATTGATAAAGTAGTTTGTGACCTCGATATTGGATTAAGATAAATATATGGTGTACAAGTCATATAATTCGGCCTTTGAACTGTTATACGATCTGAGTTCAGACCGGTGAGGGCCAGGTCCGTTTCTATCCTGAATATGACTATTTTCATTGGTTTGAAAGGATATTTAAATGAGATAATCTCAAAATTTAAAATATTAATACTACTTTTGCAGACAAGTGGAATAAGTTTAGATATAAATTATATAAAATAACCTTATAGGTTGTATTAGAATTACATTATTTATTTATAATTAAATTAATTTTATTTTACTGTTTATTTTAGTTTTATTAGAGTGGCTTTTAAATTACAATATATAACAGCACTTAAAAAGGTAAAGAAAATAGTTAAATATTTTTCCTCCCGGTCATATTTTTCATAATTTAGCTCTAAACTTCTTACACTTATCTGCCAAAGAAATATGAATATTCAAAATTTTAGGATTACCTCATTTAGGTGAACTTTCTTTAATAAATAGAACTATTTCTTGATCTATTATAATATTACCTAATTTATTTATTTTATCTGTTTTTGAATATATCCTAACACATTACAATCTAATAAAGTCAAAAGCCACTCTTAATTAAACTAAAAAAACAGTAAAATTAAATTATTTAAAAATATAAATAAATCATATATTATCAATAACCTTATTTGTTAAAATATTTAATATTATAATACTTTGGAAGACAAGTGCATAAGTTTAGATCTTAATTAAGTAAATTTTTTTTACAGGTAATTTTGATAATATACGATTTATTTATATTTTTAATTAATTTAATTTTATTGTTATAATGTAAAAGTAGCACTAAAAAAATAGGAAATATTAGAACTGATTAAGGAGTAATTCTATTTATGAAAGAAATTTCACCCCAAAGAGATAATCTTTAAATTTTGAATATTAATACTACTTTGGCAGACAAGTGCAACAAGTTTTTTTGTTAATAAAATAAATAATTCTATTGATTTATTCTCTTAGTTTTGCTTATACATTATATTATCAATAATATATTTATTAAAGGAATTAACATTAATACCACTTTGGCAGACAAGGGCAATAAGTTTAGGTCTAAATTATGTATATTTAGTTTTACAGAATTGTAATAATATCTGATTAGTTTTAATTTTTATAAATTTTATTTTCCTATTTATTTTAGTTTTATTTAGAGTAGCTTTTTAATATAATGTATAAGCCACACTAAAAAATAATAAAATAAATAAAATAGGTAAATAGTTTTTCTATTGGGTATATTTTATTTATTTTATATTTTTGTAGTGCTGCTTATACATTATATTAAAAGAGCCAATCTTAATAGAAATAAAACAAACAATAAAATAGAATTAATTTAATATTAATATAAATTATTTATTATTAATAATAGCTGTTAAAATTTATATAATTAAAATCTTAACTTATTGCACTTGTCTGCCCAAGTAGTATTAATATCCAAAATTTAATATTTTCTCATTTTTATGAAATTCTGTTAATAAATAGTATTATTTTTTAATCTATTATAATATTACCTATTTTAATTATTTTATCTTTTTTGGTGCTGTATATACATTATATTATCAATAATTCTATTTATTAATGAAATTAATATTAATACTACTTTGGCAGACAAGTGCTATAAGTTTGGATCTTAATTATGTAAATTTAATTTTACAGGTAATGTCGATAATATATGATTTAATAATATATTTTTTAAATTTTATTTTACTATTTATTTTAGTTTTATTAAGTGTGGCTTTTTTAATATAATTCATAAGCAGCACTTAAAAAAGAAAAAGAAATGAATTAGGTACATAATTTTTCTACTGCTTCTCTGAACTTATTGCACTTGTCTGCCAATATAGTATTTATATTCAAGATTTTATGATTATCTATTCTAGCTAAAAAAAATTAATAAATAGAATTATACGTTAATTTATTATAATATTACCTATTTTATTTATATTATCTTTTTTTAATATACCCCAATACTTCACGTTCTAATAAGTCAAAAAAGTCACTCTTAATTAACACATTCAGTGCTGAGGACATCTTCGGCCGTCCGCTAAGGAGTATCCCAGTGACGGTGGACGGCGGCTTGAGACGTCCTTTCCCTATGGGATTGTGTAGAAGGTTGGTGATTGCAGTACCTGGATTACGAGGTTTCACTTTCTCTCAGCCATTCATTAAAGTCTTACCTTTCACCAAGTGAAGACTGTTTTAAAATTGGACAACTGGTGTTTTTATAATAATTTAATATTATTCTATTCATTAATTTCTCCCATCTACTTGATAATTAGAAGAATTTTCAGGTAATTATAATTTAAGTTATTTACTTTGTAATATGTAATTTGGCATTTGCTATAAAATTCGGAATAATTTTTTTTTCTCAAATCTTGAACTTAAATTATTTTGTTTCGCAATTCCATTCTAGATTAACTTTCCTTTTAATGTTCAAAATATATTTGCTGACAAAAGGTTTTTTGTTATTTTTAATTAAATATACTTTTTTATAAATTAAGTTGAAATATTTGTGACACTTACCTCGAGTAAATTACGTAATTGTATTTTTTCATTTAAAATTAAAATAAATAGCATAAAAGGGTAGAAAATTAAAATAATCTGCCGTCTCAGGTAAAATGGTGTAGAGACGTCCGCGTTATGCGGTTTTGCATTTAGAGTTAGTCACTGCCAGGACACTTCATATTTTCGGTACCGTTCAATGTGTTAAACCAAAATAAACAGTAAACTAAAATTAATTAAAAATGTAAATAAATCATATATTATCAAAAATTCTGCTTATTAAAATATTAATACTACTTTGGCAGACAAAGGGATACAGCGTAATTATTTTAGACAACTCATACTGATAAACTAGTTTGCGATTTTGTTGTTGGATTAAGATTAATATATGGTGCAGAAGTCGTATAATTAGGTCTGTTCGACGTTTTAAATTCTTACATGACCTGAATTCAGAATGGTGTAAACCAGATCAGTTTCTGTCCTGAATATGATTATTTTTATTAGTTTTAAAGAACATATAAATAAGATAATCTTAAAATTTTGAATGTTAGTACTATTTTGGAGACAAGTGCAATAAG
The DNA here is from genome assembly GCA_031002005.1 of Vandiemenella viatica. Lineage (NCBI taxonomy): Eukaryota > Metazoa > Arthropoda > Insecta > Orthoptera > Morabidae > Vandiemenella > Vandiemenella viatica. The sequence continues at coordinate 225,204,669 of CM061921.1, read as the reverse complement.
TTTAGATCTTAATTATGAAAATTTAATTTTACAATTAGTATTTGTAATACATAATTTATTTATATTTTTAATTCATTTTATTTTGGTTTTATTAAGAGTGGCTTATTTTTACTTTATTAGAACGGAATTATCTGGGAGTTAGGCCTGTCTCTAAAGACCTCGCTGTTGAGAGACGTAAAGCAATTTAAAAAAAAATATGGGAGTTAGGAAATCTGCCGTATATCACATACCGTGCGAGTGCGGAAAAGCATACGTTTGACAGACCATTCCCACGATTGAGGAAAGGTGCACAGATCATAAACGTCACACCGAGCTACAGAAGCCATCAAAATCAGCAATTGTTGAACATTCTGTAGAGACCCGGCATACTATGAAATATGAGGACACCGAAGTTCTGAGAAACACATCTCACTTTTGGGACTGTGTATACAAGGAAGCCATTGGGTTCCGGCTACGGAATAACCTCATCAACAAATACAGCAGGTTCCAACTAAGCCAAACATGGAACCCAGCACTGAAGCGGTTCCACTAACACCAGAGCCATGGCACAGTACGCGACGAACGTGGCATGCAGACTGAAGAGCACTGCTTAAACGCGTCGGAGCATACCACAACTATCGGAGCGTCGCGGCTGGAGTGGAGGGGATGGGCCAAGGGTATAAATACCGCCCCGGCAGATTCTGCCCGCCACATTCCGAGTTAGGACTCTGTGCTGTTAGGATCTATGACGGACCTTGTCGCGAAAAGTGATCGCTGCACATCCGTGCTAGGCGGGTTGAGTGCTTCATTGCACTCATCTTTGCCAGCGGATGATGTAGCAACGGTATCAACCATGCAAAGTTTATCGGACCCCGCCGCGGACAACATTTCAATCACATCTGACCAGCATTCGACAAACCGGCAATTCTCGGAAATACGACCAGGTAGTGAAACTCGCAACTCACGGTCGCTGTCTCTTGATCGTATCCATGTTATGCGTTCGAGGGCCTTGACTGAGGAAGAAATTTTATCGTACTTTACCAGCGAGAAAGGGAAGAGGAGAGCTGCCGACATTCTGGTAAAGAGTATCAACAGTCGGCAGTGCGGAAATGCAAATGAACAACGCACCAGACCGTTAAATACGCCCACTGGAGAAGAAATCCGTGACGTGACCAAGCCGTGCGCCGCAAGTTTGGACGCAAAAACCGGGAAGCGCACTGCAGATTTGTCGATAAGTCCGCCTGTTCAAAAACAGGAGCCAAAGAAGAGCAAGAAAACCGCTGAATATTCATCCGCGTCACACGAAATCGCGAAAACCACACCAGCCGCGCCGCGCGTTAACGTTGCTGATTCCGCGCCAACCGCGCTGACCAGGGGTGGCTCCGCATTCCAAGGACGAGTCCAAGATCTCGGAGAAGGGGAGGCCGTCTCATCTCACGCAGTGGAGCACGTGGAGCCCACTGGAGGGGAGCCAGCGTCCAATCTGCCCGGCGGCGGGGAGGTAGCGCAACTTGACGGAGGGGTAGGCGACATGGCGGCCACCCCACGCGGCCAGCAGCCAGACGCGTATCGGCCACAGGTCGAGGCGGTCGCACCCGGAGCTGCCTCCCAGCTCCCAACCCGCACCAGGGGCGGGAGTGGACGGGGGGCAGCGTCAAGTGGCGGAGGAGGCCGCTTCAGACCGGACCCCGGTAGCAAGTTACCAGTTGCTACTCGGCTGCAGGTCGAGCAGCAGGCAGCAGAAGCCGTCACCCAGCCCACGGTTCGGAATGGCGAACAGGTGACGCAACGAGCTGATGAGGCGAACACAAGCCGCCAAATCAGTGCCACCAATCGCCCTGCTGACCGCCGATCGCAGCTCGGAGGAGCCAGCAAGGCGTCAAAGTCGCGGCACCCTAAGGTCAACAAGACTACGGCGATCCGCACACCTTGCAGAAAAGCAGCAGCGAGCAGTCAACAGCCATCGAATAGCGAAACCACCGCCCCCACATCGGGAGCAAACCCACCGACAACACACGAAGAAAGCGGGGAGGGCTGGCAACGCCCCCGGAAGACTGCCAGACCTACACATATCATACAGCAGCCAACCCAAGTGCCGACAACCAGTCGGTTCGAGGCACTTGCTGAAAGGGAAGAGGAAGCAGCCAACGTAGCGTCGTCCAACACACTCACCAAGCGGATACCTCCAATCATCGTTCAAATTGCCGGGACGATCTCAGCAATGAGCAGCAAACTAGAAACCATATGCGAGGCTGCCTTCGACCTGAAGCCTTCAGGAAATAAAGTGCAGATCAAGACCAGGACCGTCGACGATTTCAAGAGGGTCACCAAACACCTTAACGAGGAGGGTGTGCAATACTTCTCTTACCCATTGGCCACCGAAAGAACCATCAAATGGGTGATTCGGGGACTCCCAATATGGATGGCAGCGCAAGAGGTAGAGGCTGCCTTAACCGGCATTGGTTACAACCCGGACGCAGTGGCACAACTGGAGTCACCAGCAGACCCGACCAGAGGACTGGAAAAAAGGCCAATGCCCCTGTTCGTGGTCACGGTTAAGGACACAGTGGAGAACCGGGCAATAGCAGATCTTGGTTACCTCCTCCACATGAAAATCAGCGTGGAGAAGAAACGAGCAGACAAGGGACCTGCCCAGTGCTTCCGCTGCCAAGCGTATGGTCACGTCAGCAGACACTGCCGGCTGCCAGTGGCCTGTGTACGGTGTGGCGGATGTCACACATCGAAGGACTGCCTCCTCATCAAAGGCAAGGGACAACCCACGTGTGCCAACTGCCGGGGAGCGCACGTGGCCTCCTACAGAGGGTGCCCAATATACAAAGATGCAAGAAACCGGCAAACCAGACAACATGTACTAAAGAAAACCAACGTACCCCCAAGACAACCCAAAGAAACCCCGCCAGATGCAGGTTCCCAGGGATCAACAGCACATCCACAGGGCGCAGGAACCAAAACGCAAACACGGACCAACGACCAAGAGCGAGCTACAAGACAGCCGGCAGAAGCAGCAACAACCACCACCACAGCTGACCAAACCCTTCGTGACATACACGAAGTGCTGAGGCAGCTAGCAGCCGTGGTGCAGGGACTGGCTACTACTGTGCAGCAGCTGCCAGCTATCATCAAGGCGGCCTTAAACCCCACAGCAGGATCAACAAACCAGGATGGCTGCTAGATCACTTGAGAGCATTCGTACCTGCGTATGGAACGCCAACGGTTTACACAAGCAAAGGATTGAGTTTCAGGACTTCTTACATACTGAAGGAATAGACATATGTCTCGTGTGTGAGACGCACCTGAAGCCAGGAATCAGAGTAAACGCGCCGAACTACCTGTCATACCGGCTTGACAGACCAACATCAGGCGGAGGGGTCGCGATATACATTCGGAGAAGTATACAACACCACCCGTCGACTCTGCCTGACCTGGTGAGCATGGAGGCCACGGCCGTAGTAATCAACACGGCCACGGGACCAACTACGGTGATATCGGCCTACCACCCACCAGGAACAGTGCTGGCGGCCGCAGATGTTACAGCACTGAGTAGCATCCCAGGGAGTCTCATACTGGGAGGCGATCTCAATTCAAAGCACCAGCAATGGCACAGCCGAGCCACCAACACCAGTGGCAGGGTCCTGCAGCGGGAAGCGCAGCGACGCGGCCTGGCTGTATGGGGCCCAGAAAAACCCACTCATTTCCCGGCAGCAGAAAGGCGCAGAGCGGACGTCCTCGACGTGTTCGTGACGAAGAACGTCCCAGTCATCCCCTCACTGCAGTCAGTGGCCCAACTGTCCTCCGACCACAACCCAGTCATCGCTGACTGGGAAGGTGGAAGGAGAGCTGGAGGATGACAACAACGGAAGGGACTACCGAAAGGCCAACTGGGACAAGTTCCGGGAATTGCTACAAACGACAATGAACGACCAGGTCTTGTCAGGAGTGCAAGACATCGAAGCGGCAACCAACGACTGGACCACTGCCACCCTATCGGCAGCGGACGAAGCGGCTCCCACGAGGAAGAAGAGGGTCAACGGCCGACAAATCTCCCCCGAACTCTGTGAGCTCATCAGAGAAAAGAACAGAGTCCGCAAGAGCTGGCAGAGCACGCGTGACAGGACCTACAAAACCCTGCTAAACACTCTCGAGCGCCGAATTAAGGCTAAGCTGGAAGCGTACCGCCGAGAGGAGTGGGATGACAGAGTGGCCCACCTCCGGATAGAAGACGGCACCGCCTGGGAACAGACTCGGAGATTCACCCGAGTGAGGAAGCGCACGCCCACTCTCCATGGACCTCAGGGCCTCGTATACACAGCGGAGGAGAAGGCGAACACCCTCGCTGACGTGTACGAAGACAACTTCCGCCCCGTCGCAGAGCCGTACGACGACGAGCACATAGACTCGGTCCGACGGCAGCTGCGCAGATACCTTGCCGAGGAAGAAGCTGACGACGGCCACGAGGTGGAGGAAGTGGACGAACGCGAGATCGCCGACCTCCTCAAAAAAACGCAGTGGAAGAAAGCACCAGGCTGCGACGGGATCAATAACATGATCCTCAAGCAACTCCCGGCCGCGGCAGTCAAGAGATTGACGCAAATCTTCAATGCAGCACTACAGAGACGACGATACCCCACAGCGTGGAAGGAAGCTGTAGTTGTGGCAATTCCCATGCCTGGGAAAGACCCCACATTCCCCCAAAACTATTGCCCAATTTCACTGCTGCCGGCGGTATCTAAACTTTTCGAGAGAGTTCTTCTCAGCCGCCTGATGACACATGTCCGCCACCTGCAAGTCATCCCGGACGACCAGTTTGGGTTCCGCGCCGGTCACTCCACAACCCACCAGCTAGTGCGAGTGGTGGAGGAAGTGACCGACGCATTCAACCGCCGGAGATTCTGTGGCATGGTACTGCTCGACGTAGCGAAAGCCTTCGATACAGTATGGCATGAGGGCCTACTGCTTAAGATGGCTACAGCGGGCATACCGAAGGCCTACGTCGTACTCATCCGCCGGTACCTCAGAAACAGGCGATTCAGGGTGAGAGTGGAGAGATCGTGGTCCACCCTTCGGCGTGTCCTCGCCGGAGTACCACAGGGCTCGGTCCTGGGTCCGCTGCTATACTGCATTTTTACGGCGGACATCCCAAGGCCGAACTCAGTTTTCACTGCGCTGTATGCGGACGACACCAACTACTTCACCTCATCCTGGAGCCAACTGATAGTCGCCAGACGCCTCCAGGAAGCCCTACAACAACTCGAAGAATGGGCCACGAAGTGGAGAGTTCGCATCAACGCAGAGAAGTCGCAGTCCATCATTTTCCACCGGCGTGGAACCCCAAGACCACTCCAGCTGGACCTGTTCGGTGGCAGAATCCCACAACAGACGGTCGTCCGCTACCTGGGGGTCCACCTCGACGAACGGCTGACGTGGAGGCAGCAGGTACAAGATGTCAAAACCAGGGTGGAGAGAAGATTAAACATGCTCTATCCCATCCTGAATGTTAACTCTACGCTGCCTCCCCGCTGTGGAGTCCAGGTCTACCAGGCACTGGTAAGACCGATCATCGAATACGCGAGCCAGGCGTGGGGTTACGCCGCTTCCACCCACCTAAAGAAGCTGCAGGTACTGCAAAACAGGGCGCTAAAAAGAGCCCTGCACCTGCCCCATCGCTTCCCGACGGCGGATCTACATGCGCTGGCCAACACACCCCTACTACGAGATAGACTCAGGACAGCAGCCCACCGGTTCTACCAGAAAGCAGCCACATCACAAAATGAGCTAATCAACAAGATTGGCGACTACGACGCAAACGACTACAGACACCCGAGGCCGAAAGCAATGCTTACATAAGAAATTTAAAAAAAAAAAAAATATCCCTACATATTTCAAAAACTCTGCTGAGCAGCAGGTAATGACAAACTGTCAACAGAAATGTCAACCTGTCCAAAATAAAATGTAGGGGCAGATGTCACCAATAAGGGTGACAGGTACCCCTTCCCCAATACAGCCAACGCCTACGGCGTTGGCAGAAACTGCGCTTCTCTCTCTCTCTGCCCGCCAGTCGCGTCCTGGACTGCGTTTCTCAGGCCGGTCAGCAGACGCAACCTGAAGATGATGGCACGTAACACCGTCGAAAATTCGTTGAACTACGATCAATTGATCCGGCCGCATGCCCGAGAGATCATCAAATATCGGTATAGCTATTCGTCTTTAAAACGTAACAAAATGACAGAGACTTACTTTTGCATTTATAACACTACTAGCCTCGTACCCGCGACTTCGTACGCGTGGATTAAGAATTTTTTTTGCCAGAATTAAATATAAAAAGTTGTTGGTAATGAAGGATTGGTCCCAAACAATATCGAGTACGGCATAATATGACAGGAAAGCTATCACTATATCATTCTACCGTCGAAACCCTGCCTCTTGAAGAGAATCAATTTCCAACATATTTCTGTCACTATTCGATAAGATCTCAAAATTTCGTGACTACAACTGTTAATCATACTGGAAAAATATCCTGTGCCCTTCATACAGCTTTCCTTATAAAATTCCTATCACAACGATATAGTCATTTAGTCGTCAAAACGTAACAAAAAGACAGAGACTTACTTCCGTATTTATATTAGTATTACTGTGGTTCTCACTCACACACTGACTGCGAACAACACCTGAGGGATCATTATAACGTAAAAAAGTGTACACCTACAAAATTGCAAGACTACCTACGATTTGCCTCGCATTGCACCCCTAACTTTCTAATATCTACAGTTTAACATTCAATCCGAATAACCTACGGCCCAGGCCTGACTCTTACGATGAAAAACAATTTTTAAAATCCTTAGCCTCCACGGAGATTTGAACCGGAGACCACGACGTTCGTAAGCAAGCTCTTTAGCCACTGAGCTGCCAGTTCACAACACGGGAACACGGTCTGGAGACGTCCACATCCAACGTGTCTGTCTATCGCCATATTTCGAAGTTATGAGACAACATGTGTTATTTATACAGATAATTTTTCAACCAAATGTAGACAGTATTTTTCTCCTTGTTTCAAAGGATAAGTGTGCAAAGTTTTATCGAGATCGGATGAAAACTGTGGATTTGTATGAAGAACAAACAAACAACAACAAACAAACATACATTCATCTTTATATATAAAGATTAGTGTAGATCACAAACAAACTACCTGCGATAGATACAAAGCCTGAGGGACCAGTATAGAGTAAATAAAGTAAAGGCTTACAGCACTGTTCGGTCGCCTACGATTTGCCACGCATTCTACCCATGACTTTATGGGATCTATATTTTAACACTGAATCCTTACGACAGAACTTCCAGGCTAGGCTTATACGATGAAAAACAATTCTTAAAATTTTTTACTCCCAACGAGATTTGAAACGGAGACCACACTGGGAGCTTTAGAAAGCAAGCACTTTATTGACTGCGCTACCCACCCACCCTGTTAGTATGCATTACAGAGACGTATACATGGTATGCGTCTTTCACAGTTCAGTTAGTTTTTCATAATTCCATGACAATATGTTTTATCTATAAAGAAAATAGTATCCTGTGTCCTTCCTAAAGGCAAATAGCATCTTCTTGTCAAATTTCATCACGATCAGATTATCCGTTTAGCCCTGAAAACGTAACAAACAGTCAGAGAGATAATAACTTTCGCATTCATAATATTAGTATAGATTACATATTCAGATTGTTATGATTCGGGAATCCCACACCCTTACTTAAGATTATGCATTCGTTTAATTGAAAGCAACGATTTATAGATACAATCAAAGGAGTAGATTAAGTTAGATCTCCAACTCAGGTGAGAGCTTTCTCTAAATGTGTTACGATCGTCCCATGAAGTCATTCTTAAAACCAGTGATACTATCAGATATAGATTAAAAGTTAGACTTTTTTTTACGTGGTTCGGATTCAACGTTAAACTGTTGGTCCCAGAGGAAGTGAACTGACCGTCCTACCTCTGACACAATGGCTTAGTTTTTTTTTTTTTTTTTTTTTTTTTTTTTTTTTTTTTTTTTTTTGTACGGCTTTACGTCTCTTTTTAACTTCGAGGTCTTTAGAGACGGGAAAGGATGGGGGCAAGGAATGGGAAGGAATTCGGCCATGGCCTTTTGAAGGAAGCATCCCGGCATTTGCCTGGAGTGATTTGGGGAAACCATGGAAAACCCAAATCTGGATGCCCGGACGGGGATTCGAACCGCCGTCCTCCCGAATGCGAGGCGAGAACGCTATCTGTTACACCGCCCCGCTCGGTCAATGGCTTAGTATGCTACTTCGGGGGGATCCAACCAACCCTCGGGTTGTTAACTAAATGAGTTTTTAGTAGACGTTTTTATAACTCAAATACTTTCTGCGCATTTGAACAAGACGCTGTAAAAGTGAACAGTAATTAAATATACGCCAAATTCACAATATTTCTTCATTCCTTATCAGTTGTTGCTCTTGCTGAGAATGTTGCAGACCCAACTTTCAAGTAAGTAAAAATACTCCGTGCATTTGTTTTGTCACAATCCGAGGGAGGTGGGTGAACGGTTAACGGTCTGGCCTCGCATTCGGGAGGACACCGGTTCGAATTACTGTTCGGGCATCCAGATTTGGATTTTCCATGGTTTTCCCAAATCACTCCAGGCGAATGCCCGGATGCTTCCTTCAAAATACCATGGCCGTATTCCTTCCCGCTCCTTGTCATCAGTCCCATCCCGCCTGTAATGACCTTGACGTCGACGAAGCATAAAGCCATAAAAAAAGTGTTTTATCATAAGTATGGAGCTATCTGGTGGCTCATTTGTTTAAAATGCGTTACTGATCTGTGAATTTTTACTGATCTTCATGTCTTTCACAGGCAACCTATGGAAACAAATTCCCTCCTATTCGCATCCCCTGTTTCGAGCACCAGTATAACAAGGGAAGGCAAGAAGGTATTCTATAAACGAAAACAAAGTTATGAATTGTTAATATACATTGATAAAAACTGTAATCCTTAACTACACGAACGCAAAACATAATCAAACCTTTATACTTACGTGAAAATGTTATGGTATTATTTCACACAGAAAACAAGATGTAAGCCGATTCAACAGCGAACTGTGTTGCAGTTTGCAGAGGATATCAGAACTACTATACTTCATCGTTTGAGAAACAAAGAATACCACGCACACTGCCAACTAGCGGTGGACAGGATAACTGCGTGAAGATGGATCCAACCACTGCTTACGGTCTAAACCAGTGATTCCCAACCTTTTTTTGGTCATGTCCCACTTTTAACATTATTATTTTTTTTTGCCCCCCCATACATAATTTTTAATAAAAAAAATTATTTGTTATTAAAGAAACTCATATAGGATGGTTTTTGAAAGAAAATTTAATATTGTCATAAAACAGAGTAAGTAAAATTAAAAAACATATAATGAAATACTAAAATTCAAATTCAAAAGATTTTTAATTAAGATTTATTAATGCAATTTAGTGTGATCCTTGCGCTTGATGCTGTTACATAAAGATTTTATATTAGGCTCCAATTTAGTAAGCTTTAATCTCAAGTCTCCACGTTGTGTTATATCCAGTCTTTTTTTTATCAGTAAATCATTTACTGCACTAAATCCAGATTCGGCTAAATATGAAGATGGAAAAGGTAATAGAAGTTTTTCTTGCACATTCTGTTGCATTTGGGTATTTGATTTTAATTTCTTCACAAAGCCATGCCATTGCACCTTTATATTAAATAAAGTTTTAACTGACTCGTCATTTTGCAATTCTGAAAGTTCTTCTTGATACTGAACATCTGATATATCTGACAAATCCACTAATGTGGCTGCATCATCCATATTAGGAAATCCAATTTGTTTTAAATTCAGAAAATCTTTCTTTTAAATCATTGGATAGAATGTTCAAATGATTGACAATAATAAGTAAGGCTTTATCAGCAACTTCACATTTTTTTAGCCCGAGACAGGCGGCACATTATGCGGTGAATCCCAAAAAAGGTCAAGCTGACGACTCAAATCATCCAGATGATATATTTCCTAACATCAAACGAAACTATACCTAATAATTATTTACAGCACTGTTTTAAGAATTTGTTTTTCTGCTATATTTTGTACCTAGCATTGCATTTAAATAACCCGAAGAGAAAGCGGTAAATCGTATCAAGTCAATTTTCTAAATTATCCCCCTAAAAAACCAAATTGCCCCCCTGTGGGGCGTGGGCCCCACGTTGGGAAACACTGGTCTAAATAGTCGAAGCGATTTCCGCCGTGCGGCGGTCGAGTCAACGCACGGTCCAATGGGGCAGATTAGACGACGCCACGCGCGGCGCATAGTTTCCGCTCTGCTAAGACGCGGCGTGGAGCCGGCGCCGCGACACGGCCGACTGAAGCAATATACAATTACATTACATAAATAATGAAAATTCAAATTTATTTTTTACTTATCATGCAATTATTTTCTGATTTCATATTCTTTTAATATTACACTTTTTAAACTTTGAAATTTAATATTTTTCTATTAATCCAGCTCCAAAACTTTTGTCTTAATCTATACTTTTGAACCATAAAATTGAGTGTCTGATTGGATCCAAAGAATATGCAATCATATTTTTATGACTAGCGTTCTTATATTTCTCATTTTACTAGAAAAATGAATGAAATTGATTCAGAAGCACTCATGTCTGCAGTTGTTACCTCTTCTCTTCGACCTTCGGTACAGTAACCACAGAAGCATTTCACTCTCGTGTTCAATATCGATTGTTTCACAAAAAATTGAGCCATACATTCCAAATCGTGTGAAGAATTGGGGTGGCCACCGCTTCGACCGCCGCGCGGCGGGAAATCGCTACGTATGTTTAAAGACCTAATTCTCTCGCGCATGGCTAGTTATACTGTTATATAGTTGTAACAATTTCATTCACTATTTCGCTGTTAACTAGCATCTGACTACTAGTCTCTAGTTCTTATATATAAAAAAAATCATACAGCTGTTTCTCCTAACATATCTGCAATAGTCGGTAAAGGAAGAATATACACGTATTTAGAACAAAAGTGTGTCAAGAAGTAAAATTTCCATTGCTTTATCTGTGGATGATTTAGCTCTCTTTGTGACCATTATCGCTACAAATAAACTAATCACTCTTATCAATAATAATCAAATTACCATAGAATTATAATTAATTAAGTGCATTATTTTTACAATTTACAATGCTGAAAATTTACTCGCGACATCTATCGGCAAAAGAAGGAACTATGTGGGCATACTTTAGTGCCGCATGGCGACGATTTAGTCCTGCTATAGTGACGATTGAAGCTTTACCACTTAGGGAGCATCTATAAATTAAGTGACTCGGTCTAAGGGGAGGGAGGGGCTGGCTAGAAAGCTACGCTGTGCTACGTGGAGGGAAAAAGGGGGGGGGGTTTGAGTCAGGCTACGTAGCTTTTCATTAATATATTTTGTCACAGTTGAAATAAGGTACAGAACACACAACAGCAAGTTGATACTTATTTCCATCATTTACTTATCTCCATTTGTAATTACGATAGTCTGACAAGAGAAAACAGTACAAAATGTCCTGTGGAGTCAATAGGGAATAAAGCACCGTGCCACGAGGCGGGTGGAGTTTGAGGGGGGGGGAGAGAGGCAAAAGCCACGTCGGGCTACTTGGGAGGGGGGGGAGGTGTTCACAGGAGGCCAAAATGGACTACGTGGTTTATGGACGCTCCCTTAGCCTCTGAGACCACACGAAATTATTAATAATTTTGAAAGCTAGGAAGGTATTTAATATCTTACGAGAGTTGTATTCGGTTCTAAAAACATCTTTTCCTTTGTTACAGTTCGATAAATTTAACAGTATGGCCTACGATATGGGAAGGTTATTACGCTATAACTCATCCAGTTTTAAAGCAAATATCGTGGAGCACCATAGAAATCACAGTGTCGAACGAAATCACTCCAGCTGACGGTGTGGTAATTACGAAAAATCAGTGGAGAGAGATTGCAAAATTGTCATGAATTTTTGTGCAATTTCATTCCACTTCCTATTTGTGGTCCATCCCCTCCCCTTTCCCCTTTCTGCTACCATCTCTTTTCTGAATAATCAAATGGAACGCAAGTATGACAAGCTTAACACTAATGTACTATTATTATGTCGCTAGGCTTCATTTACAAAATACTTACTAATGAACTGTTTACAGCCCATAACAAACGCTAATATCTTTCATTCTATGGTCTTTCGTCCTCTCATTGTACCACTCAATTATGTATAATTTATTAAAATACTTAAAGGTATTCAGACACTGCGCTATAGAAACATTTAAAACATAATTTGCTCTACACACCAGGAACATTTGAGGTAAGATATTCTACCACAAACCACTAGTTTTTCTTATTACTTGAAGTGGGGAAACACATTTCATTTACATTTATTAATTCTAGTGTTATCTCTTTTAACTGGAACCATACCAGACATACATAATTATCGTGGTGCACGAAAAATGTGGTGAATAACTAATTTATTTTAATAGCATATTGTTGAGGTACAATTGTTGCATAATTGCCCCATAACTGCCGCATAATTACCCCACGTGGGGTTGCCAATTGTCGTGGTATGGGGAAGGAATTATTTATAGTTATCATTTAGTTTAAAGCTAATACTGGATATTTTAATTTTAATCTTAAGAGGGAATGCAAATATGAATTTAGCAAGAATCCTAATGCTATCGGGATTGCAGGAAAACAGTCACAATATGACATTTATTTAGTTTTGTAGTAGGTGCTTCGTTGGGTGGGAGGAAAGGGTGAAAACTTTCTAATTCCTCTCTTTATCATCAAATAAAACCATATGCTGATTGGAAAGAATTGTATTAATTTTCAAAGTTCTATCGTTAGATTGGACTAATATGTCTCTGACTCCCAATACTCATTTGACCGGGTAATGAGAGCTACTCCAGTCAATTTGGTTTTTTCTGTTTTTCTCTTAAATGAAGTATTCGATTTATTTTTTAATAATATGATCCATGGATCAGACATAACAGAATCTATATACAAAAGATTGAAAGCTTTTCTGTTTGAAACAGCTGATACTCAAAGACTACTGAAGAGAACAACGGGGAACAAAACATTTGACAGAGGTAGTTTTAAAAGTGAAGTATATTACCTGACATCTCTTCCGCCCCTTCATGACGCGGAGAAGGTATGCAATTGATTTGGTAACGAAACGATGGTTCTATGTACGCCGAGTCTTCTTAGAGACAGTTCCTTCTGTTATGTTGCGGGAATTACACAAAATAATATCAGATCAATGAAAGTACACTACTGTTTGAGAGGATTTCAACACCCAAAATCACTAAAAAATCAGTGGATGTGTAGAACAGTAGAGCCGAGCCATAATAAGTGACTAAGATTGAAGAGCGATGGCGTGTACGTAGTCCCAGCAGCGTCCTCTTTTGTGTGACCGGTCAGGTCAATGTTACGCCACGCTCGGGCGGTGCAGAGTCGTCAAACGAAGTGGAAAATGCAAGCAAGTGCCAGTATGCCTCGTGGACCTCAAAGGACTCAATATCAGCATATAACTGGGAATGTGGCAAAATGATTAGTCTCCGATATACGAGTTTTTTTTAAAATTTATTTGGCCTTCGGTCCTGACGACCATATGGCCAGCATCAAATGTATACAGTTGTTCTACATACTTATCTATGATATATGCTTATATGTTATTTTCTGTACATCTTTTTACGTTACAGTTGTTCTACATACTTATCTATGATATATGCTTAAATGTTATTTTCTGTACATCTTATTACATTACAGGTCTCTTTTGAAATTGATACATGTCAAATAGTTTTATCATACTCAAACTTTGTTTCCACAGTTTTGATATACGAGTTTGTCATGAAGTGACATTGCGGCTCGTACAGAGCATGGTGCTACGACACTGATGTATGGAACCAGTGAATAGAAGATGATCGTACACAATGACGAGCGAGTTCTGGACCTCACAATGTAACCACAGCGTGGGAGGACCGCCATCTTGTCCGCGTGGCCGCTACCAATAGAACAGCTCTGCCCACAGTGATGCTCAACTTTGGAGCACTACAACGGATGCGGACATGTCGGCGCCGACAGTTTTACGCTGTTTGCTGAAGACTGAACAGTCGGGACGCAAGTTATTGTTTCGGCTTCCATTCACCAGAATCCGCCAACGTCTCAGACTGCAAATGAGCGTCGCCACTTGCGTCCTGAGTTGCGAAATGTATTGTTTTCAGATGAGTCCCGCTGCAATTTGTCCTACAGCGTTTGCCGCGTATTTTCTTAGACACTGGCGCGTTGAACGCAATCAGGTAGAATGCACTGTTGAGGAGTATAGTGGAAAAAATTCCAACTGTGATGGTTTGGGGTGCCATTTGGTATAACATGCGATTTCGTCTCCTATGTATTGAGGAGAACCTGAACAGTAACCAATACATCATAGAGGTGTTAGAGCCCGAGGCACTCTCCTTCCTATTCCACGTGCCATATTTCAGCAGGACAGTAACAGGCCACAATTTGCGAGGGATGTGCAAGCCTCCTTGGAAGAACGACGGGTACCACTGCTTCCCTGGCCTGCTCGTTCACCTGACCATGTCTGGGAAATGGCCGGTCGGCATTTTGTTCGTTGTGGTCCTCCTGCAACCACTGTCGATGCTTTGTGGACGCGCCAACAAACCGCGTTGCAGTGTGTTCCCCAGCAGCATAGCCAGACTCTCTTTTCTATATTGATGTTTTTTTCCGCCTCGTCAACGGCTAAGGTCATTAGAGGAGGGATGGGACTGGGGACAAGGAATGGGAAGGAATTTTCGAAAAAAGCATTCCGGCATTCGCCTGGAGTGATTTGGGGAAACCATGGAAACCCAATTCTAGATGCCCGGACTGGGATTCGAACCTGTGTCCTCCCGAATGCGGGGCCAGAACGTTAACCGTTTTCTCACTACGCTCGGTAATATATTAATGTTAGCGTCTGATAATGACCTATAATTATACGCGAGATCCAAGCAACGGAATGGTTCTAGTGTTCTTAAAATTCACGAAGCAGGCTTGTTTAGACCAAAACACGCCTAAAGCTATCAGAACTTATCGCTACTTATTTAAATTTGATGCACATGTTACTTGGCGATTATTCAGCAAGAAGTGTACACCAGATACATAAATGAAGCAGAAGTAATGGAACACGAAATGCGTAAAGATTTTATGCAACGTAATCCGTATCGCAAGGGATTGATTGACACATTAGAGAAAGTACAGAGAAGAGCCGCTCGATTCGTGACTGCTAGTTACAGTCCTTACGTAAGTGTCACAGAGCTAATTCGTGGGTTGGGCTGGGATTGTTTGGCGGACAGACGACGTCGTTTTCGTTTGAATTTGCTGGAGAATATGCGAAAATCTTTAAGTTACGAGTGCAACGAAATACTTCTTCCGCCAACCTATTTAGGTCGCAATGACAGGAGGGATAAGATTAGAGAAATAAGATGCCGTACTGATTCATTTATGTATTCCTTCTTTCCTCGATCTGTTCGGGATTGGAATGCGCAGAATTAGGATTGGTGCTTAGCACCCTCTGCCACCCACAGTATTTGTGATTTGCAGAGTATAGATGTAGATGTAATTCGTGTCCGGGCACTTTGTTGATGAATAAAAAGAGTTTCCGCGTGACAATGGTGAGGTTTGATTTCCATTCGCTGATTGGCTGTAATCCAGTAAATGATCGTAATGTTTAATAGCAGCACTCTCTTATGACACAGCTTTATTCCTAATTTCGCATAATTACTGCATTACTGTTACTAGTCCAGGGATCACATCAAGCTTTCCTACATGGTAGTGGTTGATATGATAAGATTCATAGATCAATCACAAGATATTAAGACTTACTAAAGGTACACGGTGCGTTTTGTCCAAGGTTTTTTCTAGTAAAGGTTGGGCACCGAAGCGAAAGGAGCAGCCATTGGTTGTTGAAAATGACGTTACCTTAGGAGCAAACAGAAGCAATGGATGCAAGCGGCAAATGTGCTGGGCGCACAGCTATTCGAAAGTACATATCTTATGCATGTCGTAGAAATTAATTCAGTGAAATTTTATAAGTATCTGATAGTATGATTCATACACATTCTCTTTTTTTCGCATTTGGGGCGTATGATGGGACATCTGACGCGATTTCCTCTTCTGTGCCGGGGTCATTTTCTGACATTCCTGTTTCACATTGACAATGGCAGCAGAGATTATGAAACGTCGTATTTTATCGATGGATTCACTCGGCTAGTAACTGAGAAAATTTTATTCATTGTTGTACATACTTAGAGTTTTATGACATATACTGGAACCTCTTGATTCTTATCAATAATTTTGTACAAAATCTTTTAGCAATATTATTTTCTTTTGACATACGTTCACAATCATAAGGTTATTTCCTAAAAAAATTATACTTTTTGAAATTGCACATAATGTCACTGTTTCGGAAATATCCTTGTTCCACTTAACATTTTTTTATCCTGATTGTAAACATTTAATCTTATTTTCAGAAAATATGTTCTTCTGTCTCCTTGTCGCCTCGCTGCATACTACTTCATGTTATTATTGTTCTCTCACTTCCTCTTGCAGATATTTGTTTATAATCTTCAGAGTTGAGCAAACAGCCTTCAGTTTTTTGTTTTTTGTTTTTGCTTCAAGATTCATCACCTATCTGTTTAGATCTGTTGATGTATTAAGAACTGAAATGATAAAAGATTTGGGTTGGCATTCACTGCAGGATAGAAGGCAGGTGGAATGTACTGTGGAAAATCATAGGTCATATACTGGCGATGAATACTGGATAAATATTATGCAGCATATGGAAGGGAACCGAGGATCATAAAAATAAATTAGAAATTGACTTCTGGCATAAGTGACTGATAATGTCATTTTTAGGTATGGAAGTGAGAGAAGAAACAAATTACCTAAGAATGTAATGAACCTCATACTATAAAGGAATTTAAGTTAAAAATAAATATGAATTGTAGGGAGATGTGAAGGGAAATTGCTGCCGGGCTATGATAGTAGTATAATAAAGTGGGGTTTCAGGAATGCAGATTGAGACTTGTCTGTCTAGGCCAAGCCCCCTCTATTGTTATACAAATGAGGCAAGCCCAATTCGGCTTACTAGTTGGATCCCACATGGAGTTGATGACAGCTTTGATGGATGATTACCACCCCACCTGATGTAAGTGCTGGTTGTACGAAGATGTTCGCTGCGTGTTGGTGGCTGATGATGCCTAAGTTATGCCCATTGTGAATTGGTCTTAAGAATTGTATGCAAGTGCTGAAACAAGATGCCATTACGAGAACTTACAAAAAATAATTTGATAAACGACATTTATTTTGTATTACATATTGGATGAAATAAAACAAAGTGAATCAAATACAATGTGTTTTTATTTATAATTTTCACATACAAGTAGTACCACAAACATCATATCCAGGATCATAATTCTTGATTACTATATTATTAACATCATTTAATACCAGTAAATTTTTATATGCAATGAGTACCGTATCGTTCAATGATGAACAGGGTTGTATGTCAGTTGAGTCACATAAACATTATTTATACGCAAATCAACCAGTTTTTGAACCTTAGCCAACTGCTAGTCACATAGCACTTCACTAGCTAACATTCCACAAACTCATTGTAGTGTTTTGCAACTTGTCTGCATTGCGTCTTCTTGATGGTAAAGGCGCTGGTAGCAGTAGGCTGCGCTTCGATGAGGTTCCGCCATGTCGATTATCCAAAGAATACGCAGCTTGCATGGCCAGTATTGAGGTAAAAACATACAGTTTTCATACCAGCCACCGTTCGGCAGGAAATGGTTTGCTCACCGAATGGGACATCGATCTTGGCGCTGGTGATGTTGAATAAATCGATCACCACGTCCAATACTTGGATCATCGCGTCCCATTCTTCAAATGTTAGTGAAACTTCATTGTTGTGCTTGTAGTGTGATGCCTTCCGCCACACTCCAAGTACTATTTTATGTTAATATTAGTGTAAATTTAATAAAGATCCATTAACCATCATATGTATATTTCATACAAGTTCTTATAGAAAAGGGGTTTTCATATTTTTCAATGTGTAAAGAACGATGAGTTAAAATCAGTGGATATTCATTTACCTGGGCACTGTGGAAATAAGACATATTACTGAATTGTTCAGACTTGGTTAAATTGCCGTATTTGTGAGAGACAACGGTCTGTTTCAGCCACGGCGTCAGTTTGTCGCAAGGAGACAAAAGGCTGGATTTGCCAATGTGCTGGCTTTACCAGGGAACATGTCAGGTACACGCCACAAGGTCGAGCGAGGCAGTATGCCGCACCCCAACGGTATATCCCCACACCCGCTAAGAGTCACCTACGCGAACGACGCGCGGGAAGAGTCAAGCAAATCATAAGTCTTCGATATCATGTGACTCCATACTACCATCCCACGGACCAATCCCCGTGGTTCTTTTGTCTAAAATTGTGGAAATTTTGTGTTCTCGCGAGGCTGGAAGGCGGGGCGATAGTTTTGCTGCGAGCAGCCACGCCGCGGGAGATTCATTGTGATTCTGATTCCGATGCTGATTCTGACTTCATACGCGGCCTGAGCTGAGCCACCTGACTGCCTGGAGGAGTCTGGCGCTGTTAAACGCATTCTGTTCCGAATGCGAGAGAATGCCTCACGTGCCGTGGGCCGCCTTTGAACCACGCCGGCCGCCGTCGCAGTGGTAATGTGTTAACTACCGAAGCCTTAGGTTGTGCATTTTATGAAACTGCTAGTGAGCCATAAGCGACTTTGAGATAAGATATCAGTGCTCGAATTTGAAAAAATAAACCCCGCTAAGCTAGAAGGCCCAATTATATAACGCCTAGTTGTAAAAGGCATTTCTGTCTAGAACCACATGTGCTCATTCAAAACTGTCTTTCACAATTTTAATAGTATGTAATGTACAATTTCAGATGGCATCTACAAACTATTTGTGGCGCCCGAGTTATTTGTGTCATAAATCAAACTGATCTTAATCATCATATCAGAGATTATTGTAATGTAATTTGAATGTTGTTTATTCATGAAATTTCTTGTTATTAATTATTTAATTCAAATCCTAATGTAAAGTCCATTTTGTTTGCTTTGATGAAAAGGCTAATTGTAGCTATGGGCTTTGCTTCGCTATATTGAATATTTCTGTGTTAAGCTTAACGTTAAATACGCCCAGGCCTGTACTTGTCAGCGATAATTAATAAATGTCTCACTGTGGAAATTTACCTGTAATACTAACAAAATCGAAGTTGTTACTGAACAAAAATTTTGAAGTACCTATAAAAATTCTTTCCATTAATGTTTCTTAAAAGGGGATAATCAATAATTACTATGCTTACAAAATAAAATCATATCACCACACGGAAGTAACCCCTACATGCTTCACTTTTTCGAGCACCACAACTGTTTCAAAATCGTGCTTGGATGATAAACCTATGGTTAAACGTTTTGAATCACCAGCGTTCAGCTGATACTCCGACGAGGACAACAGCACCTGACGGGCCGTGTCTGAAGACTAATGATAGCAGACTGGTTGGGTGGAGTGTAGGGTGTGGTGGTGGGTAAATTGGTTGAATCCTGCTTGCCCGAGTGGTGGAGGTAAGCGTATTTAGTATGGAAGGACACGTGCTGTGGGATGAGTGGGGGAAAAGGGGTAAGCCAGTTAAATCCTGCGTGTGGAATACCACTTGCACTACAATGCATCAATCTGGCATCTGATGTGACTTTAAATGTGCGTGAAGCAAACCTAGAAACACGGGGTCTTTAGATTGTAATTATACTTGAAGATAGTTTTGTCACACGCAATGGACAATAAACGTACTTCGTGATTGTGTATTCCTCTTTCTGCTTCTTCTTGTTTCCATCACAAGCAGTAAAAAAAAAAAGTTTTATAGCCTACCTTAATGGATTCATTCCACTTTTCATATTTCTGTGCTCACGACAAAATTGTCATTTCAGTTAATTTTTTAAAAAATATTTACATTGTATTTACCAGTAAAAACCGTTAATGTTTTGCTTTTCAATTCACGATTTCATCGGTTGATGAAAGATACATCCCACAAACAACGATCGGAATATAAGGGAGAGAGTGCATGGATTGTACAAGGCGTATGTTAGTGATGAGGCCTGGATGGATATTGGTAGAAGAATTAGTAGCAGTATGTGTAAAGGAAGGGATAACCATGACTAACAGCTGGCACTCCGTTTTAGGCATAAGGGAGGCTGAAAACTTTCTTTTCTAGGTAACGGAGTCAAGGATTGGAACAAATTACCAAGGAAGGTGATGAATAATGTATTACGCTGAAAGAATTTGAAATTAAAATTCGTAAAGGTAAAAAGTAGATTGGTGTGTAAATTTAAATTAAAGCCATACTATACAACAGAATTACATAAATAAATTTTAAAAAATCAATCCCAGAAACGAACTAGAAAACAAGTAAGTAACTTTGAGAGACGCTATCTGGTTCGGATTCATGTCCACACTGGCCAATGTTCTTCTTCAATGAGTCTAAGAATCCGTAAAGGACGGGACGCAAAAGACGAAGAAAATACTAACCCGCATCACACTAGGTTCACTGCAAAATGAGTAGGGGCAGCCCCAATGCGTACTAAGCTGCATAACGATTTGGGTCATAGAAATGGTAGTACTGAAACAACAAATGATGATAGCGTAGCTCTTGCCTATAAAAAATGAAAAAATTGATCTAATCCAATATCCAATATTTTATATCTTTAACCGAGAAATTCTTGTATATATATTTGAGATCTCCGAAACGGCTCTACCAATTTGGATGAAATTTCATATTTAGATAACGTTTTGTTTTTTAAGTTTACCTAAATAGGTGTCTTCCCTGCAAAAACGCAATTTTACAAAAAATCAGCGATTATTGTATTTGGTATCTCGGAAACAGCTCTAACGCCATCTCGTAGGGGTTTCAGATACCAGTAAGCAGACTAATGCTAGTTCTCTTTGCTTACAACAAGGAACTCATATCCTCAAACGAATAAATTTTATACACTAGCTGACCCGTGCAAATAGTATCTTGGTCAGTCACCGAATATAATAATGTGGAAATAACTAAATGCAAGTAGTTGTTAATGAAAGGTTTTTTTATTTTGAAGAGTAGCAGTAAATATCACTTTTACTGTAAAAAATAGTTATCATTAAATACTACATGTTTAATTGTAAAATATTTAAAAAGTAGATATTTTAAAAAAAATATTGGTTTTTGTCAGATGTTCTTTTTTCAATCTTCTTTACAAAAATTCTTTGAAAACAATATTAGCAGTTGTAATGTGATCATCGTTGACTTTTTGACTGTATATATCTTTAACACAAAAATAAATATTAATGAATCTACGAACTCGTGAAAAAGCCATGTATTGGTGTCTTACGAAAAAACAGGTTCTAATAAATACAATCCTGCCTTTTGAAACGTCAGATATTGAGCTTTATTAATGTTCGTAACGAAGGTTACTTCTATTGGGAATTGTTTTCATGTCATTTAGAAAGCACGGTTGATAAGTTAATGCGCGGTATGAGCATAGTCGCATATGAGCATGTCGGAGTGAATGAATTTAGCACTGATGATGTACTCGTCCAAGTGAATTACCACAAATCTTGCATCACTAATTAATCCCTGATTAGCATTAAAATTTGTATTTAACATAATAACGTTCGGGCATTCAGATTTGGGTCTTCCATGATTTCTCCAAATCACTCCAGGCGAATGCCAGGATGCTTCATTCAAAAGGACATAGCCGAATTCCTTCCCGTTCCTTGTCCCCAGTCCATTTCCGCCTCTAATGTAGTCGGTGACGACTAGGAGTAAAGCCATAAAAAAAAACCATAATAATAATAGTATGCTTCTTCAAAAACAATTAATGAGGTAAACCATACAATCTCGGACTAGGCTCTAGCGATTTGGATGAAATTTAATATGTAAATAACGCTTTGCTATACAAGTATGTAACACGATTTTACAAAATAAAAGCAACTCATCTCATAGGAGTTTCAAGTACCAGTAAGCCTACTGATGTTACTTAAGCTTCTCAAGGAACTTTGCACCTCAAAATTCTTAGAAAGCCTTCAAGATAAATGTTTTAATTTAATCAAACTTTACTCAAAATCTTTCATATTGAACAGAAATTGAAGTATGCCGAGCGAAGGTTGGTCACCCAAGTAATGAATTCCTAAACTGCACTATCACAAAGTATTTATTCCAATCTCACAAGCATAGTAGCAAAGCAACAGTGATGAGGAAGATAACATAATAAAGAACATCCTGATGTGAAAATCACTTTTAAATGAATATGATCAAGAAAACAGGCTCCAGCTAAACTGAGGAACCTCTACTGTGATTGAAAATGAACACGAAAATTCAAGCTTTTGAGCAAATAGTACCTACTTGTCTGTCGTCTCCACCAGGCGAACAACTTTCTAGTGGAGGTGGTTTTAATTTGTGGTCCACTCAGGATAATATAATAAGGTGATAAAGCAGCTAAGCTTATTATTTATTAAACATAATTTTCCACTTACAGATTATAACTATTATCATAAAATGGTATAATTACTAAAATTATAATTAATATTACTAATGCAATCACTCCTCCCAGTTTATTTGGAATTGATCCTAAGATTGGGTAGGCAAATATGAAATATCATTCAGGTTGAATAGGAATGGGAGTAATTAGAGGATTAGCTGCAATAAAATTGTCTGGGTCTCCTAATATATAAAGTTGACTGTAGCTCCACTACTAAATTTTTTTTACTAACAAAGCAAGTTTGGCAGTAATTTATTTTTGTAATTAGATGTATTATAACGGGAGGGGGGGAGGGGTGATTGCCGTTACTTTAAGTTTAATGTTAAAGTGGTTCTTGATTTTAATAAGAAATTAATATTTAGATAGCAAGGATCTTGATTGCTGTTGATAAAACATATACAATGCTGAATTTATTATTTTCCTATGGCTTTTACATAGCCGGAAAAATTTAACGTTACGTTAGACATTATGTGTATCTGCAAGCAAAAGCACTATCCGGCTTTACAATCTGCCTGAAGATAGCAAACATAAACTAAATGTTAAATATTTCATTCATAAATTTAAATACATGATAACATCGTGGCCACAAGCCAACAATAATATGTTATATGTATAGTGGATAAAATCCCTTGGGCGCCTTTTGAATTAAAATATGAAGAAGAATAAGGCTCAACTGAATTTACAAGGAGCTTTAAAGTTCATGAGGTTATTTGCCAGCTAGCTTTTAAAATGGAATTAAGCAGAGATCCTGTCACATGGGTCGATTACGGATTCTTCAAAGTCTTTCCAAACCATGAAACGACGATGGGCGATGGAACACGTTACCATAATTATCAGCAACAGCAGCGGCGGCGTGTGGCGGAGACCAGTAAATTGCACCATTAGTGCATGGACAGCATCAAACGACCAGCCTGTGGTCGAAGCCAGAACCCTCCAGCATAGTGCCACTCTGCGCTATGACGTCTGGACACGGCGACTGCTGACCACAGAATGCCAGTATGGCCTCTTCTGCTTCTCTTCCCAAAAACTCCTTCCCGAAGTTTTGTTACATGAAAAAGGAAGCCATGAATTAACATCGGTAGACCCCGTATATGATACGGCATTGGATGTCTAACTTCTTCCCGAAACCACGTGATGTTTGAAGTCACCCCATTCGCTCTGGCCTTTCCCGCGCGTCTGTCATCCCTTGTGCTGTTCAGGTAACCTTGCGCAGGGTCAATGCACTGACCTTGGGGTTGGCCGTTGTATCCGGGCGGACAAAGGCTCGGAGCATCCCACACCATCGGTAGAATTTACCGTTGCCAGGTTCAAATTCCCTTCTGCCCCTCCAAATAGCAACCTCTTTACTCAGATAAATTTTAAGAAAATATGGCAGCCTGGGATATCCATTACGCGGATCGGAGAATTAAATTACTAAATATTCATTAAATATTAATATAATCTGAATATAAAAATAACTAAATATAAATATTTACATATTTTGTAGTACGCCACAATCCTGCGTGCTACAGTATGTGATTTCTTTACTGTCGGGCTAATTACCTACTGATAGTTTTTATGAGAGCATAGTTTAGTTTATCTAGTTTTATAATCGATTTAAATTGATTTTATCAAAGAAGTCTGTAATTATTTCTTAAGTTGTTTTGTTCCTAACCTAAATACTTGTTATTAAGAGCAGACCTTTATGTTGATTTTAAGTATATTAAAAAAAATTAAATTACAAATAATTATAAATTTGAATGGAGGCTTTCCCGGTGTATCAATTATATAAAGTATTCTCGAGCTTCCCACCGGGGATGCGCATCAATCTGAAGCGATGTTTCGAAGTAGGTCTCTGGCTCCATCTTCAGGCACCGAAAGTTGTAGCCAGAGATCGACTTCGAAACATCACTTCAAATTGACGCGCTCCCCCGGTGGGAAGCCCAAGAATACTTTATAATTCTAAATTTGTTTTTCCACCTCCGCAGCCATTAAACCTCCTCTTCCAAAGCGGTAAACCATTGAACCTGCATACAGTAGACAGAGGTCAACTTGACTCCCAACCTACGATGCTTGTTATTACTTGTATTTTATGTATTTATATATACTCATATTATCCTCAGCACGTAAAAATCGCTACCAATTTTTTTATTGCTACTTATTTAAACTTTCATTGTTATCAAAATTGGTAGCAGAAATTTTACCTTATATTAAATCTTTCGTGGACCCCAGATGTTGTCCACGCACACTCAAATTGATCCCCCAGCGTGTCCGTAGGGAACACTTTGTGAACCTCTGATCTATGCGAATGCTGGCACAATCCCCAATCTACACCTCAAACTACACATTTCACAAACATAAGAATACATTAATCTTACAGAACACAAGTTACACTTTTCGCAATACAAAAATTCCTTCAGTAGGTTAAATGCTCCGGTTCTTATAAATCCAATTCTGAAATACGGGTAGGGCGCATGCCGACCCACCCTCATGAGTTCACACTGGACCCCTGTGGACACTGTTATCTTAAATTTCCCATCTTTTCGACGTAACATCAAAATGAAATTTACCCCAATTTACCCGCTGGACCAACGGCTGTACATTTTTTGAAACCCCATCAAAATTCGAACAGTTGTTTTTCTGTCAATCCCGTTCGTCCATAGAATTAGAAACATTAAAAAAATAGCTTATTAATAGTGTCCCAAACTCATTTTTTTTTAATTTGACATATACATACTTTTTCTTGGTTACAGTTTTGTTATATTTATAGATAACTAGCTATTACCCGCGACTGCGCAAGGGTCTACTTAGATTTTTTTGCTAGAAATGGATACAAAAAGATGTAAGTTACGGAATAGATGTCCCATAAAGCGCGGATTCAGAATAAAATGACGGGTAAGCCATCACCATACCATTCTACCATTGAACGTGTCTCATGAAGATAGCCAATTAGCAACATGTTTTAAAATACCAATAAACAAAGAGGGGGGAGTGTTTCACTGTGGAAGCCTACCTGCTACAGTTCCTTCAGCAGATTTTTCTTTGTGGTTTAAAATTATGTCACTTTCTGGGGATGATTATGTTAGTTCCATTTTGTACACAAGGTTTTTAATTTTTTGTCCTTCGCTAAGATATACAGCCTACTAGGGTTGAAACCCCGTGAGGCAGCTACATATAACTGACCATGGGAAAACTCGACTTTTCTAAGTGCAGCCCTGCTTCTTTCAGTGTCTGTCCCTGGGCTTTATTGATACTAATCGTGAAGACTAATTTGAATGGGAACCGTAGTATTTTAAACTGAAATGGTAGGTCTGTCGGAATGATTGGGATTTCAGGAATAAACACGTAATTGTCTTAATCACAGCTTTTAATAGGTTTCGCAACAAATGTGTTATTTGTAGGCATGTGCTGTTGCTCAGTCGCGGTGCATCGAGGATGCGCACAAATAGTATGGGAACCCTAACGTTTATTCTTGATAATTTATAAGAAGGCACTCCAGACAACTCCAAAGAGTTAAGGAACTCTGTGGGATATGTGGTAACCTTTGCAGTATCCATAACAATGTCGACCAATAGATATTCTATTATTTCACCTTGCGCTGGCGACATCATTTTTTTGACAACAAATCTTCTCGGGTTTGCAGCCAGATTTTATTAAAAAGCGACAAGCTTTGGGTAACTAGCTCAGCAGCCATCATCAGATCAATTATGTACCGGCGATCTTGCCGTTACGAATACCAGGCGTTTACTGGTGTCGATTAACAACCTCACGACGCTCGCAGTTCCGCTTCACTTTGATTAGTCGTAGTCGACGGTCACCCATCCAAGTGCTAACCACGCTCCGCGTTGCTTAACGGCCGGAGTCTAGCTGTGGTCGGTCGCTCCTGCAAGCCCCTATAGACGGGCAGCAGCAGCACACGAAATTACTGTCAACTCCACTGGAGTTGACGGGACTAGAGTAGGGGTGCCTGTCATTCTGTTGATGACATCTTCCCCTGCTTTTACAATTTGGTTATAATTATCATTACGTTTTTAGGCATTGGCTTTGCTTTCGTGCAATTGATTAACACATTGTCAGAGTTATATGTTTGCAAAATTATCTTATGGTTATTAGTACTTTAAAATTCTTATATACTAGGTCCACAGTTGTGGAACAGATTGTAGTCAAGGATCATGGGTTTCCACTCTTTGACTCACTGCACTAGATAGTTTCACACGGATTTCTGCGATAGGCGGAAGGGGGGGGGGGTGCACTTCTTTTCTTTGACTCACTGCACTAGATAGTTTCACACGGATTTCTGCCACTGGGGGGGGGGGGGGGGGGTGCACTTCTTCGTCGCTGTGTTGAGCACTAACCTGGATCGAGATCGATTTTGGTCTCTTGTGCCTCAGCCCCTCGGTGTCGTACTCGCCCAACTCGTTGATCAGGTGGTTCCTGCATGACGCTGCTTTGGTGAAGAATTTCTCCGCCGTGGCTGCCATCCTCGCAGGGAGTGTGGGTACCTGAGACGGGATAGGTGGCGTTCACCCATCTACGAGGGCTTACAGGAGCGACCGACCACAACCAGTCTCCGGCCGTTAAGCAACGCGGAGCGTGGTTAGCACTTGGATGTGTGACCGCCGCCTACGACCAATAACAGTGAAGCGGAACTACGAGCGTCGTGAGGTTGCTAAGCGACACCAGTAAACGCCTGGTATTCGTAACGGCAAGATCGCCGGTACATAATTGACCTGATGATGGCTGCTGAGCTAGTTGCCGAAAGCTTGTCACTTTTTAATAAAATCAGGCTCCAACCCCGAGAAGATTTTCTGTAATTTATTCGCCGGGAAAGCCTAACTCACATATTATTTTTTTAAATTTATTTGTTCAACAGTTTCATTAACTGATGTTAAAATTGCTTGTGTCTGTACATGAAATTTAAGAACAGATCATACACAAACTGACTGCGAGAGAAACAAAAGCTGAGTGACCGATAAAACATAAAAAAAGAGTAAACATTGTTGGCCAGGGTATCCCGAAGAATTGTTTGGCCGCCTGCCTAACACAGCTTCGATTTGCCACGCATTCTGCCTCTTTTATTGCTGGACACACAGCTTAATGTTGAATCCGAAACACGAAACGTCTTGAAGTGGCACATATAATCATATTTGATAAAGATCTGTTTAGCCGCGAATATGTAACAAACAAACATAGTTACTTTCACCTTTATAATATTAGTATAGAAATTACCGCAAAACACAATCAGTAACTAATATGATAAAGGAGCTGGAGTGGGATTCATTGGAGGATATAGGGAGGGTGAAAAAAGTCATGGGAGTGTACAAAGCTTATACTGGTGATGAAGCATTGAAAGATATTGGTGGGAAAATTAAGAGAGGTGTATGGAAGGGTAAGGTTGACTATGATCACAAGCTGGCACTTGATTTCAGGCATAAGGATGTGGGAAAATTTTCTTTCATAGGAAAGGGAGTGAGGGACTGGAATAAATTGCCAGGATGTAAGAGGCCATTTTGAAGACCATTACTATTTGGGGAATTATAGGAATATTCAGTCGTCGGGCTATCGGCAATCGGCGATCATTGACAATGCTGAACGCGGTCGAGCATTGACCAGTCAGGAATCTGTATGCTTGCAGTCAGCACCTTAGAGTGCAGTCCCCTTCGTAATTGTAGGTCAGCCGAGGCTGCTGGGGAAGTACTAGCTAGCAAGTAGTGTCTTTACTGTCGGGCAGTCGGCGAGAGTAGTCGAGCATACTTCGATAGCCACCTGTTAGCAGCCTGCCACCCTCCCATGCACCTCGCATCCGGGCGACCATCTGCCTGACCATTAACTCTTACAGTTCGGGGCTTAGATAAGTTGGTGATAGTTGGAATCCACTTTGCGACACGCTATAAACTGTACTACTCCGTGCTATACGCCAATAAACTGTTCCATTGCAAGTCTCGCATTATTTCATGTAGTAAGAACTTAAATCAGTTTCTAACCTACGGTCTGTGGCCGTCAATCCACAGTGGTGTCAATCATTAGCCCAAACAGCCCAACGGTAAGGTTCTAGTGGAGCTGTCAGAAGAACAGAAGAGACGCTTCAAGCAGAACTGTAATTCCCTAAGGTTAGTTCGTCAGCACACCTATCCACACACACGCCCACTAGCCTTGGCCAATTCAGCCCCTGACAAGGAGAAATGATGAATAACTTACCGGAAACACTGAAAGAATTTAAAGTAAAAATTAGTAGAGGGCAAAAGTAGGTTGGAAGGGGAAAGGGAGGGGGTGTATGGAAACTGCCACCGGAACTGATGCTCCATCGCAATTTTATCAATTATTATTACTATTAGCTACGTTGTATACCTGGGTTGACTTGTGACTAGGTTCTCAATATTATTCAAAGGCATTAGTTTGCAGTGCACTATCACTTTAGGGTGTTGAGGGAACGGCATTTGTGGCCCCAGTACGGTGTAGCATTTTTTTTTCAATTATGGCTTTACGCCTCTTCGACGTCAAGTTCTTTGGAGACGGAATGGGAATGGGGACAAGGAATGGGGACAAGGAATGGGAAGGAATGCAGCGATGGCCTTTTGAAGGAAGCATCCCGGCATTCACTGGAGTGATTTGGGGAAACCATGGAAAACCCAAATCTGGATTCCCAGATGGGGATTCGAACCGGCGTCCTCCCGAATGCGAGACTAGAACGTTAACCGTTCACCCACCACGCTAGGTATTTCGGTGTAGACAAATGCGTATGACCCAGCTAGTTATCGTCGAAAATCCATATGGAGGTCAGACTGTATAAGTGATAAGATATTGTCACTGAGGTTAATTGGTTTAGTGTATGACTTTTAGTATCGGTAAGCCTATTCGGATTGTTCCGCTACCCGTAGTAACGAGGTTTTTATTTCCAGCGTCCGTGGAACATGCTCCAGTGGGGGAGCTAAGTGTTCCTAACCAACTGTGAAACGTGACACTTGTGTTTTCAATGACAAGCGAATTTTTGTTTCTGAAATGTGTAGTTTATGATGTGGAGATTGGGCGTTAGCCTAGGTTGCATGTCGGACACTACCTACAAAAACAGCAATCAGGACTGCAGGCTCGAGACTTGAACCTGGGACCTTTGTAGCTTCCCGATCCACTTTAACGTACATAGCCACATGAACGGATTTGCTTTTCGTAAACACCCCTGATAAGATGTCGGCACCTATGTTAGTAAACATAAATATTGATCCCTATATAAACATACTAGCTGATACCCGCGACTTCGTACGAGTGGATTAAGAATTTCTTTGCCAGAATTGAATAATGAAAGTTGTTGGTAACGAAGGAGTGGTCCCAAACAGCACCGAGTCGGCATAATATGACAGGAAACCCATCACTATGTCATTTTACCGTCGAACCTGTCTCTTGAAGAGAATCAATTTCCAACATATTGCTGTCACCATTTGATAATTTCTCAAAATTTCGTGACTACAACTGTTAATCATACCGGAAAAATGTCCTGTGCCCTTCCTACAGATTTTCTGGTCAAATTCCGTACATATCGGTATAGCCATTTAGTCGTCAAAACGTAACAAAAGACAGAGACTTTCTTCCGCATTTATAGTATTACTGCTACAGATCCAAACAGCAGTAACCAAGCGCTTTAACCACTGAGCTACCAGAGCGCTATATGGAAAGGCAGTACAGAGACCTACACATCCTACGCGTGTGTCTATCACCCTTCATTAATTTTTCGAAATTATAAGTCAACATATATTATTTATACAGAAAAATTTTCAACTAAATGTAGACAGTACTTTTCTCTTGGTTTAAAAGGATAAGTGTGCAAACTTTCATCGAAATAGGATTAAAACTGTGGATTTGTATGAAGAACAAACAAACATACATATATACCTTCATATATATATATATGGTGTAAGATAAGAAAACTGCAAATCGAACACCATCTTTATGTAGGCACTGAGGTTAGTAAATGTAATTATTGACCCGAGATGCCGACAAAAAAAATCTGTTATCGCCGATCGGTAGGCTACTAGGCTGAACCCATATGAAACCAATAACAAATGTTTTTATATTAAGAAATTCAAACTGAAATGATTATTGGACTCACAGTTATATTAATATATCATACCATGTACCTTTCTCATGTAGTAATTTTTCCAATAATTTTACATCAGTCGAAATAAGAAAGGAGAGAGACAATATTGCAATCAGATTTTGATCATCTTGGTTCGGGCCTCGTGAAGAAGTTAGTTGGCAAGAAAAATACTGGTCATGTTCCTGCTTCCCAGGCAGCGTACAGCTAAGGTTACAGAGGGAAAGATAAATACCAAAGGAATAAAGTAAGGTCGACCATTTGCGGTGTAATGCTTCCCCTGGGAGAGAAATCGCAGGTAAACCGAACCCGACTGGCAGCCATAAAGGTAGTTCAGATGGACCGTAGTGCACAAGGCGACTTTCTGAGCATTCAACAGTGATACTGTTGGAAAACCAGGCCTCGTGGGCTAGTGGGTAACCCGGGGCGACCACACGAAATTATTATTATTATTGTAAGAAAACTTCTTGCTTCCATTAGTGACCTAAATGGTAAACAAAAGATTACGTAAGTACAATCGGTATTTCTGTGAATAACTGTCCGGATGTTTCAGCTTTATTTAGCGAAATTGTTTCCGTGGGAGACAGAGTGATTAAGATCTCAAACATTATATTAATTTGATATTTGTAATAAAGTAAATGGTATTATTTAATCACTCTAGAATCTGTACAATATACATTTTACATTCAAAGAAATTATGTCAATCAGCACTGTAACAGAAAAGAGTACTATTTAATAAAATGCTTTTTTTCTGTGGTTCGTGGACGATGAGTGTCTGTTAAAGGTGGCGAATATTGCGTGCAAGAAATTAAAACGAAATAACCATCACATTTTTGAAGCAACCGTCTTATCATTCGCCTAAATTGACGCATCGGAGATCGAAACTGTCTTCTTGCAAGCGTCGTTCTTCCACCAGGCTCGGTGTTCAGTGATTGTTGACTACGTGGAATGCTCATATTCACTCACGGAGTTCATCCATTATGCTGAGACTCTTTCATTTTGTTCATGAAGCGTGCTTACTCCGTGCTGGAATTCTGCTGGTCGGTCGAATTATTCGCACAGCCACCGTGCGAGAGAGTAATATCGAAAAAGAGACAGAAGGCGAACTCTCTACAAATAGATTTAGAATTATCTTTCAAATAATAATTGATATTTTTGATTTTCCTGCTAATAAAGTATGTTTATATTGATAATCCATGTTACTCTAATATTTATTCTTTATCTCGCCAAATTGAGCCATGCAGCATGTTCTATTCCTTTAATTCCTATAACTAACTTGCGTGTATGGTTTATCTTAAAGCACAGAACAACACAATACATATAGATACACATCATTTACGTAAAATCACCCATACCCTAGGCCAGAATATAATAAGCTACCCCTTATTCAAATATGTAGAAGAATCAAAAAATGAAAAAATTATCTCACAACTATGACGTTGATGACGTCTTCGTGTTAACAGCAGAGAGTGAGGATACTAAAATACTACTGAACGACATGAATAAAATACTAAGAGAATAAATCTTACTGCAAACGAAGCACGGAAAAAGTCATCAAATGCAGAAGAAATGTTAACAGTAAGTTAATTACAAGTAGTGTGTCGAAGACAGAAACAGTCAAAAGATTAATGGTAGAAAACAAGCATTTTCTAGCTATTATAACTTCTGAAGTATGAAAAAAGATTTACGATTCACCGTAAAATTCGTTGTTCTTCTTATTTTTTTTTTCAAAACAACCTGCCAGAAATACAGTTTCACACCCCAAAATCACAAGTCTTATTCAATATTTGCTACGTTACAGTTTAATGCGTTCAGTTTGTTGTGGGTGCTGGTTGGGAGAAAGGTGAAAACTTTCTTACTTCTCTTTTTATCATACAAAGAAAACCGTAGGCTGCTAATTTATTTTGTACTCATACTGGCGTACAGGTGAGGCTTATTTAATTTTAACATTGACACATTTAATTATATATATAAAAAAATCAAGCAAAGACTCGTGTTACAATTGCCTACGTAAATAATCGAACAACAACATTTAAGCACTACTGCAATAACCATGGACCATGAAACAAATTCCCAACATTAATAAGCAAACAAGAAAGCTTCACACTTGGTTTTAAATCAAAGTTCCCTTCATAGTAATCGGGAACCATAAATCAAACATAATACCAACATGAAACAACGTTAGGTTTCAAATTCCGGGCGCCAGGAAAATTTAAATTATCCACCAAGTGTAGCTACAGGTAAATCTGTCCGAAATAGCTCAATATTTTGCTGGAAGCGAGAACTCCTAATCATTCAAAGGTCGTTACAGGGTTGTACCCAATGACTGAATGTAAGTACCACACTGCACTGTTCGTAGGGTTATTACCGTGATGGGCGTCCACATTAGGTATAGAGGCAGGGCACCACGTCCTTCAAGCAACGTACTGAATGGTTGCCACAGTACGTTCCTTTCGAACCCTCGGGTTCGATGCCAAGGCGGAACAATCTTCCAACTTTTGGAAGATGCACTACTTCCTCTCTCCCGGCTGGGCGACGAGTACCTCTAGAAAGGTCTGTTCCGTCACAGGTAGAATTCTAAAAACACCAGCAAGGGCACTTAAAACACGAAAATATCGTGAAAGTTGTTTCAAGGGAGCGTTATTTCGTTACAGCTGTCACGCTAGTTCGATAGAGGTTATTGGGTTATCTTTCAACTCTCTTTCCCGTCTGGAATAATCTTTTGGAGACACAGAAGCATCAATACGTGAACACACAGATAACAACGCATTACGGAACCTGGTGTGTGAGCGGTATCTGGCATTTTGGAGGACGCGGGTTCAAATTACAGCAAAAAAAGTGCTGAAAACGGTGGGTTGTTTGTAACTCAAGTAATCAAAAATAAATAGAAATACTGATATTTGGACAAGTTTTATTAAAATCTGAGAAACAACGTACACTGGAGGAAGCAAACGAGAAATCAGAATTTCCTTTTATTTTGCCGTCCATGGATGGGGTATGATTTGAAGCTGCGGCGAAAGTTATATATCTGGAGATAGGAAAAGGTCAAAAGGCCAAACCGGTTTTTTGAGGATATGAACAAAACCGTCGATTAGATTGAGATAACATTTCTTTGTAGTGATTATACACGCTATTCCTCAACTTTTGTATATTCCACATTCAGCCTGAATGACACATGACATTAGTAGAAGAGCAAAAATTGTAAACTTTGAACCAGCTTGCAGTAAATTTTTTTTGAAAACTGCAAGGAGAAACATTTCTAAATATGGATTAAAAGCCTTTGAATAGATCCCAAGTGGCTGCAAAGACTACTCGTCTTACAAAATTGGCGCGCTGTGAAAGAAACAAGAAGCGATCGAAAATTAATATTTTATTTTATTTTGTACCAGAAACTAAACAAAAAGTGCTAGATTTCTTCCTTTGATATTTTACATATTTATGGGGTATAACCTGAAGTTGTGGCTAAAATTAAAAGTTTTATCTTAAATCATTCCAGGGCACAGGAAAACGTTAAAAGTTTAAAATCACAGATTTATATACATATATTTTAGAATGGTGAGGAAAAAATCTCGAAATCTGGTGCAGAAGTCTTTGAATACATGCCAAGTTGATGCAGAAATTACTCGTGTGTAATAAAACTAGCGCCATCTGTCAGAAACAATATCGAAGGTCAAAACCGGATGTTTGAGGATATAAAAAATATCGTAAAATAGATTGATATAAAATTTTGCACAGTGATTAAGCACGTTATTCCTAATCCTTTGTATATCCCACTTTGATCCTGAATAACCTTCCACCGGGGCAGAAGGGCAAAAACTGAAAGTTTTCAACCGAGCCGAAGTAATTTCTTGAAAGCAGTGAGGAAGTACATCTCGATATATGGTGCAAAAAGCTTTCAATAGATACCAAGTTGCTGCGAAAAACACTCATATGCTACAAAACTCACAATTTTTAATCAATAAAAGTTGTAATCATTAAAAATTGTTTTGAGTGGTTGTATTTCTCTCTGCTAAACTGATTTCCAATCCAACCAGACGCGCTGCCTCTACTGATTAGCTCTCAGCAATAAAGTTATAAGCAGAAACAATTTTTGTAACAAAAATAAAATTAAAGTATGATTTTCCAACTTGCAACCATGAAACAAACACTTGTATTTGTTTTCAATTTTTATATTTGTTTGCAAGATCGACAATCGTGTAAAGGATGGATCCATTTATTTAAGAAAATAATATTTATCAGTGAGGTCCTGGTGAGCATGATGTCCTGTAATGTACATAAATAATCTCTGGACAAAGAGGCGCTTGAAGCAATTGCAAAATTGTACTGACCAGGCGAATTATCAGGAAATTTTGAACCATTCGTAATAACGGTTCAGTTTAATAATCACTCCGTACCATCGATTTTAGGATTAGTTTCATTTGCGCAGGGCGAATCTACATTTAAGGCTGGATCACAGTTATACACTAGAATGTAATTTCCGGTTCAAGTTGCAATTATATCCAACATGCAGAAGTCTTAAGGATTGACTTTGTATTAAGTTCTAATTGATTTCGGAGTTTAAGAATTCAATTTAAGGAATCACATATGCAGCTATTAGAAGCTCTAAAACATAGGACCGAGTGTGATGTGTGAGCGGTAACACTCTGGCCTCGCATTCGGGAAGACGTGGGTTCGAATCCCCGTCCGGCCATCCAGATTTAGGTTTTCCATCGAGTCCCCAAATCAGCCCAGGGGAATGTTGAGATGGTTTCTTCAAAAACGCTTCCCGTTCCTTGCCTCCAGTTCTTTACTGTTAATAATGACCTCGACGTCGACGAGGCGTAAAGCCTCAAACGAAAAAAAGAGATTAAAGCATAGGAAGCACTCGTTTTTTCACAAGAATTTGAGTGGCGCATACCTGAGAAAGTTTATATGCTTGCCGATTTTGAACACAAGAGAAAGTTTTTGCGTTCTATACAGGAGAGACGCATATCTCAAATTCCATCTGAGTACCAAGCGCATTTTTGAATTTTTTAAATAAAATGTACGCCATAATAACATTAATATTTTGAATTAATTTAAATAGAAGTTGTATTTTTAATATCATTTAAACAACAAACAACACGGCGTGAAAAATCAGAGAAATCTGTG
The DNA here is from genome assembly GCA_031002005.1 of Vandiemenella viatica. NCBI lineage: Eukaryota > Metazoa > Arthropoda > Insecta > Orthoptera > Morabidae > Vandiemenella > Vandiemenella viatica. Next base: position 225,168,841 of record CM061921.1, on the reverse strand, counting down.
GGGCATCATCTATTCTTTACTTCAGTAAATTGGAAGATTAAAAAAAAATCCAAAATATTGTTTTCTGCTGGTTGAATAAAAAAAAAATCGATTTTGAAATTGGGAAGATGTTTCACTCCACAAGTGCGGGTTTAATGAATGCAATCAACAAATGTTGGTACCTATGTTTTTAATTACATATTACGTCTTTGCGTCGGTGCGTTGGTTGCAAACAGTAAAATTCAGACTTGCGATTTTTATAGGTCTTTTGATGGTATATAACAGTACTGTCACAAAGAGATAAAAAGATTAAGTGATCATTACTTAACCTTATGAAAATGGTATTACTAAGTTGATTAAAAATGATTTCTTGTATTTATTGCGAGTTGTGAGGTGTCGTTAAAATGCTAAAACCCTCAGTCGCGGTTATCACAAACCAGAACGTGGCCAATCATTGGTCAAAGCATTCGAATGCATTTTACAGGCAATTTTATCCACCACAATGCACTTGATAACATCAGAAACGGCAAGCAATAGATTTTCTCTCTAGAACGTATGAGACCATTTGGCTTCATAGGCTAGTTTCACAGCATGGAACTCGGCTATTATTAATCAGATAAACATTGCATTTTTCGTTGGATAAATAGAATCTCTGCTTTAGCATTAAAATTTTATTCGTTCAGTCACTGAATTTATTTGGTGAACCTTATTTCTGTTGCTAATTTAGTGGAATGAGGAAGCAATGGCTAAAATTTCACTAAAACAGAAGTCATTCTTAACCAAACTAAGATATTAAAGGAAACTAATAATAATAAGATTGTTCACAGAGAAACTAAAAACAAAGATGATCAGTATTTTTAATTGAAATGTTGAAAAGATCAAGTACTCTCATATTTATTTAAATACTGTGGAAAAAAACTTCTTAATTTAATTCAGATTTTTTCCAACAGGTGAGCATTAATTACTGGCCACCTATCACAATGGAAAAGTGCGTACTGCTTCACAAATATTAACCATGCAACTAACCAACACTAAACCGAGATAATGGGGAAACGTGTAATTTTAACTAAACTACAGGAGTGTTTGGGAAACTTTAAACTCGCTAGCATAGTAATGTTCCTCCATTGCTCCGTCATTGGATATAATGTTACGCATCTTCAAACAAATATTCCGCCTGTAGGATATAGATCGTTAAGTTCGGCGGAAATTTAGGCCGTTAACACAAAAAGTTATAATACCGCTCATTACGTCGGGGAAAAATCCACTGCTGTTATAGACTTCGACAGGATTTAAAGACGCAATAGAAACTAACAAAAAGCTACGATTCCACAACGCTGTTAACCTTTACTGACAATTTCCTTGCGTATATTTCTTTGGAATGCTCAACGAAATAGCCACATTTTTTCCTCTCACTCAGGGTGGTATAGAAAATATGATTGAATATGGATTTCCTTCACAGTCAGAGCTTTCCAAGATATTAATTGACATATTCTGATATGAAACAGCTTATAACGAATGTTTCCATAAACTTCACGTAATTTTTCTTTTTGGAAGTAGAAAAAGGTTTCATATTTCAGTTGTGATTTGAATTTGGTAGCTAGTAGAACAAACAGATGCAGAAGTCTGTAGCACTACGCGATGTACAGTACGTGTACAGATACTGACGTACTTCGTCAACAATCCTGAAGTGTTGCTTGTTCGACAGATACAAGATTACTAGAAGTTCACTGAAGGAGGAACAAGATATTTTAATTAACTATATAACAAAATAAATCATCATATCAAACTTGTGTGTATTAAATATCACGTAAGCCACCAGAAAGATGGCTTCAGTGCAGTGCAATGGAGGGAGATCTACATCATTATAAGGCTGTTACGCGAATGTGTTTGTTAGTTGAAGCTACTTTAGAGAATAATAGTGGAATCGACTGTTATCTGGTCTCTGAAACCAACACTTTTTTTAAAAAAATGTCTGTTTGTTCCGGCATCACGCAGAAGCTACCTAAACTGATTTTGATAAGCTTTTCACAGTTTAAAAGCTTATCAATTACGAAACTCCACACGGAGTAGGAAATTAAAATCGGCTCTAAACAATAAACTTTGTTTTGCCTGTGATTTAATTTATTTAATTTAATTTAATTTAATTGCAATGGAGCACAGGCTCCGGTGGCAATTTCCCTACACACCCATCTTCCCCCTATCCTGCACCCACCTACATTTGCCCTCTACAAATTTTATCTTTAAATTCCTTCAAAGTTTTCGGTAAATTATTCATCATTTCTCTTGGTAACTCATTCCAATCCCTGACACCCTTACCTAAAAAAGAGAATCTTCCCACACCCTTGTGCCTGAAATCGAGTGCCAGCTTGTGGTCATGGTCATCTTTTCCCTTCCATGCACTACTTTTCATACCTATTGCAATATCTTTCCATGCCTCATCACCAGTATATGCCCTGTACACTCCCATGACCCTCCTCATCCTCCTCCTGTCTTGCAATGAATCCCATTCCAGCTCCTTTATCATATCCGTCACTGATTGCATTCTGCGATAATTTCCAGAAACAAATCTAGCAGCCCTTCTTTGCACCCTCTCCAACTCCTGTATTTGATACGTAAAATGAGGGTCCCATACTACACTACCATATTCGAGCAATGGTCTGACCAAAGTTTTGTAACCCAATTCCTTGACTTCTCTCGTACATCCCCTCATCACTCTCTCCAACAAGTGCAGAACTTTGAAACCTTTTCCTACCACCTGTCCTATGTGTCCTGCCCAGTTAAGTTTGTTATCAAAAGTAATTCCAAGATATTTGCATTTCAAGTCTTCAGCAAGCAATTCTTTCCCCACCTTATATTCATAATTAACCTTTTGTTTTTTATTTGTGTATCTAATAAGCTGACTCTTCTTTGCATTTATCTTCATTCCATGTTTACCAACCCAATTAGATATCCTGTCCAGATCACCCTGCAACTGTTTACAATCCTCTATCGTTTTGATTCTTTTATACAGCATTATGTCATCTGCAAACAATCTAATTTCAGATAGTAAACAATCAACACAATTATTCATTAGAATAATGAATAGCAATGGTCCCAATACGCTACCCTGTGGCACACCCATTTTTACTTCCACTTCTTTTGATACTACATTTCCTACCCTAACTTTCTGTTTTCTACCTTTTAAAAATTCTTCTACCCAGCAAATGACTTTCTTATCCACTCCAATGGTTTTTACCTTATTTACTACCATTTTATGGCTTACTCTGTCAAACGCCTTAGACAGATCTAGTGCTACACTATCAATTTGGCCTCCCTTGTCCATTTCATCTGAAATATCTTGCATATATCCCACCAACTGAGATTCGCATGAATATCCTTGCCTGAAACCATGTTGCCTGCTTGAAAACCACTTACGTTCCTCACATATATTTCTGATGTGGTTGCATATCAATCTTTCCATTAATTTACCTACCACTGATGTCAAACTGATTGGCCTGTAATTCTCAACTCTATTTCTCACCCCTCCCTTATGTACCGGTACTACTATTGCACTTTTCCAGTCCTGTGGTAAGCAGCAAGTGTCTAGACTCAATTTAAATAATATTTCAAGATAAGGTACAATGTCACATCCGGCTATCTTTAAGATATCTGTAGTAATATTATCTTCACCAGCCCCTTTATGTTTTTTCAGCTTTCTTATTTCCTTCATGATTTCCTCAGGATGGATATCAAATTTTTTACTATCGTCATTTCTAATTGTGTTGTTAAGCTCGTTCTCCGAATTAGACCCTCCTGTTTCTGATTCATTGTCCCTAATGCTTTCACTGAACCAGTTACTTAAAATCTCTGCCTTTTTCAAATCGTCAGTAACTTCTTCTCCATCCTTATCTATAAGTGTCTCTACATCCTCCCTTCCCCTCAGTTTCCTGATATAGCCATAGAAATTTCTAGATGCATCAGTCAATGGTCCCCTGCACTGACAATACTCTTCATAAACCCATCTTTAGCCATTTTCTTTGCTGTTATTAAGTCCTTGTTTAGTTGTTTTAAATATTCCCTACTACCCTGCTGTCTCTTAACTCTGTTATGTTCTTTTCTTACCAACCTCTTTAACCTCCTCACTTCCCTATTATAGTACATAGGTTCTCTACTTCTCTTTATTTTCTGCTTTGGAATAAATTTTTCTTCCCCCTTTCTTATTATCTCCTTGAACTCTTCCCACCTTGACTCTACTGTACCTGAGCCTTCCTTCCATTTGCTGAATTGTTCTCTGAAATATCTCCTCAAATTTGAAACCTGTGCCTTTTTATAATTGTACCTATTTCCCCCTTCAATTTTGGCTGCTGGTTTACTGAATCCTCTAATATCCATCAGAACTGCTTCATGATCACTTATTCCTTCAGTTACTTGATACCTCAAAAGGTTTTCATCGGGCTTAATTAGAAATATATCCAAAATATTTTGTCCCCTAGTGTTTTGCTCAACCACTTGTGTAAATCCTCCTTCCCTTATTAAGATATTTGCAAATCTTTGTTCCCTTGTGTTATTTATCTTATTCCCTTCCCAGTTTACACCTGGTAAATTTAAATCCCCGCCGATGATGATCATTCTATTCTCACCTCTGAAATCTGAGTATGAATTTAATTTCTCCCCAAGAGCCTCATCCTCTTCTGTCATTCTTCCACTGCGGTAAACAGCCAACACTCTGATTTTTTCTTTTTTATTACCCCAGAAATCTACCCCAAGTAACTCATGGTCTTGATCTATGAACGCCAGTGAACTGTGGTAGTTTTTGCTAACTAGTATGAAGACTCCTCCACCAATTGCTCCTCTATCTCTGCGGTACACTCTGTAACCATCAGGAAAAACCTCACTGTCTAGTACTTCTTCTTTTAACCAACTCTCTACCCCAATTATTACTTGTGGTTCATGCATCTCTATTAAGTTTGCAAATTCGATTACTTTGTTCATTATACTTCTACAGTTTACCATTAACACCCTTACTACTGGCTTTACATTTTCAGAATTTATCTCCTCTTTCCCACTTTTACCGCAGTCAGTTATTGTTTCAGCCATTTCATCTATTTCTTTAATATCTGTGACTTTCCCCATCGCGAATCTGCAATCAGTATCACTTTGATAATCTATTTCTGTCCCTTCACCAGCAGCCCCTAACCTAAAAAAGGCACAGTCCTGACCCCATCATCACTGGAAATGGGCTCCCTCACTGCTTTAGCTAACAACTCAGAAAGTACTCCCTTCCCCCTTCTATTTAGGTGTAGGCCATGCCTAGTGAAACCCCACCTACCAATGGTGTTCACAGGCACAACCCCCAACACAGAACTAATGCCTTTCCCAAGTAGCACTTCCGTTTCCACATTAACCCGCCTCACAGCATAGTTCAATTGTGGCCGGTCATGGCGACTTAGGACCTGCATGAGCTCCACCCTGGTATGCTGTGCCTCCTTCACCACCTTCCTCAGGTCACTCTCTATACTATAACTCGCGTTTCTATCAATACTATTTCCCGCACCTCCCACTATCACTACTCTATCATCCTTAGTGAAACTCCTACAAAGAGAACCTATATCCTCTATTACCTGGCCTAATGTTGCACTAGGTTTGAAAAAGCTTGTGACCTGATATCCTGTACCTAACTGATCCTGCAGAAGAGGGCCTACACCTCACATAACTTAAAATCTGCTAAGCATTGCATTGACCTTTATTTATCGTTGCTTCTGCATCCGTAGGTTATGTTTATTTTTACTTATTGATTAATTATTTATTATTCTTGTTCCATAAATTCCTGCTGATGAATGACATCTAGGATGAGTAGCATGTCATGGTTAATACACACACACACACACACACAAGATGAATAATATTCATGGTGAAAAACTATTATACATCACAAGCAAAACATTTTAAACATTAAAATTTACAACTGAATTTTGTAGAAGTCATATCAGATACAATTAATTATTTTGTATAAATTTTTGAATGGAGTAGAAGGAGTTCCCAATAATCTTTCAGTTTTTCTTTAAATACTTATTTATTATCCAGAAAATATTTTATACTTTTAGTAAGTTTACTGAACAGATCTGTCCCAAACTAATCAATTCGTCTTTGTGCTAATAATGATAACCTTTCACATTTTAAGTCAATTATTTTTGTTTCTTGTATTCAAATTGTTTACCTGGGAATTAGATTACTCTTGTTCAGAATTAGCTAACGCTAGGAATAGCTTCTATTTCAGTACAGTATCGTTGAGCTTGAATTTTCTGAATATAACAAGAGTCTGAAGTATATACTTAAATGAACATGAAGACTGTATATGCGCAGGAACAAACACTGATAGCAACCTAGTGAAGATTTACATCATAGCCAGAGTCAATCAGTATGCAGATTGCTCTATAACAGGTTACAATATTGAGCTATTCAAGCTAGCTCATCAACCATGGAATCAACATGATTAGGAAAACACTGGACTTTGTGGTGTAACTCGGCCTGCAAATATGTAGCTGAACTTGGCGAATAAAATAGCTAACCAATTTGAAAATGCGATTTACTTCTGGCTATATTTTTCTATAAAACTTTAGTATGATCAAAATCCAACATTTGCTTCATCTACTGCGATTCTGCATTGCAAAAAGTGTTCCTATTACTATACAATGATCACTAAAAGGCACGTGGAGTATTCATTGTAACTTTCCCTTCACTAATGCTTCGCTCGTGGAAGCAATACAATAACCCTTAATAAACGAAGATACTTTTATTTCAATACTATAGAGTTCAATGTTGTTCTATATTTTGACCAGATGCCGTGATCTGAAAAATAAAACAAATCAAAGTTCAGTGCAAAGTAAATATAGATTTTCCAATTACTAGAAAATTTGAAAATAACAAAGTTCCTAGGCCACCACCTAAGAAAGTAGAATGAATCGTCGCGCAAATAATCAGGGCTCCAAGGTAGCGTCATAGTTTTTCTTTTTAATGTATTGATAGATAAATTACATTAATCAATAGTCACAGAAAAAAAACCACTGTGAGATACTCATACAAAAATTATAGAAATGTGACAGAGTTAAAGCTGTGTGTCGCACTACATAAAATATTATTGAAGTGTTGCAGAATCTCAAGGTAAAATGAATGTTTGCGGCACCTAAAAGAGTAGAAGTACGTGCTTACATGTTGTGTTCTACCCTAGAGACAAAACGAGATGCCGCCAGTAAGATCCGAGGTCACAGCCACTTTATTACAATCTAACAGAACCGAATACAATAACTAACTTCAACAATATGGAATACATATTAGCTTATTAGGTACGTAACTGTTAGTGAAATCAGAGCTTCTTCTTCTTTGTGCGTGTTCTCCACTAACAGCTTTACTGCTCTACGAGAAACTGTCCTTATATGAGGACTTCGGAGGTGGAGAAAAGGAGGGGACTTTTCCCCTCCCAGGAGGAAGCAGTGGTGGCTCCCCTCCTGCTAGCAAGTGGTACACTTTTTACTTCCTGTTGAGCGTTCTAGTGGCACGGCCATCGAGTTGCGCGGGTGATGTAAAATGCCGCAGGATATGTCAGATATATAGGACAAAAATCAGAGCATATATACATTAAGTCATATTGAAAAATAAAGATTGACAAAATGGTTAATACACCCTCCAAGTGTCCAGACCTCCATGGCACAAAATAGGAAGAGGATCAAGGAAAATTGGTAGCTATTTTAGTGGTCTCAAAATTAATCTGTGAAGTTTAAATGATTGCATCGCAGAAGCTTTACCAGTATGATTTTTTGTTCTTCTTTCGTTGTCGCTGAAGAATAGTCAAATCCAAATTTATTCTGGACATGAAAGTTGGTAAAAACCATCCTAGTTGTCATTTAAATTTGACACATCTTCCTCATACCATAAAAACATTTGCAGATAGTAAACACTTACTCAAAACAAAAGCTGGAAAAATGTTTTGTTTCAACATACCCGTACCCCATCAGAGGATTATTAAACAGCACAAGAGACTCCACACAAATATTATTCCATCTAAAAAGAATTTATGCTTTGTTCCAGACAGAGTTTATGTTCCTGTAGTTAAGTTTTAAACACTCTTTAAATTATTGTCGAACGAGAATTGAAGTAGTATTTGTTTAAACAAATGTCATTCAAGGTATAATTTCCCATATCACATACATCTTTCTAAGATTCCAGTAACGATTTTAGGAGACGAATATTTAGAGCTATCGTATGGAGTTTCTTCTACTTAGGATATATTTCGAATATGGCTCTATGATCTAAGATGCAGTAATCTCGAAGACGGTTTGGAGAGGAACTGAAAGTCCAGACTTTAATTTTGCTTTTGTTATTTGTTTCTCTCTTTTTTTTCAATGTGCTATGTCAGAAGAATAGATATAATTTGTACTCAATTTGTATATATTTTTAAAGGATATATAATTTTGAAAAGAAAGAATAAGGTACAAAACATGAAGGAATGTGTCCAAGGATAGCGAAATTTACTAATCTTAATGATGCTTATTTAGAGAAAAAAATTAATTTGGTGGAACAGATTTCAATCATGATAATTATAGCAAAACTAGAAGGAAGGAAAAGAACAGCAATTATATTTATTTGCAGAAAAAGAAACCTAAATTCGATCATACAGACATTATTTTGGTAAATCACTGAAATTAGTTTTCCAGCCAGTGTCAGTAAAATTCGCTTTCCAGGTAGATCCCAATACTAATTGGTCGTTTACACTTTTGCAACGGACGTCTGTGTTAACGGGTGCTGTTGTGGGCTTTTTTAGGTACTGTCATTTCGATCGCTAGGCGAAATTCTGAGAGGTACTGACAATGCGCTTAAGCAACATTTGATGTTGTCCTAAATCGTTTCTTTTCCATAAATATTGTGTAATTAAAGCCGATAAATCAGCTTAGAATAGCGAGATGGCAGCCAACGACAGCTTGAAGCGTATTGTAGCTTAAAAAGGCATTCCTGGTTTGTGTATGTTGTGTACAAAATACTAGGAAAAAATAATTATAAAAATGTGAACTTATGACTGAAGAAGATCGCTGCAGACTGAAACAGTGAATATTGAAAACTAAGAAGTGTGTTGCAGTAAACTGCAGTTGATCACAACTCCATCATTGCCTTCAGTATACGTTACTAATCTATATATTTGACATTCAGCCAAAGATTATATAAATACACACGATATTTATAAAAATAGCTTCAACTCACTTTACCAAAATAGTGATGATAGGGATAGTTAAAAACTATGAATATGTTAGTTTAGGAATTAAGATCTCAAGTAGTATATTGCTCCTTATGATTATAATCAAACAATCTTTCTCATTCAGTTTAGTCGACAGCCCATTGTTTAGATATTCCCTTCTTTAATTGAAAAAAAATGCTATAAATACTTCTAATGTGTGGGTACATTATAAAACTTAACTTTTTAATTATTTGTACTATACTGTGACCGAACCGATGGAGTTTCTGCAGTCATGTGATGAAATATTTCTAGTGGAGGCACTTCCAATGGTACTATTAGAATTTATTCAATAAAGCAGTACGTTCCTGGCGTGTCTCTACTGAATTTCTATACACAGCAGAATTGACACACTTAATCACTTTGCCAATGATTACGCGTTTCTGTTTTTTGTACTCCCTAGCTGCATCATAAAGGAATGCCCCACCTGCCGAACTGTAATCTCTACTTCTTCTGCTTCGCACTTCTGGTACACTAATGTTTTATTCATGCGCTTGCGATCAATGTCTTTCATGAACATCACCCATTGTAACTCTACTCAGTTCATTTCGTATTCTTGTTTCTTCAGAAGTTTTTCTATATCTACTTGCTGAGTGTCTCAGTCGAGCGTCTTCTCTAATTTCTTCTTGTTATACATCTATTAAGTTTTCTCTTAATCTATTCATTCTCTTCCATTACGAAGCTAAACGTGCTTCTCGCTCCTAATCTGTTTTATTTCTACGCTGTTCTTTTTGTTTTCTTCTTTTCGATTCACCACTCGCAAGATCGATTTCTCTTTTTCCTTTCGGCATCCTGTCAAATGTTAATATTACTTAAAACATTAAAATTCCAATTAATACACACCAAGGGTGGTGGTGTAACGGTTAGCGTTCTGGCCTCGCATTCGGGAGGACACCGGTTCGAATCCCCGTCCTGGCATCCAGATTTGGGTTTTCCATGGTTTCTCAAATCACTCCAGGCAAATGACGGGATGCTTCCTTCAAAAGACCATGGCCGAATTCCTTCCCATTCCTTGCCCCCCCCCCATCCTGTCCCGTCTCTAAAGACCTCGCTGTTAAGAGACGTTAGGCAGTTAAAAAAAATTAATACACTGTTCACTATCTTAAGCAACTCACTTCCATTTATAAGAATAAAAATATCAATGAAATTTACTTCACTTTCTAGTACTTTCTCTTTTCTTTAACCCGCTGTAATCGATTTCCAAATGAATACTGAAGTATGCTTCACTTTTTCACTGCCCAGTGGGGTTAGTGCAGTCCGCTACTATTCGTTGCTTAATCTGCGTCAACTCTGTTATAATTTGTAACTGATTGTTTTGATTTCACGATAATGGTACACTTTGTGAGAAAAACCTGCTTTGGTCGTAAATTACCACCTTACTGGAAACCCTTAATTATATTCTTATTTCATTGTTGTGTCAGAATGGTTCAATTGGGTGCAGTGGTATTTGTTTTCATGACGCTAAACAGCTGGGTTAGCTGCTGGATGATTGCTGATAGTCTGTCGTTTTCGGTTGTTGCTCCGACTTAGCAGTGCTTGGGACATGTTCCACATTCTGTGCGGCCGACGGCCGTTGGTTGAGGTGCCATGGTGGTGCAAGTTGTTTGGCTTGCCACAGTGGTACGTGTCGTTCTCATCTGTCGTGGTGACGATTGATATGTGGACACAAACCTATTCTTAGTGTTGATGGAATTTTTCATTTGTTACCTGGGCGCTTTTTGGTTCGTGCCATAGGGGGGGATGTATACCAGGCATCTGTCCCTTGACTGAAGGTTGATGGAGTTTACGCCCTTTAGGACAACCTTTATAACAGACTGTATGATCACCGCCGCAGTTTGCACATATCGGTTTTGAGTCTCGGGCCGTGTACAATTTTTGATGTTATGTCCTTCGCCACAACGGACACAACGTTTGGCTGCATGGAAATCCTTTGTGGCGCAGTGATTGCCAATGAGAACATTGAACATGGATCGTAGGGTTTTCTTTTTCAACTTTTGCGTATGGCTTACAGCGACATCCTTGCCAAGCAGAGTGGTGATTTGCAGAGCATTCGTGGCCAGGAGGTGTGCAATAAGTGTGAACTGACTTGGACTGTACTTGGAGCCTGGTCGCGGTATAGGCTTCGCAGCCCACATTGCCATTAGCTGATCCTTAAAGGGCTTAGTTATTTCTTTGGTCGATGTGCCTTCAGGCAATCCATTGACTTCTATTCGTCGCGGTCAGCCAGGTTGTTAGATAGCGCAGTCGATATATTGATCCTTGAGTTGTCGAACGATGGATTCAAGATCTGACAGACTCGAGCATGTTACAACCATCTCGTCTTCTTTAGTCGATGTTAAAATTGGAAGCTTGGCAGTAGTACCCAGAGTTTCCGAAAATAAACCGAAATGATAGGAGTGGAAGACGGACAGAAGTTGCATCGGTCCTACTTTGTGGTCGGCTAACTCTTCCGTCTAGGAGCTTGCTTAGTGGACTTGGACTTCGGCGTCGGCTGATTTGGAGCTTTCCTGTTCGTCCACATGAGTCGTATATTCACCCTTCTTTGACGATGAGTGGTCGAAGCTTTTGGATCGAAGCCTCGTTGTTCTCAGGTGATGCTGGGATAGGCGAGGAGTTCAGTATTCTATGAAGCTCCTTAAAAAACTCTCCCTGGTTGAAATTCCTTGCACAGATGACTGGGAAGGGAATATGAGCTAGAGTACATGCGCCTTGCCGTCACCTTTATGTATCCTTCTGAGCCAAACACGGCATTATACTGGAATATTCGAGAATGCTCCAGAGAATTCTGACTTCCGTTTTCGGCTTCTAGAACATTCTAATGACATCCTGGAACATTCTGCAACATTTTACAACATTCTAGAACATTCTAGAACACTCTGTCTGGATCATTCTGGAACCTTCTAGAACATTCAGTAACATTTTGGTTTGTCTCGGCCATTTCGGCAATTGATTTTCAGCTGCTTCTCCAACTACCTACAAGCTTTCGACACTGTGCCTCACACTACGTTATTTTGGAAACTTCGTGGTTACGGCATATCTAGACAAATATGGGACTAAGTTGCAGACTTTCTGAAGGGCAGAACACAGTGTGTAGTTCTCGACGGTGAGCGTTCATCACTTACCGAGGTGAGGTGTTGTCCAGGGAAGCGTGTAAGTGCCTCTGTTGTCTCCCATAAACATTAATGATTTGTGCGAGATAATAAGGGGAATGAGAAGATTGTTTGCCGATGATGCTATTATTTACCGTGAAATCAAAACCCAGGACGACTGCGCTTTGTTACAAGACGATATTATGAAAATAAGTGCATGGTGTAAGGACTGGCATTTGGAGTTAAACGCTAAAAAGTGCCAACTCATGCGTGTAAGTTAGCTTTGAATATACAATTAATGGTACTGTCCTTAGATCGGTAGATTCCGCTAAATACCTAGTGGCAACAATTCGTAATAATTTGTCGTAGAATGAGCATATCGAGAATTTAATTGGGAAAGCAAATCGTATGCTCCGATTTCTAGGTCGTAATTTTAAAAAAATGCACTCCGGAAGTTAAATCGATTGCATACAAGTCACTAGTGCGTCCTCACTTAGAATATTGTTGTTCTGTATGGGGTCCCCATTAAAAGGGATTAATGGAGGTATTAGAGAAGGTCCAAAGGAGAGGCGCCTGATTCGTGACAGGTATATATAGTTGGAGGGAAAGCGTAAGTAGGAGTTGGGTTGGGAAGACCTGGAACACCGAAGGCATTGCTTTCGGCAGAAGCTAATTGAAAAATTCGCAACTGACGTATTTTGGAATGACAGCAAATAAATATTGCTACCAGCAACATTAATATCTCGGAATTACCGCGAAAATAAGATAAGAGAAATGAGGGCTAGAACCAATTCATTTCTGTACTCATTTTTTCCACGAGCGATTAGGGAATGGAATAGAAAGTATTTACTGGGCGAGTAAACTTAAAATCCGACAGGAGTAGCTTTCGATAAAGCACTCCGGCTATCCTGATCTGAGTTTTCCATGGTTTTCCTGGATCACTCCACGCGAATGCTGGGTCGGTTCCTCACAATAGTCCATGGGCGCCTCCTGTCATATCCCGTATATCCCTTCCGAACGATTACCCTTTCGGATAGGTGCAATGCACCCTCCGCCACACATTTTTAGTGAATGCTCTGTTTTGACACCCATAACTTCGAACTCAATCCCTGCAGTTCCAAACAGAAACCTTCTTTATGATTGCGGGATTGAGGGATACAATACCGTATACCATCCATGGGACTGCAGGGGTGGATTGCGGAGTTATAGTGGAACCCATGGACAAACTTCGCTTACATTTGTTATATATATTGATTTCAATTGATATGAACATACATATAATTTATACTTAAAACGCTAGTACTCAAAACAACAGATATTAAATTAACATTTTTAATAAAACTTTACATTGCTATCCATAAGAATTATTAAACTAAAATACGAACATAATATTTAACAAAATAACTCCCATGCCCCGGGCTGGGATCGAACTGACATCCCTAGCAAAAGAGATAATACGTATACCTCTACACTGGTGGAGTGTTTTGGTTGCTTCCCTGGGGATGCTGTACCGGACAGTTCCAATAGCGTGCGGCAAATACCGCAAACTGATTGATACAGCACTTGGTGCAGTTCCATTCCATTTCACCGCATTAATTCTCAGTGGGAGCGAAATCATATAAGCGTGCTTGTCACTGAAGCTGCAGGCACTCAGAGTCATCCCGTTGAATCCATTGTGATATGATATTAGCATTCTAACAGGTTAGATTATCCTGGATTCGCTAGTTTGATGAAAGACTGTACATAATACCGAAATTGAACCCTTTCACTCCGAATGTTACACATATTTACTAAAAACATTTTGAAAAAGCCGATGAGCCGTTTTATTAGTGCTAATATTCACATTCAGTTTTGAACAGAAGGAAGTGATTCTCTTTTTCTCTTCCCAAACGAGGATTTTTTTTTTTTGCTCCATATCTTGTCTTTTTTTGTGTGTTGCGATTGATTCAATCCTCTATATCCATGCACGTAAAAAAAAAAAACCTGACCACTAAAATAATTAGATTTTTTGGAAGCGTTTACGTAAAGGAACCAACCAGAGAAAGTTGCACTCGCTGTGCATATGAGAATCTCCAGAGGACAACCGAAACAATATACAAAGAATATTCCATTCCAATATGTGATGATTGCGTTTCACATAAAATATTTGTTTGCTAGCCAGTTACCTCGCACTAATGAGTTTTGCAGTTTATTTAATTATTTTTTTTCGATAATGTTGAATGGCTACACAGATTTTTGAATCGCGGTGGTACAGATAGCTACCAAAATAATCTCGAGTTGTACGTATATGTATCACTACTCCTAAGTCACCTTTTTATGAAACTTCGAAAAAAAAAAACAGCTCTAGATCATTACTACCTCAGGCAATTTCATTATAATAGCTATAAAAGATTTTTAAAAAACTGTTTCATCCATATTACGGGACGAAAAGGCGAGAAATCCACATATGGCCCTACTCCAATATACACTTAATCGTTTTATAGACTTGTTTTATACCTTTTTTTTCCTTGAAGTTGTACGGATTGTCGACGTTGGGTTCGTTAGAGCTGGGAAAAGACTCGGAGCAAGGAACGTAAGGGGTGGGGGGGGGGGGGAAATCAAATATGGCCATTGGAAGGGACCATCCTGGCATTCACCTGAAGTGATTTCCGAAAACCACGCAAATTTGAATAACTCCGGATAGATTCAGTGGGAGCTGAATCCGAATATTAACAGCCCACCCACCAGTCTCATACCCACTTACCTTTTAGCATTCATGTTTAATGCCGTTTTTAGGAGGTTTCGTTCTAAACTTAATCTTCCATAGATATTTCGAACAAAGATATTTTCTGTTATAACGTCATGATATTCAAATCCGAATCGGTTTCATCAAAAATATCTTACTCAAAAATAGCTTTATTGCTTGAACTAACTTCTCACTGAAGGTGTGATGCGCAGTCGATAGCAAGTTTTCAGAGGCATGTGACTTTTCGTAGCCTCGATGGTGCTTATTAAAAATATTCTGTGAAGCAGGTTTCATGAAACTGAGAGAGGTAGTCAGGCTCATGGCCTGACACATGATATAGGATCATTGTTAAAGTCCTGGTATTTCCAGAAATCACTGAAAAATATTGCCAATGTATTTCATAAATATAATCCATAGCTTTCAATAACCATTATTTCCAACATAAATTAGTTGGCCGTTAACGAGCTATAGGTCTCCATAAAAACCACGTCCATATGAACATTAGAACCTTGACGCTACGAATACTTGGTAGACTAAGGATACAAAAGATGTATTTAACCCGATTAAGAACAAAAAATTCAAGTTGTATTTCATTATACCAGCGTGCTCCTGGTGAAAATTACTTTGTTGTAGTGTTGGTAATTAGTTTCTCCCTGATTTTGTGTGTGTGTGTGTGTGTGTGTGTAGGGAGGGTTTGTATAAAATATATTGGATCAGAACATTTATATTAGAAAAATATAAATAATAGCGGTGTTAATTTTTCATGTATATACAGGGGTTGGACAAAATAATATGAACACCTGATATTTACATACTATTGATTTATTAATATGGTGTTGGGCCCCCTTTTGCTATTGGAACAGCTGCAATTCTTCGCGGAATTAATTTATATAGTGTCTGAATAGTTTCCAACGGAATGTTGTCCCATTCTTATACAAAAACATTCGCCAACTGCTTCAATGATGTTGGAGGTGGAAATCTGCTCCTTATTTTCTACTCCAAAACTCCCCACAACTGTTCAGTTATATTGAGATCTGGCGATTTTACTGGCCAGGGAAGATGTTTGATGATTATCTGATGCCCCTCGAACCAGGACAGAATCTTTTTGGCTTTGTGTATGGGCGCATTATCATCTTGGAAGATGGCAGTGTTTAGCAGCAGTATTCTAATCATAGTAAGAACTTCATCACTGAAGATGTAGAGATATTCATTCGCAGTCAACAGGCCAGTGATTTGAATGAGAGGATCAGCTGAGTACCACGATATAGCCACTAAAATCATAACGGAACCTCCCCCAAGCTCTACTGTAGGACGCAGGCAGTCCAGATCGCAGGCTTCTTTTGGTGTTCTCCATACATAAATAAAACCGACCGTTAGGAGGAAACAATGTGAACGATGATTCATCGGACCATACCACATTCTTCTAATCATCAAGTGTCCAGTTTTTATGATCGTGGCACTACTTGTTTCGCAGCTTAGCGTTGGCAGCCATTATAAGGGGTTTTGCAATTGCAGCCCTCCCATGAATGTATGAATGTGAGCTTTGTGGAGCTCCCGCCATACTGTTTTTGTCGAAACAGTATTACTCAGGTATGTGTTGAGTTCTGCTGTCACTTTTGCTGCGGTAGTTTTGTGTTGTCTGGGCACAATCGTTTTTAATGTTCGTTTGTTTCTGTTGGGTAACTTTGGTTTTTGTCCACTATTCCTCTTCGCCGACGATGTTTTACCATGTTTTGTGTATGCTGTCATTACCGTGGATACCGTCGCTCGTGAGACGTTAAACAGTTCAATTGATTTTGTCACAGACACTCCCGCTAACCGAGCTCCAACAATTTGCCCGCTTTCGAAGTCTGAGAGATCACGCATTTCATCGATCGCTTGTTATAACCATCACAGATAAAAGCGTATAATACACTGACACATAATCTATAAGACCTGCCACGTCAATTATGCCGTACATGCGCATCGCATTATCCACACGGAAGTAGTGGTGCCAACATGCAACAACTTGCACTCTACCGCATGGTGTTTAATATTTTGTCTAACCTCTGTAAATTGACACAAGAAAATATTGCATACATTTTATAAAAAACATTCAGTGCATAATTGGCCAATTGTTAAATTCAAGCATAAGTGATTGACGAAACGCAAACCGATATTTAACTCTAAATTAATTAACAGTTACTTGCCATTGTGACAATGGTACAGCGTAACTCCTCTCTCTATAATATTCGGGTGAACTTATTTCCTACCACTATTACGCTTTCTTCTTGATCATTTTACAACCATGTTTATTAAAGAATTGTAATTTTTGTTATTTTTCTTCACTAATTCGCAGGAGGAATGGTGTGAATCAATAAAAAATTGGAGGATGTGTGGAACAGTGGAACCATAATAAGTGATTAAGATTGCAGAGAGATGGCGTGCACGCAGGCTTAGCAGCGCCCTCATTTTTATGCGCAGGCAGGTTAGTGCTATGCCACGCTCAGTCGGCACAGAGGCAACAAACGAAGTGGAAACTTGCAATCAAGTGCCGGTATGCCTCGTGGACATCAAAGGACGCAATGTTACCATGGAGTGAGTTTTAACGAGAATCCTCCACACACACTGGATTAGGGAGGTACAGTGGGACCGGGCACGAGTCCAGGTCCTCGCGTGCCGGTCGTCCTGACTGCGATTTCTCGCAGCCATTAAGGTGAATGCAGGGACCGTCCCCAAGATCCACCTCATAAACTACACATTTCACAAACAAAAAATACATTTATCACACAGAGTTCATAGTTATACGTTTCTCAGACAGATGGACGTAGTAAAACCTGATATTAGTCATAAAATGCTTGTCGTCAGCAAAGGAATGTGGCCATAAGACAGACAGCTTCAGATTTAGAATGCCAATAATGAGTAAATCTAATCAAAGGCAGCCGACCCTACAATTTTTGGAAAAGATGCTGAAGAGGAAAAGGGAGCTTGAATGAAGTAGAATGATTGGCTTCTGGGAAACGAGTTTGTCGTGCAGTAACATTACGGCTCGTACAAGTCATGCTGCAACGACAGTGATCCTTGTGTGGAAGCAGTGGGTCGAAAAGGACCGTACACAGCAACGAGATGGTACTTGACCACGCAATTGGTACCACAACACGGGATGACCGCCATCTTTTTCGCATGCCCGTAACTGATAGAACAGCAGAGTCCACAGTGTTGGAACAGTGAAACGGATGTGGGCATGTTTGCGTCAATGGTTCGACGCCGTCTGATAAGAACTGATCTGATGGCACCCGTGCTATTTCGTCGGCTTCCATTGACCAGAAACCATCAACGCCTCAGAATACAATTGGCATATTAACTCCATCACTGGTGTCCTGAGTGACGAAATATGGTGTTTTAGAAGAATTCCGGTTCAAATTGTCCTACAGCGATGGCTGCGTACGTATGAAGGTGGTTTCCCTTGGCTCGTGAAATGGCCGGCCTTGCTTCGTCAGCCTCAACAACGGGCATTGAGAAGAGAACCATCTGTTGCGGCGTGTGGTAGTGGCCCTATCCGTCGCCTAGTCGGTACCATCAAAGGCCCGGATATTGGTGTGTTGTTGCCATCTATTTGCAGCAGAGGCGCGCCCCCATCCTCTCTTAAGCCGCGTTCCCACGACGTCTTGTAACGAAGGCGGGACGGGACTGGACCTCATTAGCCGAAATGTAGGGACGAGCGCGCGCCACAGGTTAGGCCTTGCTTACCTCGCCACCACCTCCCAACCACGTTACCTAGTGTCGTTTGGCACAGAGCACTTTACAGCAACAGAAGGGGTGCGCACCGCTGCTGCAAACCGATGGCAACAGCGCCCCCCTACCCACGCCTGTGATGTTTACCGACACAGAGTGGGTAGCTGCGTGTCGTCCGCGCTAGCAGAGGTGGCCCTGTTCCCATGGCGTGCTGTTGCGTATTCGTTCCATCCCGTCCCGTCCCGCCTTCGTTACAAGATGTCATGGGAAGGCGGCTTTACTGTACATTAGGTACTTGGCAACGTGGTGGCGAGGTGGCGATGGGTCTCCTATATCGCGTGCTGATTAGTACACTTCGGCTCATCTGGCGTGGCCTACAGAACCACGGGCGTGAGAAGCCACCTTTAGACGCTTCTGCGGTGTACGGAATTGGGCAGACTGCATTGTTGAACGGCACAGCGGATAAACGCAAAGAGCGATAATTTGGGCGCCATTGGTTATAATATGAAATCTCGCCTCCCATGATTTGAGGACAATCTGAACAAGAAACAACTACATCAGAGAGGTTTTAGAGCTCGAGACATTGGTCTTCCTGTCGGCAGCTCCACACGACATATTTCAGCAGGACTCTGCCCGACTGCATGTGGCGGAGAAATTGCAAGCCTTCTTCGAAAAGCGACAGGTACAACTGCTTCTCTGGCCTTCACGTTCGCTTCAAATTTCGTCCATCGATCATGTCTGGGATATGGTCGGTCGGAAACTTGTTCGTTCTGGTCCTTCTGCAACCACTGTCTGTTTGCGGAAGCGCCTACAAACCACGTGACAGTGTATACCCCAGCAGCCTATCTAGACTGTCTTGTGTCATCTGTGTATATTCATTTCCGTAATCTGTGGAATATATTTAATTTGATAAAACGCTGAGAAATAATTCTATAGCACTTTAGCGAAATTTGAAGCTATAATAACCCATTTTATCGGCTCTAGCCCATACCTCAGTACTTGATATTTCACATTTTGTCAGGATTGATTAAAGACATGCATGTAAGCGTATGTCCAAGAACATTGGACCATCGGAGATAGGTTTTGAAAGAAGACGTAAAGGCAGAGTGGAAAAAGCTCTGCTGTTTTACCCCGGGAATAAGAAACCATTGTGCTTGTGAGATGGAGAAACAAGAAGCCCGGTATTTCATACTATATTTCAGGATTACACTATGGTAACATTTAAGTTTTTACTGTAAGCTTGGCGAGCTTTGGAATAATGTAGTTTCGTAGCCAGTATGGCGTCGTGACGATGGGTTCTTCAAGTTATTAACGACCACTGTTACTGGCATTGAAGTCTCCTTCGTCATAGTTTCTGAAACTGGCATGTCTCAGAACCTCGGTTTGCGCTGGTTTATTCAGCGGTGTGATCGCTAACTTGTGTTGCCCGGTAGGGCTGCCTCGTGCTTGCTGGATTGTAAGTTGTTTGGTTGCCCACGATTAGGACGTGCTCGGGGCAGGTGGGGTAGGTGTGTCCCAGAGAGTGACACGGTTAGGGGGCGTCCATTAACTACGTGAGGTGAAATAAAAGGGGGGAGAACCGACCTTAGGGAAGGGGTATAAACGCTCTCGGAAGTAGAAGAGCTAAAGAAAGGTTTAACTACGAGGTCGATTAGCACGGGGGGAGGGGGAGCGGAGAATCCCACCAAAATCTCGTCATCTTAGGGAGGGGAGGGGGTCCGACCAGATCTCACCAAATCGCACCAAAAGGGGGGGGGGAGGGGGAGGTCCGAAATTCCTGAAAAACATGGACGCCCCCTTACCAGCTTCACAGCTTTAACTAGCGGCGCATTTCCGGCGTTTTGTAGAGATTACGTGTGTTGTTTTTCTGAAAATCTTTCTTAATTTCAACCAGTTTCTCATTTGATATTTCTTTTTGGTTTTTCTGTTTAATTTTGCTGGCCCTTCCCTTGTTGTAAAGTATTGTTTGTAGTTGTCATATGTTTTTCTGCTGTTCCAGTTGATGTTGTCTTTCGATTGCTTGGTAGCATTGCTCGTTCCACCAATGGGTTTTTTTCTGCCTTTTTGCTGCGGGATATTTTTTGTGCTGTGTCAATCAGTTTGGTTTTGAGTTCTTGCCAATTTCCTGAAGTTGTACTGTCTAGTCCTTCTGTGAATGAAGGTTGGAGTTTGTCTGTAGTGAATATTGGAATTTGTATTTTCTTTTGATGTTCCTTTGAGTTCAAAACTTAAGTTTAATTCTTATCTAGTAATGGTCGGAATCTGTGATTCTACCCCTTCTAATCTGAACATTCATAATTTCTCTGTGGTTTGGATATGAGATGGCCACATGGTCGATTTGGAACTCACCTAACAATGAGTCATCTGTTTTAATGGTTTATTTTTAAAATGTGTTGACATGATTTTGAGAATGAATATCCTGCAGAGTTTAACGGCGAGGTCATTAGAGGCGGGATGGGACAGGGGACAAGGAAGGGGAAGGAATTCGTCCATGGTCTTTTGAAGGATGCATCCCGATATTCGCCTGGAGTGATTTGGGGAAACCATGGAAAACCCAAATCTGGATGTCCGGAAGGCGATTCGAACCGGCGTCCTCCCGAATGCGAGGCCAGAGCGTTAACCGCTCCCCCAGCACGTTCGGTGGAGAGTTTAACTAACCTCTGTTCATTTTGGCTGGTCCGTTTATGAGCAGGATATTTGCCAATTGATTTTCTGTTTATTCTTTCTCCTCCCAGTCCCTTCCTGAGATTTTAATGTGTTTTGTGTGATGATGTATGTTATTTCTTCTTGTATTTCCCGGAATTTATCTACATTTTACACGGACTGTTTTATTAACTCTGTTGATTGGTTTGTGTATGTTTTGTTTGCATATTTGAAGAAGAATGTCATTAGTTTGTTATTTATGTATTTTTATTTTATTCTGTGACCAACAGAGCCGTGCTAAACATATTAGTGATGTAATGAAAAGGGTTATCCACTAGGGTTAATCTTCTTCGTCTGGCATCAACAAATTTCTTTGATTTATCCCTGGAGAAATTTTGTCAGTGTTCAAAGCTGATGCTACTAGATAGCTGTGCCCAATAAGGTGGCCACATAATGTATAATATACCACATACAGTAAATTTAGAGGAATAGTTTTTTTAATATCAAACCTTTAAAATCTGAGACAAACAACTCGATGCGTTTTAAATTCGTCAGCTGTAATTCTTTCTCAAGAGTACAGCGCCGTAAAACTGAGGGTGAGAAGTATTTTTATTTTATTTTAATTCATCAGAGGAAATACTTTTACTCTGAAGAATTTAGAGGAAATACATTGAAGGATAGAAACATGGGAGGATACCAGCAAGACGATGTGATCTACACAACTGGAACGCTTGTCGTCGGTGTTGTCACAGTGTATTATTTTAGAAATATTCTCTCTCCCCTCGACATCCGTTGGAAGTCGGACGGATATAAGCCTGATGAAAATAGCCGCTCCCAAACTCAAACCATCCACTACAACGAGGCGTATGGAACACCTAAGGGCTACAAATATTGACTTGTCTAGTATTCGTCAAATAAATAGTTTTATCTGTCTAATATTTTCTAGAAATGTACTATTTCTTGTAGAGTGTATTCGTAACAACATTAAACAATTAGCAAGACGTTTCTTTGATAGCTTCAAGATTATTTTCTGTCCAAAACTTAAAAGGAATTGTTTAGGAGAAATTGTAGTCGAATCTTGCTATAAGGTTTTTCTTTATGTTTATTCAGCTATTAACTTTATAGTTTAATGAGACCAACGCACTTGAATTTTGGCGGCTACGACGAACTAATGTAATACCTGTTACAATCTGTATATATACTGTATATATAGTCGAAAGAGCCTCAACGTCATGTAAAGATTTCGACAACATTCATGTATGAAACGGTTCGTGTCCCCTCTTCTCCTCAAAGATAAATGACCTTTAAGCCTATGCTAGAGTTACCGAAAGCGGCTGTGGCTAAACTCACATCTTGCTGTGGTAGAGGTTAAGCTTGTAATGTAAGGATGTTTTCACGCACACGGCAAAACCGGCGCCGGCGCCGGATGCAATGTAATCAAATTAGAGCTTTCACACGTAGTCCGGTCCGGCGTCCGGCGCCGGTGAATGCAGCCAGCGGTGACTTCGACAATCGCTCCTGCACGATCGCCGGCCGTTTGATTTCATTGTTTGTTATGCACACCGGTGCTAATGACACAGGGCTTTTATACTGCTTAACATCAGTGATAAAAAGTTTAGCTCATAATTTTGTGATAATGAGTCACGATATTGTTACATTGATTGAGTTGGTAGGGAGCAAACCATGCCTGTGGGACAAAACAGCCGACTGCTTCAAAGACAGAACAGAAAAACTGTAGGCATGGAGAGAAGTGTATAGATTTTTGGAAGAAGATTTTGAAGCCAAAGAAACAAAAGAACAACTGAAAATTGGTAAGTTGTACATTTATTGTTAGCAATTACAATACAGTTTAACATTATATTTTGTTCCTTTGCCACGGCAATGCCCTCTCAGTACTGACAAAGTAGTGTGACAAATAATCTCTCAAATTATTTGCAGTACTTGTTGGCCGATTACATGCGGTTACGGGTAAATTTCGTAGACTTTGAGATACAAGTCTAAGTACCTTTTTCATTCGCACAACATTATGTAGAATTACACATACCTTAACAATATCTTTAGATAACCTTTTCGACACATTTAGTGGTCGGTACAAAATTCTCCACTTATTAGATAAAATTCCAAAAGCACCTTCGACGTATCTTCTTGCAAAACTCAAACGGTAATTGAATACTCTTTTTTTCTCTGTAAGATAACTTCCTGCGTAAGGTCTCATTACTTGTTCTGATAGCCCAAATGCTTCGTCAGCTACGAGTACAAACGGAAAATTTTTCCTTCTACTTGAATGCAGAGGGCAAGGAGGTGGTATTTGTAATTGATTTTTCATCATTAACTTTAAAAAAATGGTTCTCTGAAATACGGGAGAGTCACAATCTTTACCATAGGCTCCTATATCAGCATATGTAAATTTATAATCAGAATCGGATACTGCCATGAGAACAACAGAAAAATGACTCTTGTAGTTGAGATTCATTGAACCACTATGAGGGAATCTGTTAACTCGTATATGTTTTCCATCGACAGCTCCTATGCAGTTTGGGAACTGAGCGGTTTTCTTTTTTTTTTTTAAATCATCCGCCACTTTCTGCCAGTTTTCTTTTGTTGGTTGTGGAAGGAATTCATCTTTGAGCTGATACCAAAAAGAATTGCACACTAGACTTACAATTTTACTTATCGTTCTTATTACCAATCTGTAGGTGTAAAGTAATTCCGTAATGGTTGCTCCTGTCGCAAGATACCTAAAAATCGAAAGAAGAAATAATAAATTGGAAGTTTTTGTGTACTATCTATAATCTTATTTGGTTCGATTCCAGTTGCATACCTTTGATAAAATATAAAAAATCAATTGTTTCAGTAATGGAGTAAAACTATTTAATTGAATAAAAATATGGTAACAAAATATTTGACTACCGTACTTAATTTATTTCACTATTTGCTTACTCCTCTTTTTTATATTTCAGGTAACGCAATTACTGCAAAATGGCAAAACATTCGCGACTCCATCGTGAAATATCTAAAGAAAAAAATCTGGTCAAGCCACTTCAAAGAAATATTTATATCATGATAATCTGACATTTTTGTTAAAAGTAGTACAGTCAGATGACACGGAGTCAAGTGTGGATGATTCCAAGCATGAAAGCCAAGATGAGGAAACAGAGGCAGCATTAGAAGAGCAAGTCCAGAAATCTGTTGGTGAAAATCCAAAAGGAAATGGGAGAACTGCAAAAAAAGCTCGGTGACAAGAAGAAGTCGATAATTTTTTTTGAAAGCTCTGGAAAATCCACCTGATGAAGGATGAAGCGTTTTTAATTTCAATTTTTCGTCTGTACGAAAAATGACAGTGGAAGAAAAATTCGAATTCAGACTGAATGTTTTGCAATTAATAAGAGACATCTGCAACGGTAAAAACTCTGATAGTTCACATTATAACCAATAGAGTAACTTGTTTTCTAACCGCGATCTAACGTTACCTGGGTCATCGGCAACCTACTACTAAAATTTGCAATACAATTTTTTATACTTATGTACGTAAAGTGAAATAAATGAAATGTTTATTAACGATTGTAATTATTTACTTACCTTAGCGTTACTGCAATCATTTCCTTTGTAGGAATACCAGTTCTCATTGTTATATTTTGATGTTTAATACTGTCTTCCAACCGTTCAACCAGGAAATCAAAAGTATTTGTACTCATGCGAAAGTAATTGAAAAATTTGCCATCATCTCCTCTAAGTTTTTCGAAAAGCTTATAGAAGCTCCCTTCCAGGTACCTCACAGTCAAAAGGGGATGTATCCAGCACTGTCTGTCAATTAAATGTTTTCTATATTTCCTTCTCAGGTCCAAAAATCCAATGAGGTAGCGTTTGTTAAATGCCGCACACATATTTCCTTCGCCAAAGTTAGAAACGTACTAGAGACAATATAATATTGCACTCGGTGCGAAAACATGGGCGCCGGCTCCGGTTTTGCCGGTGTGTGTGAAAACGCCCTAACACAGTGACAGAGACAGCGCGTCTGGTATTTTAAACACGAATATATTTGCGGACGAGGTAATAAGTGTATAGAATCAGCTTGCTGTGGTCTGGACTGTACCTGCAGTTGGCCACCCTCTTGCATTCCAGAGAGATAAGGGAGCGTGCATAAACCACATAGCTCCATTTTGGCCTCCTGTGAACCCGCTCCCCTCCCCCACGTAGCCCTACGTGGCTTTTGCCTACCCCCTAACCCCCCCCCCCCCTCACGTAGCACGTAGCTTTCTTCCGTTTTGATTCCAGAAGACATTTTGTACTGTATTCTCTTGTCAGACTATTGTAAATTACATACCGATATAATTAACTGAGGGAAATAAATACTCACATGCTGTTGTGAGTTCAGTTCCTCATTTTAACTGTGAAAAATGTTACGAAAGGAAAGTTACGTGGCCTGGCTCGGAACCCCCCCCCCCCTCTCCAACGTAGCCCAACGTTGCCTTCCAGCTAACCCCTCCTCCCTCTGGACCGAGCCACGTAGTTTGTGCACGGTCCCAACGGAGGTTAGGACAATAGAAGGGAGAGCGTGCGGCCGGAGGACACTTGAGTACGGGCAGCCGATCCGAAGAGGTGTGATTGGAAAGTGTGGCAAGCGCCCAACCATAGTGCTCTGCGCTCCACGACGTGGAGGAAAGGATGCATCGCGAGTGACGCAAGAGCATACAGCCGTTTGATCTGACTGCCGCCCGATGCCTTGTCGCAACAGCCGACAATCGCGCCACCACCACTCCTCGTCACGGTAATGAATGAACTACTGGTATATTGAATTGCATCAACGTACCACAGTGTAAATTCTGTCACCCAGTAATGGCCATGAGATAAAGAGGAGTCAAAGACAATTTAAAGCCACAATCACTTAGGATCAATTTTTGAACGTTTTGTGTTAAATTAATAACGTATGCCTTCTCTATCTTCCTTTAATGTTAATGTATTCATGTTTCAATGATTTATGTCACAAGAATAGTAGTTGCAAATCAAGCAATATAAAATAAATTAATTGTGATGCTATTCAGTGGTAATTTGAAGGCAAACTAAATATTTTTATGACAATAATTGCTCCTCCAGTTGGTCATTCAAAAGTGATATTATATTTAATTTTAATTTTTGTGAAATGTTTTCACTGGCACCCAATTAAAAATCCCTGTTTACTTATAAACGAATTATTGAAAGATATAAAGAAAGATACAAGAAATGGTACACCTCAACTGGCGAAATGGTACACCTCAAACTCCTGGGATTCGGAGTTCTGTGGTGTTTTTTTATTTTTTATGAAAATTTGTGTCAATTGGATCGTAGAACGTTCCTGCTGCTATGTCTGTGCAGAGACGAGAAATGATATGCCAACAGCCCGATGAGCTGTACTCAGTAGGTACTTCCTTCTGGAGACCGTCAGCGACTATGCCACTGTGAACGTTCACTAACAGGAATGTAATCCACTTTTCATCCTGCAACACTTTCAGTTTTTGCATGGTGCTGTAAATGATAGGATTTTCTGCACGATCGCGAGTGAAGCTGTGCAACATTTATATGCCTTTGTCACTTTTTCTTTCATTTCCTTGCTGAGCTCCATTTTGACCAGTATTTCATCACCGAAATTATTTTATCTTTAACGATTTACATGCCACCACTACACGGAATTAAAATTATCTCTTGTAGAAAATAGAAATAACGATTTCGTATTTCGTTTAGAATATTTCTTGAAGACATAGGAGTACGGAAACTATGAACTAGAAATAATGTAAAAATGCCTATTTTATTAGAAAACTGATTAAAACAAACTTATTAAAAAGAAGTGAAAACATTGTGTAAGAATGGAGATTTCCCAGCGTCAACACAATCCGGAAGTACACCCGCTAAGACATTCATTAACGATTTTAAGGAAAAAATGATGTTGTATATTATATAATGTTATTTGTTTTAAATATTATTTCTCGCAATAAAAGTATGTAAATGAAGTTGGAATCAAATTATAATAACCATGGTCAACAATATCTAAAGATAAAAAAAATTTGACATGCGGGGATTTGAAACTGAGTCATAAAATTACGGAGCAAACACCTCCGTCTCTAAAGACCTCGCTGTTGAGAGACGTAAAGCAGTTAAAAAAAAAAGAGCAAACACCATACTGCCTTGATCACACGGCCACGTGCTTATACCAGCCAATTATTTTGTAATATAAAAACTAGGGTGCATTTGAAGAAACGATGGTACCACAGACATATGGGATGTATACCCTTCAGCAGGAGATTGAAATACGCTCTTACCATGTCTGATGGTCTACTTAGTAAGATACTTGCCAGTTGGCTTGGGGGTCATTAGATGGCAGAAGGCGGAGGAATTGAGAAGAAGTACTAATAATAACTTCATTTGGTTTTAGTGATATCACGATAGAGGCTGTGGAATCCGTCTCTGTCGTAGCCGCCTAACCTAACCTACAGTTTAACGTGGAACACGAACCGGAAAATTCACTTGCACCTTCAAATTAATAAACCACAACTTTGCCAAAGGTGAAGTTCAGTTTCAAGACCCGTAAGAGTTCCTATTGAGACCGGGATTCGAAACTAAAACCTTTTGATCCGCAGCCCCGCGATGGAGATTAGATTGAGTATCAACAACATCAACAGAGATTTTCCAATTATAGAATCCAACTGGATTGCATAATTAGAAAATCGTTGAAGATTAGACTAAGTACCAACAACATCAACAGAGGTGGTGGTCTCCTTCTGTGGGAAGCGAGATAGCCCATCATTCAAGATCTGCAACAGCAGCGCAATAGACATGCGCGCAGTTTTTTTTTTTTTTTTTTTTTTTTTTTTTTTTTTTTTTTTTTTTTTTTGCAAGCTCCGCTACCTTTGGCAGCTTTGCTTCTGTGTGTTAGGTGTTGTTCGTTTGCTCTCATTGTTGTGGTCTTTGGAGGGAAAAACCCATAATAGGGGGAAAACCTCCTAGTTGTGTATACAAGATAATGGTGTTAGATATTAAACTTTATTTTATACAGGTTGGGTAATGGGGTTACATAGTAATCATTATTTTATTCAGGTTGGAATACTATGCTTAAGGGGATTTTATATCGGTGCCATCTTTTTGGCATATAATTACCAACGTTTCGTAAGCTTTCTACATTATCTCTGTATTTTTTTAATATTCATGTGGAACCTCTCAGCTTGCTGGAATATCGCTGTGTGTATTTTAGGTACATTCGTCCATTCATGAAGGTCGTCTGTTCTGGTAAATCTGTTGGCTTGTAAAATCATGCGCAAACTTCTGTTTTGGATCCTTTGCATTTTTTGAATGTGGGTGTGGCTTGCTGTACCCCATACCTCATAGCCATATAGTAACGTAGATCGAATTATTGTTTTATACAGTCGTAATTTGGTGTCGGTAGATAAATCTCTACTATACAAAATCGGATACAGGTTCATAAGTATTCCTAGTGTTTTGTGGCACTTGTCAGTAATATGGTGGTTGTATAGAAGTTTCGAATCCAGTGTCACTCCTGGATATTTATGTTTCACCTTCCAAAAAATCCCATTACCTGCTAGTTGTAATTGGACCTCTGGTTTCTTCCTTTTCTTCGTGGAAAACACAGCAGCACTCTTGTTGGCATTTATACACACCTTGCTTTGGACACACCAGCCTTACACATCTCTTAGTTGTCTATGCGTCCTCTGAATTATTGATGTAATTCGTCGGCCTGAACTTATTGTCGCTGTATCATCAGCAAATTGTGTAATAGTGATGCCTGTTATGGATGGAAATTTATTTACGTAAACTTTGAATGCTGGTGGAGATATTACTGACCCTTGAGGCACTCCCGCTGTCATTTTCCGTTTAGTCGATTTTTGGCCTTTAACGGATACGAAAAAGATCGATTTGTTAGGTAGTCTGCAATGATTTTTGTGTAGCACAAGCTTATCTGCGTTTCCTCTTTTAGTTTCCTTAACAGCATATCATGCCAGGCCTTTCTGAATGTCTAAAAATACGACCGCTGCTGAATTGGAAGTATTGAAACCTTTGCTAATGAGCTCCGTTATCCTGTATAATTGTAGTGTTGCTGAAAGTTTGTTCCTAAATCCAAATTGCTCGATTGTCTGATTGTTTTCTAATTGCCTTGTGAGTCTTGTTTTGAGTACCCTTTCATATACTTTGGACAGACTGCTGAGAAGGCTAATTGGTCTATAGTTTGTTGGATCTGAGCTTCCTTTTCCTGGTTTGGGTATGACTATGATCTTTGCCGTTTTCCAAGCTGTTGGAAAATAACGGAGTAGCATGCAACTATTAATTATCCTTGTAATTGGGACAATTCCTTTCCTAGGCAGCTTTTTGAGATGCATGTTGGAGATTTGGTCGTCCCCAGGTGATTTGGTAACGCAGGTTAATTCGGGGTCTACCGGATCCACTGATCTTCTAATATCTTCGGCAATTTGCTCGGTTTCTGCTTCTTTCCGTTGCTGGGCTACAGTTAGTTGCACTTCTGGTATTGCATGTTGTGCTTCGAAATGGTCTGCTAAAATTTCTGCATGGCTCATTGAGTCAAAGACCGCTCCATTCGGACCCATGATAGCTTGGTTGCCTGGTTTTGGTTCTTAAGTGCTCGCACTAGGCTCCATGCGTCACGGTGTTGGAGGGTTAGACGGGCCATTTTGTTCTCCCATTGTTCGGTTCTTCTTTCCTGTAACCGTTTCCTAATCTCCCTGGCGTACCTGTTCATTTCCCTTTTGTCCGCTGGATCCCTAAATCTCTGCCAGCGCTTCCGGTGTTGGTTCTTAAAGTATTTCAGTTCTTCTATAAGTTCTGACCCTTGTTCTTCCATTTTTGTCTTCATTACCGTTACGACTGAGGCCTGTTTATCTGCTTTTTAATACTTTCTGTTAGAGTATTTATTGCTTTATCTATCTGCAGCTTATTATTTAATTCCATGGTGGGACAGATATTTTGTTGAATTAAATTAGTGAACTATCCCAGTCCGTACGTTTAAGAATTTTCAGATTTTCCTGACTGCTTGCCCAGTTCCTGATTTGTAGCAAAACTGGATTGTGATCCGATGATAGGTCATTTATGGTTTACAGATGTATAGTTCGTCTTATATTCTTTGCTACCACTATATCCAGTACATCTGGTTGTTGTCTTGTGGAGGTAGGAATGTGAGTCGGTTCTTCTGGGCCCATAACTGTTAGATTTAGTGTTGCGGATATTTCTATTAATCTTTGACCCTTTCCGTTTGTGACTCTACTATTCCAAGCCGGGTGTTTAGCATTTAGATCGCCACACAGTATGACCCTCTCAGATATTGACATGGCACTATTTAAGTCATTCTCTGTTGGTTGTTTCCCAGGGCTGACGTATGCGGCGATAAATGTTACTTCTCCATCTATTGTATTGATGCTCACTGCACTGGCTTCCATGTTCTCAAGTTCCGGCAAAGTTTTTGGTTGGTGCGTCGAGGGTTGATTTTATCAGGATTGCCGTGCCCCCTCCCCTTTGTCTCTCTCTGTCCTTTCTGTAAATTTTCATGTTTGGTAAAATTATCTGTTGGTTTTAGATGAGTTTCCGTTATAAGCATCATGTCCACTTTCTTCCGCTTTAAAAAGTCAATGATTTCTTGTTTCTTACTTTTTAAACCATTTGCGCTGAAAATATATACATTGGTATCAAGTAGTTTCCCCTTCTTATTAGCCATTAATCCATCATTTCACTTAATCCTTTGATTATTGCAACGATTTTGCCCCAGACACTTGTTGCTTCTTTTTTTTCTTTTAGTGTTGTCATAAAGATCGAGATTGTCTTTTTAAAACTCGTGTTTTCAAGGATGTTTTCCATTTCACTGAGATCCTCCATATAGGTGTTTCCTTTTTGTCTTTGATTTCCTCTGCTCTTCCTTTTTCATCTCGGTACTTCTGCAAGTTTTCTTTTTGTTAGTTTGTTTTCACCTTATCTGCATAACTTCTTCCTGGTTCCACGTTCCATTTGTTTTTGTCTACTGACTGCTTTTTATCGCTGTCACGGATACCTTTTTGCTTCTCCTGAATTCTTGTCTTTCTTGTATCCTTATTATCCTCATTTGGACCTTCGCTTTGGTTGGTCTCAAAAGGGCCTGGTATGCCTGGCATCCCTTCCACGAGGCTGGGTGATCCCCGTCACAATTTACACATTTTGCCTTCTCTTGATGGCTCATTTTGCAATTTTTTGTAGCGTGCCTTCCCGCGCATTTCACACATCGACTGGGCATTTGACAATAATTTGCTGTGTGCACCAGTCTCTGACATCGATGACATTGACTTGGTCCCAATCTGGATTTGTAACTCTCCACACTTACTCTGGTGTATAGTATTCCTCTCATAGTGGTATATTTCCTCGGACTTTTCTCCGAGATTTAGGGTTACACAATAGATAGAACGTGGAATTAGATCCCTTGTATCTGGATCTCTCTTTTTAAATTGGTGTACCATTTGTACGTCGAAACCATAATTAACAAGTTCAGTTTTGATGATGTCCACTGGAGTTGTTGGTGGTAGCCCCTTGATTACCACCTTTATCTTTTTGTCAACTGGGGTCTGGTGAGTATAGAAATTTATTTTCTCTCTCAAGAAGAAACTTCTCGCCATTTCATAATCTTCCATGGTCTCTAGATGGTACTTTAGGCTGTCTCCGCGGAAGATCACTTTGAGTGCTCCTTTAATAAAGCTTTTTATCTTCTGGTTTAGTGCTAGGAAGTTCCCTATTTGGTACAGTTACAATTGGTAATATCCTTGGAAGTGGGGGTCTTTGTCTTCTGTTTCTTCTTCTTGTCCTGATTGTGACGCATCATCCATATACTCCTCTTGGTCTCCATCGCTTTCTTCGGAGTGATCTGATAAAACTGCAAATCTGTTGTTCAACTTCATCTTCTCTCGAGAGTATTGTCGGATTTCCTGTACCTCTTTTTGTTTATTTTGTGCTCGTCATCTTCTGTCATACACTGTTGTAAAGTTGAATCCTTCTTGCGGAACTTCGCCTTCTTGTCCTATGCTAAACTGTTTTCCAGTAAATATAAATTCTTGTCTATCTGACTGTTCGTTCGGTTCTTGTGTTGTCAGTTGAGTATCCTGGTCGTTCTCTTCCTCCATTACCTCACTGTTTTGTTCTTCGTCGTCGGGTTATTCTTCTCTCCTCATCCCTGACATGCCTACGGTTGGGTGTTGCTCTTGTGCCTCGTTGTCACCGTTAGGATTCCCGGCGACAAGAGCAACCCTAAACCTCAGCCCCTGTGGGATACTACACATTGGATAGTCTCTGAGACACAAATTTCCCTAACAGCTAGGAGGGCAGTTAGATGTAGGTTACTGCCGCGCGTAGTTTCCTGTACCAAGTTTCCTGAATCAAGTCCGTCACACGTCAGCCAAGGCTGTTATTCTATCTTGAGCGGTCGATAAACACGTCCGTTCGCTACGAGATATCAACTCGGAATGACATGCACGCCTTTTTTTTTTTGTGTCGCGGCCTCAACGGCCATGTTTGTGAATCCCTGCTGCCTAGGCAGCTCTATCACTATGTGTCTATGTGTTGGGATTTTGGGATAATTCTTTATTCGCTTTAGGGGGGGAAAATGGCTATAGATGCCTATGGCGTCCTTATTTTAAAACCCCCTCAGGGTTCTTTTAGTCCGTTGGGAATCATCGTCTTGATCAGTTGTGTGAGCAACTGGATGACGGCTCCCAACTGGTCTTCTCGTGACATCGCGTTGTTAGCAGCATTGGTGCTGCTGGTGTCTCGTAGTTGAAGTCGGCTGATGTTCTTGGGGGTGGTCTGTTTTCCTCGTGGTTTGTTGGCTTGGGTACTCTGGATACCTCGTGGTTTGGTGGCTTAGTTGATCACGGGAGGGGTTACAGCTTGGATAAGGTGCTCCTATCTTCATTCCGATTGGCGGTTTTGTTGGTCTGGTGTAGCTGGTTGAATGGTGGCTCTTGCTCGATATGCTGGCTGCTTCTATTTTCCTTCTAATAGGGCATCCTCCGTAGCAGGCTGCATGCTCGGCGACACAATTTGCGCACGTCGGTGTGTCTTCTCGCCGCCGTGTACAGACCATGACGTTATGATTGTCTCCGCAGCGCAAACAACGCACTTGGCTTCTGCATTCTTTCGCTTCAAGCCGGAAACCTTGGCAGCGAAAACACTGGGTGATTCTGGCGGTTTTCTTTGAACGAGAGCCTCTGGGGGCTTTCTCGTGGCGCCGTAGGTTTGCGGGTCCTTGTGGCTTGGATGTAGTTTGGTTGGTGGGCCTGCTCTGTTCTGCTTCCAGCTGTGGTTTGAATTTCGCTCCCTGTGGTGTTGTGGCTGGCTCTTCCATAGAAGTCATTGGTTGTTCTTCACAGGACAGTAGGTTTTCGGACAGCTTGGGCCGGTGTAGTCCACCGAGGCAGTTGATGTCTGTCTCTAGGGCCGCCTGTGATGAGCAGGTAGCCATGACGGCAGCCAGTGCTATCCGCGTTTTGTCCGGGAGGGATGCCATCTCTCGGAGCATCTCGAAGACGGCGGGCTTGTGTCCTGGTGAGGTGGCTTGGAGCAGGAGGCCCACGGCGACTTCGTGGTCGTCGTCGGGTGGCCTCGTGGCCTCCCGTTGCTTGGCGTGGTAGTGTTCTCTTCCTCCTCTGAGTGTTCCTCTTGGCAGGGAAGAGTCATGGGAGTTGTTGGTTCCACCTCATCTATGGCTTCCTTTTTGATGGCGGCTTCAGTGTCCTTGGCGACAACCTTTTCCGTGGTGTTGTGGCGTGAAGGAGTGGTGGCTCGTCTTGGATGGTCTCGCTCTCCACTCGGTTTTGATGGATGGTCGTCCTTGCCGGTGCATTGAGCATCAGCTCCGGAGGCGTGGCACTCAGTTGGATCTCTGTTAGTGATATTACTGTCCTTGATGTTTGGTCGCGCTGTCGAGGTGAGTTTCTCTTGGAGGTCCTTGATGTATGCTTCCACGTTGAAGCCGTCTGCGAAGGAACTTGGAAAAGGCACTAGAGGCGTCCAGTCTTTGCCTTCTTCGAGGATTGGTAGGGCGAGGTGGGAGTACTTCGGGTTGGAGATGGAATTCCGGAGTTGCTTCAAGTTCGAGGCAGGAATTTCCCAAGTATATAGGCTTCCTCCCACCCTGATCCGAAGTTCTACTCTCCATGTGTCCTTTAGCTTGGTCATGGCCTTCTAGACATAATTGGCTGTGCAGTCGCGCGCACTGAAGTAAATTTTATTCTCCTTGCTTTCACAGAAGAGGTAGATAGGCAGGGCCTCTCATATTCATCATCATAATCTTCGGTGGGCACTGGGGATGACCATGAGAGGTCAACCCATGATGATGGTGTCGCGGGTAGGTGTCCTAACCGTGGATCAGTACAGCAGCTCACACATGGACTGGTGTCTGCACCGGATCCACATGGCAACGTCCGTTCCCCGTCAGCACCAGGCGAGGTCTTGGGATTGTGGCTATATCTGTCTTGAGATACATAAAGTCCCTTTCGGGAATCTTCGAGGCACGCCGGTAGTGTGATGGACGACAGCTTCCAGCAGCCTGCACTTGATGGGCTTCCGGACGCTGTCCTCTCGTTAACTGGTTGGCCGATCCACATTCTACCTGGAGCGTGGATTGCTCCGGCAGATCGCTGAGGCAGTGT
Source organism: Vandiemenella viatica (assembly GCA_031002005.1). Classification (NCBI taxonomy): domain Eukaryota; kingdom Metazoa; phylum Arthropoda; class Insecta; order Orthoptera; family Morabidae; genus Vandiemenella; species Vandiemenella viatica. Next base: position 225,133,768 of record CM061921.1, on the reverse strand, counting down.
GCCGCAGCGCCCGGTGCCGGCTGCAGGCACCCCTCTTCATTGTCAGAGCGGTCCAGAGCCAATCGATCTCCACCACCGCGTGGCAGAGACTGCCGGCGCAGCGAGTAACTCTCGTGGCGCCCGCAGTGCCTCCTGACGGCGCGCCGGTGTAGCGTCAGGTGGTGATGGCCGCCGCTTCCTGACCATGGTGTGCGCCAAGCGATCTGAGCACCGCCGGGAGCGTGCCTGATAGAGACTCCTTCCGGATTGCCGCTGTGTGACGTAATGGAGACTTCCGCTACTGCGACGCGTTACGACTGACGACAAACTTTGCTGTATATATGCCTGGCATAGCTATGTGTGGAGCTGCCACAAACTTGCGTGGTCTCGCAGATGGCCGAATGCGATCAAGGCCCGCAACGGAGTTGACAAAACTTGGGCTCGGTGACTCCTACCAGTGACTGGTTCACTAGGAGGCCCGGAAGAGCGTCGTGGTCAGAAGCCGACGTATTTGTGGATAGCTTACTATGAGGCTCGGAACGGTGACCGTGTCGGCAGCTAGGAGTTTGGCGCGGATGGCACACTCGCTACTCACTCACTCACTCGAGCAGCAGCAGCCGTAAGCGACGCACGCATCGTCCGTCCGCCGAGCTTCAGAGACTGCCAGCAGAGCGCAGCAGCGCTGCGCCGACTACATCCTGCGTGAAGACTGAGCGCTGGCTCAGTCGCTCGCTGGGAGTGACAGCGAGCGCATCGCTCTAAGCGATCTCTCCACTGTGGGGAGCGCTTAGGGCCTGGCGGCCATTCCGCCATCAAAAAGCAAAGCAAAGTCGTCAGTTGTGGCTTGCCACAACCAAAGCAAATATTGTCGTCAGTCCATCCTGTCTGATAGGTTAGATACTGTGCAATAGGCACAGTGCTAGGGCCTGTTAGTTAGGGATTCAGTGAGCCAGGGGCCTGTTCACGTCAGATCACCCCGCGTTCACAGAGATTAGGCCAGGCGATTAGGTTAAGTGTAGGTTCATAGAATATAATTAGCATAAGTATTTCTCATACCCCGACCGCCACGGTGCCCGTAAGGGCTTCCGAGGCCATGGCCCCCTCACCCGCACTATCCCAAACACCCAAACGCCAGCGTCCTGACGATTCGGGTACAGAAGTGATGGAAACCGGAGACCCGGCAACCATTGCTAATGTGCCCACGGGGAATAGATTTCAACCCCTCACAGACCTGACAAATGCCGCACCTGACACACTAAGTGAAAATCAAAGGCAGCAACCACGTCAGCCCAGGGTCCCACCCATAATAGTCTATGAAACCGCTGGGTACTTGAAAACTGTTGAAGACCTGAAAACAAAACTCACAGGTAATTTGAATATTGCCTACCGATCTGGGAGCATCAAGTACCAGGTTTACAACCAATTAGATTTCAAAACCATTCATTCTTTCTTCACAAACAAAAACGTTCAGTTCCATACTTATGATCTGAACGCACAGATAAAACCACTCAAGGTTGTCATCAGGCAGATGCCGATAGATGTAAACACAACAGATATTCAAAATCACCTCACTGCAATTGATTTGCCTGTTAAACAGGTTTCACAGCTATCCAAGTACGACAAAGAACGAAATGACCGTGTACCCATGCCATTATACCTAGTCAGTCTGGATAACACAGAAGAAGGTCGCAATATATATAAGCTAGAAAGCTTTATGCACCTTAAAGTGAAAGTAGAGTCTTACAGAACACCTGAAGGCCCTTCACAATGCCACCGCTGTCAGCGTTATGGTCATGGGCAAAACAATTGCAGAATTAAACCAAAATGCGTAAAATGCTCCGGGGATCACTTCACAAAAGATTGTAATAAAACAAAAGAAGAGCCACCTAAGTGCTCTAACTGTTGTGGTCGGCATCCGGCTAGTTACCGGGGCTGTCCACACTACAAGAAAATAGTGCAGGCCCGAAAATCGAAACTGCAACAACTAAAACAGCAGAGAGAAGAAGCAAAAGCTTCTGAGGGCAATGACACTCCAAACGTGTCAGACAAGACGCAGTTCCCTTCCCTTCCCGACAGACCAAATCCATGGAACAAAGACACAGACGACAAACAGAAAGAATCGACTGCAAACAATGAGAAGGCAGACGACAAACAAAAACACTCTCATTCTAAAAAGACAAAGGGGGACAAGAAATCACACGACAATTCAGGCAACAAGTCTGGAGGGTCAGGTGGTTTCAAATCCGATCTACTAGAGCTGGTTACTTTTCTGAAGGAGTTTGACCTCAAAAAGATGATGCATACAGTGAAAACTGTTGCAAAGAAACTCAAAAAGGCAACTACCCCCACAGAAAAGTCATTAGTTCTCCTAGAAGCCCTAGCTGACTACCTCAATGATGGAGACACAAAATAAACTGAGACTAAACATATTAGCTTGGAATGCTAACGGCATTACCACAAAAAGACTAGAATTGCTTGACTTCCTGGAACAACATGACATTGACATAGCACTCTTGGGGAAACCCATCTGAAGCCACAAAATGACTTCAGGTTGAGGAATTACGTAGTGACGAGAACTGACCGACTGACGAGGGGAGGCGGCACTGCTGTCTTAACTAAACGCAGGCTGGGCCACAGAGATCTTCCTGCCGCACAAACAGGTGACCTGGAGCATACCGGCATTGAAATCAAGTTCAGGGGGGACCTCATCCATCTAGTAGCAGCTTACAATCCTCCGACCAAGATATTAAAGCCGGAAAACGTGCAAACTCTGCTAGATAGAAATAACATCGTAATACTGGGTGGTGACTTGAATGCCAAGAGCCAGATCTGGCATAGCCGCACTACCAATCGGAATGGAAGGGGTTTGCGCGCGGTGCTGCACGACAACAGAAATGTTGAAGTGCTAGCGCCACGTGCGCCAACATACTTCCCGACTACAGCAGGATATCAGCCAGATGTCCTGGATGTATTCGTAGTGAAAGGTCTGCGATGGCAGCGGGAGGTCTCAACCCACTGTCACCTCAGTTCCGATCACAATCCGATTCTTCTGTCAGTCACGCTACAGACGCCAGAAAAACCACAAACTTGGACACGCTTCCACACCAACTGGGACAATTTTAAAGAGGATGTCTCGTTCCGCCTGGCGGACAAAGCACCTCCCAACTCAATAGACCAAATAGAGGATGCCGTTGCCAAACTTAGCTCAGTCATCCAAGACTGTACTAAGCAAAACACCATCAAAATTGAGACAACTTTCACGCATGATCAGCTACCACAGCACATCAGAACACTGATCAACCTAAAAAATCGGACACGGAAGCGATGGCAACGATGGCGTGACCCGGCTGACAGAAGGATGGTCAACCACCTGGTAGATGAAATCAGAGAGAATCTGAAACAACATAGAGGGATAGTCTGGGAAAGAAAACTGGAAGCAGCGCAAAATGACAGCAGAAAGCTATGGAAACTAGCCAAATCACTAACGAAAACAACAGAACCAATCAGACCACTGCAAGGTTCCCAAGGCCTCGTGTTTGACCCACCTGGGAAGGCAGAGGTTCTTGCGGACTCATTAGAAGCACAGTTCATGCCCAACGCGGTCGAAAATGATGAAAGTGCAGAACATGCACAAGATGTACAAAAAGTGTTCGATCGCGTCAGCAACAGTGACCGGTATGATATGGTGCAACAAACAACGGAAGGAGAGATTATTGACATCATCCGAAGGCTCAAATCCAAAAAAGCCTCCGGATATGACAATATCTCCCCAATCCAAATAAAAAACCTGCCTCCACTAGCCATTAGATTCCTAACTGAAATAATTAAGGCATGTCTGAACCGGTGCTATTTTCCTAAAGCATGGAAAGTGGCTAAGGTAGTGGCACTACCCAAAGCCGGCAAAGACATCACCAAGCCACAAAACTTTAGGGCCAATCTCCTTGCTTTCGATCCTGGCGAAAGTATTTGAACGTGTAATGCTAAATCGCCTAAACAGATTCTTACACGAAAATAACATAAATTATAGGACAACAATTTGGCTTTAGGAAAGAACACAGCACTGTGCATCAATGTACCAGGCTAGTGGAGCACATCTGCAAGGAAAAGCAGCAGGAAATGGCACTGTTGCGGTTTTTCTTGACATAGAGAAAGCTTTTGATCGAGTTTGGCACCAGGACTCATCTACAAGCTAACACCGATATGGTGTCCCAGACTACCTGATATTGTTAATAAATTCCTATCTAGCAGAGAGAAAATTCTTCGTTAAACACGAAAAACGCCCAAAGCACTATTAGAAAAATACATGCCGGCGTACCGCAAGGTAGTGTCCTCGGGCCAGTCTTATACAATATACTACGTAAACGACATACCACAACACATACTAAGCAATCTCTCACTATATGCAGACGACACAACTGTCTATGCCAGCGACAGGAATGTCAATTATGCTATAAAGAAGGTGCAACGTCACCTAGAATTATTACACAATGGTGTAACCTCTGGAGAATTAAAATAAACAAAAATAAATGTCAGCCTATTGTATTCTCAAACCGAATTACACAACCAGAACTACAGATCCAAATCGATGATGTAGGACATTGCCTGGCAGGACTACGCAAAATATCTGGGGCTGCTACTAGATAAGCGGCTGACGTGGAACAAACACATAGATGATGTTAAGAACAAAAGTCGCGCCAAGCTTGCCGGCCTCTACCCGGTCTAAGAGGCGACGGCCTACGCACGGATACAAAAATGCTCCTGTACCGTGCTAATCCAACCACATTTTTATATGGTTCAGAAATATGGAGCATGGCAGCCGATTTTCACATTAAAAAATGCAGGCACTCGAAAACAGGGCGCTGCGTGTTATTTTGGATGCACCGCGTTACCTCCCTAACCGGGAAGTACGCCAAATACTCAGTTGGCCAACCTTAACTGAGCAGATCAAAAATAAAGTCACAAAAATTCTACCAAAAATGTTCTCAGTCCGCCACCAACAAATTTCTGAAATTGGAAACGAGACAGCTGAAATGCATCCCCGAAAGCGACCTAAACTAACCTTGACTAGAGAATTTAACTTTTAAGACCCAAAAACCTCCCAACTTCCTCCAACCCGCCAGTAAATTTAGTGGTAGGCCCCTCAACATTTATGAGTAGGCCCACAGATTGATATTACCTCCATTAGTATTTTTAAGTAGGCCCTTCAATGTAAATATACCCACCAATAGAATTAAGTAGGCACTCTTGGTAGTCAGGCCCCATGTAAATGCATATTAAGTTTCCCCCATTAATTTTAGAACATCACAAAATATTTTAGATTTTTATTCAATCCCGACAATAACAAAAAGCCATTCTCAGAGTTCTATAATCAGATAAGTGTAATAGGAATGTCCTGGCACACTGTAAACAGGATGGGCTACGCCCTTACCGATGACGTCTGTCTGTCTGTCTGGCGCGGATGGCTCAATAGACGCCCGCAACCAATATCTCCCTGCTGGCTAGCTGATGCAACGAGAATGAGACGGAGTGACGAATAGCCAGAACCCGGACGTGAGGAAGGACACATCAAGTCCCATGCTGACTCCTCAGCCCCCCCATGGACGGGGCGAACCACGCGTAGCAAAAAGGCGTATATCGCCTCTTGCCGCACTAACTACCAAACATCCGAGAAGAGACATTCAGCCAGCCGGTGGCCCCACTGTTGAGGCCACGCCCACCACCATCAGTATCTGCACTAAGCAGCTGGAGAGGAACGTTGCCAGCAAGGACAGGAAGACGCTGAAGAAGAGGAGGGAGGTGACTGACCGACCGACTGACACACCACCCGCGCCGAAACCGGGATATTCTGCCAGTCGATCTGGGAAACAACCTCACCGGCAAGTTGATGAGGAAGGCTTTGTGTTTCCCAAAAATACTAGTAAACCTCCACCAGCGCTGGACCCCAACTTAGTTGAAACCAGTAACCAATTCCAACCACTGCAGGCCGAATCAGCTCCACCAGTGCAGAGATCAGCACACATTCCCCCTATCGTGGTACAATTCGAGCACAGCTACAAGGCACTCCACGATAAGGTTGAAGCAGTTGTGAAGAACTCTTTCGCTGCCAAAACGGCTGGTGGGGACAAGATTAAGTTTACCTTCACAACGGTACAAGACTACACTGCCGCCACAGGGATGTTGCAGGATAGCAATATCCCATACTACACGTTTCCAGTGGGAGCAGTCCCGCTACTTAAAGTTGTCTTCAGGGGCATACCAAGAACTCTGCCCACAGAAGATCTGAAAGAAGAACTCTCAGAGATGGGATTCACTGTCCAAACGGTGGCCCAATTACGCCGCCCAGGCAGTAACATATTAATGCCACTATTCCTGGTGATTCTTGCAGACTGCCAGGAAAACAGGGCAATCTTCGGGGTGGAGAGAATTTGCCACCTTCAAGTGAAGGTCGAGAAACTTCGGGCAACAACCGGACCTGCGCAATGTTACAACTGCCAGCGTTTCGGTCACGTGGCCAAGAATTGCAAAATGCCTCCAGTCTGCGTCAAGTGCGCTGAGCAACATGACTCCACCAAATGTACCCTGCTGAAAGGACGAGACTCCGCCAAGTGTTCCAACTGCGGAGGTGGACACGTCGCCAGCTACAAAGGCTGCCCTGCCTTTAAGAGAGCCAGAAACCGACTCAGAGGCCTTCCAACTGAAACAGAAAAACCACCGGACCGCGCATCAACTATAAACAACACAGTGCGGCAAGACCAGACTTCAGCCCCTGAGCAGCAGAGTAACCGTCCCGCAACAGGGCAAGATCAAGCTCCTCCTGTCATGGTAAAGAAGATGTCGACGTCGCAGTTGCGCCGTAGACGGAGGAGAAAGATAGGATCGAGCAATGTAACCGAGCAACAACTCCTGTTGCCGAGAGAAGACAATACCACTTCCAGAAATGAACGAGTCGCCCCCATCGGGTACCCCGTTGACCCGTCCGCATCAACGGTAACTGAACAACGAATCAAATCAGTCGACCCACCTACTGGTCACCATGCCTCCCAGCAACAGCAATGTAACACTGTAGAATCTGGCCGCGAAGCACAACAGAATCTAGACAGACTTACCAACATGATGGAGTCCGCCCTGAAGATGATGTGCCACCTTACCGAGCAGCTGGAAAAAATGACCAGCGCCGTAACTAATGCTCTAGCTGTCCCTAAGTGCCCACATTGTAACACAATGGATAGACAGCCACAAATTTACTCCATATCTTTCTGTGTTTGGAATGCTAATAGCATGTATAACCAACTGCTTGAGTTTAGGCAGTTCCTTCGAGACCTAGATATTGACATATGTCTGGTGTCAGAGACCTTCTTTAAACCCGGCCTGCGAACAGCAGTGGCCAACTACAGCTGTTACCGCCGCGACAGACTCACAGCTGGAGGTGGAGTCGCGGTTTTCATTAAGAACAGTATCCCACATCACGAAATTGTTTTACCACCTCTCCTACAGATGGAAGCAGTTGGAATTGAAGTGGCCACGGCTAATGGGAAGCTAACCATCATTTCATGCTACCGACCTCCTCGAAGACAGCTCGAAGAAGCCGACTTCACAGCCCTGGCAGGGGTCAGCGGTAAAGTACTGATCGGTGGCGATCTCAATGCCAAACATTCCGATTGGAATAGTAGGCACAATAACACAGCGGGTTTAGCATTGAGACGCCTCACAAACAGGTACAATATGTGTGTATGGGCACCAGAAGAGCCCACGCACTACCCAAGCAACGGCAACAGACCAGATGTACTAGATGTAGTCATCACCAAGGGCATCCAGGGCTATGTCGCCACTTCAGTCATAAACCGACTATCTTCAGACCATTGTCCAGTTATGATCGAGGTTGAGGTTGGTCCCTGGCGAACTAAAGAAGAACCATCTTTCAACTTCCACAAAACAAACTGGAGACGTTACAGGCGCACCTACAGACTAACCTATCTGACCCACCTGAAATTGATAACATTGACGCTGCCCTTCTGTCTTTTGAGGCAGTAGTCAAAGATGCAACTGCAGCCTCCACTCCAATCAGGATACCAAGACCAGCTCCCACTCCACAGCTTCCACCCCACCTCCTGGCTAAAATTCGCCATAAAAACCGGATAGCCAAAGAGTGGAAGCTCACGAGAAATCAGGTGACCAGGAGACTACTAAATCGTTTGCAGAGGGATATTAAAGCTTCCCTGATTCAACATCGGAACCAAGAGTGGGAAGCAAGAGTCTCCATGCTCCATCCGGAGGATGGGTCTCTATGGCTTCAAACTAGAAGACTCACCAGGAGAAGGCAGCGGCTCCCCCCTCTGCACGGCGAAAGAGGCCTAGCAGTCACTCCGGAGGAAAAGGCCAACGCACTGGCTGATGTCTTTGTGAAGAATTTTCGACCTTCGCAAACAAATGTGGACCCCACCCACATTGCTGCAGTTATCGCCGCCTGAGAGTTTATCTCGACGCTGAAGATGATCACCTAATAGACGATTTCACTCCGGAAGAGGTAGCCAGTTACCTATTGAAACTGCACCCACAGAAAGCACCAGGGCGCGACGATATCAGCAACACCCTTCTCCGGCACCTACCACCAGAGGCCACTGTTCACCTCGCCGCTATCTTCAATGCCATCCTAAGAAGTCAGCACTACCCCCAGCTGTGGAAACACGCTATAATCGTGGGTATTCACAAGACCGGAAAAGACAAACATCTACCACAGAATTACAGGCCCATAAGTTTGCTCCCAGCCATTAGCAAAGTGTTCGAACGGCTGTTACTAAAACGTCTGTCTGTATTCATCGAAGACGCCAATGTTATCCCAGAGCATCAGCTAGGATTTCGACGTGGCACTCCACCACCCAGCAGCTGATGCGGGTTGTTGAAGCAGTGACCCACGCTTCAACTTCAAGAAATACAGCGCCATGGTACTTCTGGACATCTCGCGCGCCTTTGACTCCGTGTGGCACCCGGGGCTTCTGCTCAAACTATATGAACAGGGTATCCCGGGGCCATACGTGAAGCTACTAAAATCCTACCTCACCGGCCGGACCTTCAGCGTAAAGGTGGACAAAGCTTACTCCTCTACTAGGAACATCGAGGCAGGGGTGCCACAGGGCTCTGTGCTCGGGCCCGTGATACTCTCTCTACACCGCTGATGTTCCGACTAGCAACGGTGTTCTGACAGCTACTTACGCCGACGACACTGCGTACTTAGCCTCCAGCAGCAGTAGAGCATTGGCCACCCGACGACTGCAGGAAGTCCTACAAGTAACAGAGGCCTGGGCTAGGAGGTGGCGTATAGATATAAACCCCACCAAGACCCAGGCCATCATATTAACCAAACGACTTGGTGCCCGTCAACCCACTCATCCTGAACCAACACTTCGCCTACATGGCAGAGAAATTACATGGTCCACCACGGCACACTACCTGGGGGTGACTCTAGACAAGAGGCTGAACTGGTGCAACCACATCACCGAAGTCCGGCGGAGAGCAAGCACCAGGCTCCACAGTCTTTACTCAATCCTAAATAAGGATAGCAAGCTTGCCCCTTCAACAGGAGTCAAGATCTACACATCGCTTATACGCCCAATTATGGAGTATGCATGTCCTGTATGGGCTTACGCTAGCGACAGGCAAATTAGTAAACTCCAAATTATCCAAAATAGAGCCTTAAAGAGAGCCTTACATCTCCCGTGTCGGTTCCCCACGGATGCACTCCACGAGGCCGCCGGCATACCTAAATTGAAAGAAAGATTCCGCCAGCTGGCTGAAAAATTTTACAACAGCATTAGGCAATGCAACAATCCTGCGGTCAACTCGCTTGGAAGCTACGACAACGGCTTTGATAGGCATAGAAGACCGCTCAGCTTACTAACAAACTGACACCCAACAAGCAGACAAATCGATAGCTAACAGAATTGCAACACCTTCGTGATGTGGGAGGCAATGTCTACGGACAAATACTCCACCCTCCACCTGCCGAAAACCTAAGGCAGTAAAGGTGCAATGGCGTTGAACAACCCACTCCGTGTTTCTCTGCATCCGAAGGATACAGCGGGGACTCTCACTGCACCCCGAGTGACCATATTTATTATTTATTATTTTCCATATGCAACATAGCCCAGCACCTAGTATCTAATCTGGGCCCTTATTTCCACTCATTTACATTTACATATGTTTGTATCTTATATAATAAAACATATTACAAATAAACAATGAATGAAAGAAAATTTTGATCAATTTCCAATAACTACTACATCTACTGTTATTAAAACAGAATGGGTACCACACCACTACTAAATTCTACTACTACTGTCCCTAATATTACTGCTAACATTACTACTGCTACTACTAAAACCATTACTAATACTACTAATTCTACTATTACCACCACCAATTGTCACAGCCGCACTTCGGTCCACTATTGTTCATTTTCTTGGTGTTGTGTGCGCTCCAAAGGCAGAGTCCCCTGGAACCGGCAGCAAAGTCAGCCGCCCAGGCCATCAAGAGTTGACCTCCTGGAATACCAAGACGGCCCAGTTGTCGCTCAGAAGACAGCCTCTCTGGAGCACACTGAAGTTCCTCCGACGATTGATGTTGCTCATTGTCGTGGGATATCTTCCGTCAATCCGGTGTAATTGGGTTCTCCTCTTCTGCTATCTGAGGCCTTTGATTTCGCTCGGCATTTTTCCTTTTTATAAATTTCTCCTTCCAAAATTTTGAGGCTAGATCAGCTGCCTCGTCCAGCAAATGCCACAAACTTTCGTCGCGCAGAATGTCAAATATGCTCCTACCTTGCAGCCGAGCTTGTTGGTGTTCTCTCAAACTAGCTGTTATTTCACACTCCCATATCACGTGCTCCGGCGTACTCTCTTCACCACATTCGCACCTGTCCGAGTCCACAATATTTCGACTTCGGAGCCAGCTGTTGTATGGCCCGTGACCTGTAATGTAGTGTACCAATCCGGGAGAGGGTTGAAGGTACTTCAACTTTAGCCTCTCCTCTACGGATGGGAACATATCGTAAGCTCTTCGACCTGTTTCACTGTTGTTCCATTCTTGTTGCCATTCCGTCAATAGAAGCTTCCGAATGTGCGTCTCCGATGTTACTTCGCTGCCTACAATTCTGCTACCTTATCTTGTTTCCCTTTTCTGAGCCAGTATATGGCACCCCGTTTCCTTACTTCAAGGTCCAGTGGCCATACACCAATGGCAACGGTTAATGAATTTGTTGCCACGGTTCTGTACGCTCCTGTCAATCTTAAAAGTATTCCTCGTTGGACACGTCTGACTCGCTGTTTTAGTTTTACTTTTCTTAGATGCTTTGCCCACACACTTGCTGAGTAGCCCACTAAAGAGGATAAAATTGCGTCATGGTATAGTCTTATTGTTTGGACTGGAACAGTAAATTTTCGTTGGCCAATATTAATGATTTTATTCATGACCGCCACTGCTCTTGCTATTGTCATCTCTAAGTGGGATTCGAAGTTTAAACGTTCATCCAATTGAATGCCTAAGTACCTGCACACTGGGTTTCTACGAATTGATTTACCGTCGATTCTTATAGTTGGTTTTCGAGTCAGCTTGCCCTTGAGCAACATAAATGTTGTTTTATGTGGTGCTAAACTCAGTTTGACTTTACTGCACCATTGGCTAAGGCAGTTAAGTACTAGATTACTATTGTACTCAATTTCTGCTCTTGTTGCTCCTTCCACGAGTAGTAAAATGTCATCAGCAAAAGCTATTAGACCTAGAAGTTCAGGTATTCTTTGTAATAGTTCAATCACTGGTTCCATCCCTATATCCCAGAATATGGGACCGCAAACGGAACCTTGCGGGCATCCTTTAGTAAGTATCTTCGTGATGAACGAGTTCTGGCATCTCAAGGAAGCAGTTCTAAATCTGCAATAGTCCCTGAAGGTGTAAAATAATCTTCTTGGACAACCAATCTCCCTCAGCCGTTCAAACAGAGCGGGCCACCATAAATTGTCGAAGGCTCCCGAAATATCAATAAATAAGCCTACTACGTAGTTTTTTGTACTGCTACAAATTATTTCCATCGACCGATTTATGGCATCCTCTGTCGACTTCCCGGTTCTAAATCCATATTGACTAGGATTCATTCCCTGAACCTCCCGGTGGCTTTGTAATTTTTTGCATAGAATCTTCTCTTGAACTTTGCCAAGCACATTCAATAAACAAATCGGCCGGTATGATTTCGGTTGTAGAGGATCCTTGTCGTCTCCTTTCTTAGAATTACCACCTCGCTTTTCTTCCATATTCCCGGAACTCTACCCTGATATAGACATTCGTTCAGGAGCCTGCATAGGACGGGGGTTAATTTTATGATTAACTCCTGCAGGACCTCGGCTGGAATTCCATCTGGACCGGGAGCCTTTCCTTTTTTCATTTTGTTTATCGCAGTTATTACTTCTTCGGGTGTAATATTATTTCCTTCCTCTTGACTCCAGCAGGGCTGCCACATGTTCCTTCGTAGTGTAGCTTGTTCTACTGTTTCTTCTTCCGGGTTGTCATCAGGAAGCAAAACTTTTAATAACTCCTCCGCTGAGTCTCTCCAATTCGTGGTTAATCGTCCATCTGTTCTTTTTACTGTGGATAATATTGTGGGAGGCCTGATTTTACCTGCAGCTATTTTGTAAGGAATACCCCATGGATTGTTCATGAGGTTTTCCCTCACAAAGACTTCCCAGCATTTTTGTTTTGTCTCTCTCATCGCGTCTTTGAAAATCTGCCTCTTCTGCCTGTAGTTTCAAGGAGGAAACTTCTATCTGCTGCCACCATGCTTTGTTGATACATTCTCCTAGCTCTTCTCATGTTTAGTCGTAGTTTTTTAAGTTTTTCTGTCCATATTTTGTCAGTGGGATCTACTATCTTTTTTAGTGGTATCGCCCGTTTCATGGCACTTTGTATTGCAGTTGTCAGCTCTCTTGCGGCTTTGTCTACATCGAAGTGGTTTTCTGGCAAATCCGGTGGAATGAACACATTCCTTAATTTTCCCCATGCAGCTTTCTTGATGTTATATACTGTTTTAATGTTTCTGTTGCCACTGTTTTCTTCTGTCTGCATTCTGCCCAGTTCAAAGACAATCAAATTGTGATCACTTGTTGTCATGTTGTCAAGCACTCTCCAACCCCAAAGCAAATTCCCCGCATGAATGTTTGTAATTGTTACGTCGATATTTGTTCTTGCGCCAACACTGTTACAGAAAGTAGGAGGATTATGGCTTGGTTCTAACCTCTAGACCCAATTCGCTAAACAGTTCCTTCTAGAAGTTGCCCTCTCCTGTCAGTCTTCTTGCTGTGCCAAAGAGCTGACTTTGCATTGACGTCCGCTGCAATAACTAGTGGATAATTTCCCAGTGCTGCATCTATCTGCCGTATTCTATCTAAGTATGGGAAGATCTCGTCACTGTACTGGAAATACATGCTTACCATTATGAAGCTTCCCCATGCTGCTCCTATCTCAGCACATACTGTGTGTTCATCACATAACTGCGTAATTTTTGTAACTGTTATCTGTTTATTTAAAACGATTATTGCTGCCATTGGGTTATTGCCCTCTGTGATAATTCGTGATGTTACAGGCATGTGCGGGATTTTGCTTTGCCAGGAGTACGGTTCTTGTAGACAAATAATATCTGATCTCAATTCCTCAGCCACCTTTCTGATTTCATGTAGAACCATGGCGTTTCCTTTAGTATTCAGCTGAGTAACTTTTAACATAGAATTTACGGGTGTCTTGTGTGCACATTGCACTGGGCCAAGGTAGTCTTGTATCTAGCAGAATGCGTCCATGGGTCATGACAAACTGCTTGTATGTTTCCTCAGGATCAAATATTTCTCCTCTTCTCCAAAAATCTTGTGAACTAGTGTCAGGAGCTGAGATGGATCTGTTGGAAAATTTAGTGACCTCAGTTGCATTCTGTCGATTGCCGAAGGTTGCGGGAACGTTATGTTTTTACCGCCAGGATGGAGGACTCTTGTCAAATGTCGGAGGGCAAGTGTAAGTGTATGCACTTCTTCGAGTCTAGTTAGCCGAAGTGTATCCTCAAAATCGGCATACAATACCGCTGGATCTACAGTAATGGCATTCGGTTGACTTTTCACAAAGTTCGGGTGTTTTATTTGGCTGGTACACATACTTGGTTTGCGAATATGATATTCGTTTTCTTTGGAATATCCAAGCCCACCGCCTCTAACAAAACGCTGGCAATAATACGAGTCAGAGGTGGAGGAAATTTCGTCTATTTGCTCGTCTATTAACAGCTGCCGATCTGTTTGCACGCCGGCGCTTACCATCATTTTCTGCATTTCCATCGCCTTCTTCTTCCTAAATGTTTCGGCTCTTGCAGCATTTCTTCGTCTACGAGATGGGGGGTTGCCTCTCTTCTTTTGATTTTTCATTCCAACTTTTCCAACTGCTATTTCGACTGCTCTGTATATCAGATCTGCTATATTCTCCATCATTTCTTGATCTATCCTGCAACTGGATTGTAGACTAGCCATAATCTATTCTGTTAAGTAGGCGTTGCAATAGCAGTTGATACGTGGGACAATCCTTTCCTTTGTTTTTGCATGACTTACCTCTTTTCTGGCATGGGATGCACGTTTGAGGCATCGACTTCTTATCACACTGATCACGCTTGTGATTGTTCTGACCACAATGACTACAAGTCTCTATGTCCATTTGGCAGTGTTTACTCACATGTCCGAGGTCTCTGCACTTGACACAAGTTGGTACCACGGTGTAGTCTTTGCAATTGATTGCACTGAATTCCACGTATATTTTATGTTGCTCTAGTAATAATTTGCGCATAGCTGGGCTTACTTCTATAACGTGATGAACGGTTGGCTTTTCACGGGGTCCTGTTTTAAATTTAGGGCAGAAACCGCTTTCGAACTCCTCCTTTGATAATTTAACTTCAAAGTTTTGCTCATATACTTTGTCTACTAGATCATTTATTTCCAAATTTTTTGGTACATCATATAAGATTACCAATGGTTTCCTCTTTCTTGGAAGCTCACATTTTAGCGTCTCATTTAATTCTTTGTGTTCCATCAATTTTTTGACATCCTCTTTAGTTTCTGCATCAATAATTACTGAGTTATTGGTACTTCTTATTTTATTAATTTTTATTTTGTCTTTTGATGGTTTGATTATTTTGGTAATCTGTTCCACAATTACTTTTGGATTTTCGCCACGCCTTGAGCTCACGAAAAGAGAACTTGTTTTCGCGGGTGTGATTCTATTTTTTGTTAAACTAGTTGCCTTACTAGCCGCTGTAGCATAGCTTGGCCGAGAAGTTGTGTTTCTATTTGACTTAAGTTCCTCGATTGTTTTATTTAACCTCTCTAATTCTTTGTTTAATTCTGAATTTTTTCCTTCTATGAAAGAAACCGCAACCGCCCAACTGGCAAGCTTGTCTTTAATTTCACGGAGTAGCGTTTCATTTAATTTTTTTGCCCAAGTTTTCATTTAAAAAGCCAACCAGATTTTCATATTTTTCAGCTAGCATTGGGGTTTCATTGGTTTTATTTGCACTTGAGGAAGCCGCTGCCATTGTCTTGCGAGCGCTTTTTACTTACGTTGCAGCTGTTGGACACCGCTGAGCTGTCAACATGCTGACGTCGCGAGGCGTTGAGCTGTGCGGCGAAGCAGGTGGCTGCCGCAATTGCGGCAACCAAATAATTGTTCACAGATCCAATGTTTGTTTAGTTATTATTGATCCACTTTCACACACAGTCTCTAAAACACTAATTTTCCACCTTCGCGACTTTTGAAAATTCTGCGTTTCGTTTTTTCCCGATCAAAATGAACTAAACTTCGAGAGCGAAGCGCGACGCGGCTGCTTGTGTGGCACTCCATCCGAGTGACCATAGCACGCCGTGGGCGGAATCGCCCGCTTCCTTGGGTGATGCATCCTGGTCAACCATTGTGGATGACGACCACAAGTTTGAAGTCGGCTACCCAGTCTACCTCCAGTGCATCAATGGTAACCAGAGGTACCGCATCAAAGCACTGCGGTCAACCTTCCAAGAGCTCGAGAACTTCCTTACCTAGAAAGGAGGGCCATGGACCATCGAGCTAAGGGTGCGAGTCTGGAGCAGAGTGTGTGTCTGGGAAATTCCCAACACATCCAAACAACTGCGCCGTACACTCTGCAACCAGAAGTACTCGCGCCTTGCCAAGCCTGTCATCGATGAAGGGAAGGACAGGTCGCAACTGGTACCATTCCCCTGCATCTTCGCCGAAGACTTCGACTGCGACCAGTACTTCGAAGAGTTGTACTACAGGCTCTTCGCGTCGCCGGCACCAAGCAGGAGAATGGGACCGTCGCCCACCACTCCAAGCAACGAGGGGACCACGGATCAGCCAACCAGCCACGAGGGGTCACTGGACCAGCTACTGCAAGCGGTCCCACCAACACACCACGGCGCCATGAGGGATGTGCTCCGCCAACTGGTCACCATCCCGACCAGCTCCTGGCCGGCACTCGCCGGATATCTAGCAACCAGTCCCAGCCAGGAGGACATAAAGTCGGCCATGGAACACTTTGGCAGCCATGAACCGGCCAACACCACCACGACCCAGGAACGTGGGGGAACAGAAGCCGTGCCACGCCCAGCCGTCGACCAGTGCTCAGTCGCCATCACTGACACCCTGCAGCTAGCCAGGCAGGCCACCAAGAAGAATGCTGGGCAACCTCGCAAGAAGCAAGCCGCAGTCATCCAATGTTTCCGCTGTCAGCGGTACCAACATCTGGCAAAGGACTGCCGCAGCCAAGTACGCTGCGTACGATGCGGGGAAAACCACAGCGCCACGGTCTGCCCACGACCGCGTGATGCCACGCAAACGTGTGCGAACTGTGGTGCTGACCACGCTGCATGCTACGGAGGCTGCCCAGAGAGGAAGCGCCATCATGCAGAAGGGAGAAGGAAACCACCCCAACCCAGCAACACACACCCACCAACAGGAACGGAGGGAAGGACAGACCTCCAATCCAACAGGACCACCCACGGTCAACAGGCAAGCCGGCAACCCAGGACCAGCTGGCCGCCATCGCATCCGCCGACGGGAACAGCATGCTGTCCACAGCAAAGGCGCTGCGACCACGCAGATACACAAGCCAACCAGCTGGGAAGAGTCGTCCAGCTGCTTACGCAGCTGATCACGGCGATGATCCCCAGCTATCATACGAACCCTATGGGGGTGTTGACATAGGGGCGCCTTAGGCGCCCATAGCCCTTTTTCCCCCTAAAGTGTATTAAAAAGAGTCCCCAAAATAACCCACAATCCCAACATAGCGACACGTAGTAGTAGAGCAACCCAGGTTGCGGGACTACACAAACATGGCCGTTGAGGCCGCGACACATAAAAAAAGCGTCCTCATTGGCTGCTGGCTGTCGACGTTGACATGCGCGCCGGAAGAGAGCCAATACGCAGCTGATCGTTGCGGAACTCGTATGAAGCCTAGTCAACGCGACGGCGAATGGGAGAGGTAGCTGGTGTATGGTAGAACCTATCCGGCAGAAAACCCGAGAAGAATTTTTGTGAAACGTTTATTGGTGATGATACGTTCCTGGAAATTCAGTGAAGATTTATGAGTAGTATACTCACTGAAAGAGATGACCACAACCAAAAAATCCACATTAATTTCAGTTATAAGGGGGTTGGAATGTTTTAATTTATAGGTAACTAGCTGATACCCGCGACTTCGTTCGCGTGGATTAAGAATTTCTTTGCCAGAATTGTATATAGAAAATTGTTGGTAGCGAAGGATTGGTTCCAAACAACACCGGAAAGCCATTACTATATCATTCTACCATCAAACCTGTATCTTGAAGAAAATCAATTTCCAACATATTTAAAAACAGAAAAACAAACGAAGGTAGGGGATGGGTGGGAGGGGGGGAGGTGGTAACTAAGGTCACCTTTGATGAACGAATGTAAGCTTTCTCGGTGTGTCAGTTGTATAAAATCTTCTAAGGCTTTCCACCGAGGTAGCGCGTAAATGTAGGGCGACGTTTCGAAGCCTGCCTCCGGCTCCATCTTCCGGCGAAAATGGAGCCGGAGGCAGGCTTCGAAACGTCGCCCTACATTGACGCGCTACCTCGGTGGAAAGCCTTAGAAGATTTTATACATAAGGGCACCTTTATTTCAGCTTGGTCTTTTCTTCTTTCTTCAGCATGAGCATCCGATTCTTGGGTTCTAATAACTTAAGCTGCTCGTGCTCTGCTAGAGCTACAGTTGACGCCCGCAAGGCATGTCGAAAAAGAAGTCAAAATAAACTGGTGCTAGAAACATTTAAGCAGACACAAAGTAAAAGGACAGAAAAAATCGACATCTATACCAAATAATACGTTTTTTCTCCAAACGAAATTTACTAACAAATTATACACTAACATAATGCGCGAAGAGCATAGCTTGAGCAAGCGACGTAACACACACATCCGTCTCTCTATCACCATTTGATACGTTCTCAAAATTTCGTGACTACAACTGTTAATCATGTCGAAAAATAAGTCCTGTGCCCTCTCTACAGATTTTCTTGTTAGATTCCGTCAATATCATCGGTATAGGCATTTAGTTGTCAAAACGTAACAAAAGACAGACTCTTACTTCCGTATTTATAGTATTATTACTGCAGATCACACACACACATTGACTGCGAATCAAGCCTGAGGGATCAATGTAACGTAAAAAAGTGTACACCTACAACATTGCAAGACTACCTACGATTTGTCTCGCATTGCAACTCTAACTTTGTGATATCTACAGTTTAACATACAATCCGAATAACCGACGGCCCAGGCGTGACTCTTACGATCAAAAACTATTTTTAAAAATCTTAGCCTTCACGGAGATTTGAACCAAAGACCACGACCCAAACATTACTAAGCAAGCGATTTAACCACTGAGCTACGTGACCGCTACACGGAAAAACAGTACAGAGACCTCCACATCCAACGCGTCTGTCTATCGCCATTTAGTAATTTTTAGAAATTATAAGAAGACATGTATTATTTATAGATATAATTTTTCAACCAAATGTAGACAGTATTTTTCTCCTTGTTTCGAAGGATAAGTGTGCAAAGTTTCATCGAGATCGGATGAAAACTGTGGCATTGTATGAAGAACAAACAAACAAACGTACATTCATACATTCATCTTTATATATATAGATTGAGATGGGAACTAAAACAAATTATCATTCGACGCGCTTAACAGTTTACCTCAAACACTGCAAGAATTTAAATTAAAATTTCGTGTAGAGCAAACGCAGATGTCTAGGGAAGTAGCCATCTGGCATAAGCTCCATCATAGTTAAGTAACAACATTCTATTCAGACAGTCAGCGAGTGTAGTGAGTTAGCGGTAACGCTCTGGCCTGGAATTCGGGAGCACGTGGGTTCAAATCGCTTTCCGGCGATCCAGATTTCAGTTTTCCATTGTTTTCCGAAATCACTCCAGGTGAATACCGCGATGGTTCCTTCAGAAGGCTATGATCGAATTACTTGCCATTCTTTGTGTCCACTCCTCTCCCGTCCCTAGTGATCTCGTCATCTATGAGAAGGGTAATATCAAACGATTAATATTGCATTGTCTTTTTATATTGTTGTAAACATGTTTCAGATTTAAACCACGAAACATATAATTGCGTGGGGCGGTGTTCGAGTGTTCGAAGGTTTTTCCTGCTGTATGTTTGTTCAGCGGTCGACGCAACACGTATCAAGTGTCCTGGTGCAGTCCCCACGAATATGTGACAATCGCGCACAGCGACAATCGCGCACAGTGACAATCGCGCACAACCGGGTCGTCACTCGTTACCTGCTTTTAGCTACCAATTAGTCACCGCTACAACAGCATGCTGGATTCTGGTCAGAGGAGTATATCACAAGGAAATCAAAAGGAGCCAAATAATCCTGACGAAGTGATCTTGGATGATGAATTGTTGAAGATGGGAGATGGAGGCAATTTCCTTCTTACGGATCATATGGAAGGTGAAAGAATAATTGTTCTGAGCGGTGAAAGAGGCAAACAAAGTTTAAAATTACACGAATAATTCTTTATGGATGGTACTTTTAAAAGTGCCAGTAAACAGTTCTCCCAAATCTACACGATACATGTGGATTACGGCAGCACTGACGAAGAAACAAACATACATCCAGTGGTGTTTACACTCTTACCTGACAAAAAGAAGACTACTTATGTACGTATGTTTCGTGAAATTATCAAGGCTGTACCAGAATGGGCCCCTAAGACAGTGACTGTAGGTTTTGAAAGTGGTGCAGTATCTGCCCTCAAGGAAGTGTTTTCCTCAACGGAAGTAAAAGGCTGTTTTTTTTTTCACATAAAAAATGTATATGGAGAAAGGTTCAGGAGCTTGGACTAGCGCGTGAGTACAAAGAAAATGAAGAACTTCACCTCCATATTCGTACGTGTCCAGCTTTGGCTTTCCTTAAACCAGAAGATGTGACAGATGTTGGTTGGAGATCCAATCATAGGCTCCTAATAACTCAAAACTATTGGAGTTTTTTTCAATTACTTGGCAGACTTGAGAATGAAAAACTCCCAATTCACATGTGGAATTGACACAAAAGACGTCATTGCACTACTAATGCTGTTGAAGAATGGAATAATAGGATTAACAATGTACTTGGCAGACCAAACCCGAAGCTTAGAGACGTGTTACTTTGTTTGAAGAGGGAAGCTGAGTCTTCAGGTCTCATGTATATGAGATCTGAATTGATTCTTCAAGGAAAGAGAAGAAAATCCACATACCAGAAGTTGGACGAAACAATTGTAAAAACTGTTGACAGATATGAAAAGTGCGGCGACATCAGATCATGTCTAAAGGTGTTGTCCTACATGCACAAGCTTGAATAAATGTAGGTCTACTGTAAATAATAATAAATTATCACGAGTCTCTCTGGCTGATTTGGATAATTTCATTATTTTAAATAAATGTAAATAAGTTGTAAATATTTACTATGACGAAGCTTCTTGGCTGATTTTAAACACTTTACTTACTTTTACTTTTCGACGGTGCGGGCCGGTATCGGGCTAGTGAACATGGAGAAGCGATAGGTAGATTGCGGAAATTTCTGGTCTTTTACGACCAAATTTTATTTTTATGTTACTGATTGACTTACAAAAGTGTCTTTCTTTTCTTCAACCTCACTTCCAGATTCATCTGATTTTCTTGAAGCAGACAAGTCTATGATTACATTTGTGTTTTACGATAGAAGAAATAAATTGTAGAGAAAAAGAGTACGATTGTTTTATTGTGTTTGAATATTTATTTTCCATTTCCTGTATATTCGGTCTGGTGACTCACAGTGTTACGGCGTACGATTTGGGCACTGAAGGTCCTCGGTTCAAATCCCGGGATCCGTTGTATGTAATTATTACAGGCCTTAAAATTGACGTTCTCCTCTGGCAAAGCTTTTGTGTGATGATGATTTGTCAATACTGCGTTCCGTAAATAATAAAGTACACGGGAAAGGGAAGAGTGTGGCCCGACCTTTAAACTGTGCGCGATTGTAGCTGTGCGCGATTGTCGCTGTGCGCGATTGTCACTGTGCGCGATTGTCACGACACCGTCCCCACAATCCCGTGCCTGTATAGTCACTGCTGTTTCCCAGAGCTGACTGCAGTATTGTCTGCCGACTGCTATTGTCTGTTTACGCATTCTCAGTTTCGCCGTACTAGGTGCCATCTGTCGTTGTACTTTAATGACTTCCTGGGAGCACGGAAGTGCTTATTAGTGACGGAAATGTCCCACCACTGTCGGAGTTGCAGGTTGGTTTCGTTCTACATTTTCGTTCGTGTAGTGAGTTTGTGATTACTAACTAATTACTCGCTAATAATTTCTCGTCTTCAGGATTGTTAGATTATTCTTTGTACGATGCAGTAGATGCATCTGTTCCGCAGTTTTTCTATTCATGGAACTAAAGCTTTCCCCCATAGTTTGCTGCCTGTACAAGATTAGACCATAGTGTGGTGGTCTTTATGTTGGACGCTCGGTCTTTCAGTTCTAGAGTGAGAAATCAGTATTAGCAATAATTTTAACGTGTGATACCACAATCATGATACCAACGCGTTGAAGCGAAACTTCTTCTGGTTCAGGCTTCTCAGAATTGTTTCTACTTTTGTAAGAAAAAGACATAAGAGGTAAAATTTTTAAGCTAAATAAAAGAGAACGTTTATTTGATTGTAATCATGAAAGTAATATAATATTTGTGATCTTAATTTTGTTATCCACCATGACCGCCTATTGTTAAACAGAGCTGAATTATTTTTACAATCATTTATGTAAATACGCAGTATATTTTTTTTTATTGTTAGTTGAATTACCAACATATAGATCACTAACAGACGTCATTGACAACTAACTTATGTTTATCTTCATTATGTAGTTATTATTTTTTCGACGTATTGTGGTAGTTTTATTACAATGTTTTGTAACTTCGCTTCATTCAATCATTTGCTGCCATGTTGCGTTTCCGAGCCAATCTTCTAGGTTTAAAGACACGTTATCAGATACTCACAAATAAAAACAGATAGAAGGCATTACTATAGCCTAAAATTTGATGAAACGCCATACAACAACTGCGCAGCATTCACCTAACTAGGCCGGCATATTTTATAAAGGATTTCTTTTATAAAATGTAAGACGTTGGCATTACATTTTATAAAAAAATTTACCACCCTGAAAACGTAAACAATGAAAATGGCGCAAGGGACGTTACCAAAGTTGATTATGACTGCCGAATCAACGAAAATCTTTATTTTTGAGTATGAACAGAAGGAAATGTAAAGTCAGAAACATGTAGACTATAAAATTAGGAATAAAAAGGTGAACACTTACGAAAAGTTAATTAGTGCTATGATAGAAGGCTGTACTGTAGAAGAAGTAAAAAAAGAAAATTAATGTGTTAAGAAACTAGTATTTGACAGGTTTCTGGAATAATAACAGACGTAATGCGCAGACCAATGCGTGTGCTATATTGCAGAATGGTGTAGATCCGTCACCAGCAATCGAGTACAATCTATGGCACATACACTGTAAAAATAAACACCTAATAGTATATGTGGGGAAATAATTCTGATGTAGAAATTTATGAAAATATTGTGGTAAGAATTTATTGGACGTATACTTCAGCATCGACCATAATTTTTATAATCTGCCATGTCCTCACATTGCAGCTCTTTTACTAAACTTTGATGAACTCCTATCATATCAAGTCTTGTAATCCACGGTCTAACCTAAATGTGTTTATTTCTCTTCTTTATCTTCAATTAAATGCATATTGTGACAGTTGCACTAATTGGGTCTGCAAAAGCTTACAAGTTTACTTCATTCATTTCAGAGAACTATGACAAAAATTTTATATAGTGTAATGACCGAGCCTGGTGGGTGAACGGTTAACGTTCTGGCCTCGCATTCGGGAGGACGCGGGCTCGAATCCCCGTCCGGGCATCCAGATTTGTGTTTTCCGTGGTTTCCCCAAATCACTCCAGGGGAATGCCGGGATGCTTCCATCACAAAGGTCATGGCCGAATTCCTTTCCGTTCCTTGCCCCAGTCCCATCTCACCTCTAATTACCTTGGTGTCGACGAGGCGTAAAGCCCAAGCAAAAAAAAAAATTGTGTAATGGGACTGAAAAATATCATAAAATATCTTTGATAAAATAAATATGATAAAATGTTTTATAAAAGATCTTGGACAAAGATCTTTTACAGTGTTATGTCGGCCCTACGCAAAGAAACAAATTTCGTATTTCCCCATATAAACAATAAAATACATTGAAGTGCCGAAAGTTATTGGATAGGAAGATGCAACATACTGATGTCCGTAGCACCGCAGCAGAAACATAAACAATACCGTCCATTACCAGGGCTTTCATTTGTACTCTCGTGAGTCGAGTGAAAGGTTTTCGGCAGGGATTTGTGATTATGGCATCATAACATGAATTAACAGACTTTGAACGTGGAACGGTAGTTGGTGCTGGACGCACGGGGCACTCTAGTTTGGAGTGAATTCAACATTCCCCGAGCAACAGATTTTTTTCTGCCTTTACGCCTCGTCGACGTCGTTGACGTGTTGACAAACAGGCAAAACTCCTTCTAAGAACAACAACACTCAATGTCGGACTTACTTGCCCGCCTGGACAGAGCAGCGAAATTTGACTTTGGTGGGATATGGCAGCAGAAGACCGACGTGACTGCCCCTGCTAACAAAACTACATAAGCTCAGCGTCTCTCCTGGAGTCGTGAATACATCGGTTGGACCCTAGATGACTGGAAAATGGTTGTGTTGTTAGATGAGTCACGATTACAGTTGGTAAGAGCTGATGGTAGGGTTCAGGTGTGGTGCAGACCAACGAGGCCATGGACCCAGGTTGTCAGGAAGGCACTGTGCAGTCTGCTGGTGGCTCCATCCTGATGTGGGCTGAGTTAACGTGGGATCTCTGGTCAAACTGAACGGACTACTGGCTCGAAATGGTTATGCTCAGCCACTTGGAGACTGCAGCCATTCGTGGCCATCATGTTCCCAAACAACGGTGAAATTTTCCAAGACGACAGTAACACAAATCACTGGGCCAAAATCGTTCACGACTGGTTTGAGGAACATTCTGGACAATTTCAGCGAATGAGTTGGCAGCCTAAATTACCAGAAATTAATCAAATTGATCATATCTGAACATGATCGAAAGGTTAGTTGCTGCCCAACGATGTTCAGCGGCAATAACTTCGTAATTATGGACGACTGCAGAGAAAGCATGGGTAAATATTTATTCAGGAGACCTCCAAAGACTTGCTGAGTCAATGGCTGGTCGGGTTGCTGTACTTGGACAAAGGGGGCTCCCCGCGACATAAGTAATGTAGTGGTCAAGGTCGATCACTTGCCTATAACCCTATTAATTCTTATCCAGGGTGGGTGAGCATGAAATAGTTAAAAAATAGCAGAAGAAGTAGCACGCCAATCAGCAAGTCCTAAGTCGCCAGTTTCCAAGCGCCAGTAATTACTGCTATCTGGGAAAATGACCTCACACAGCAGGTTAGCGAGGAGTATTGCTCCCTCTGCACAGTGGTAATAAGAAGGGGAGATTCTATTTAAACCCGGGGGGCCGGGTTCTGTCTGTCTCTCTACGAAAATCTTTCAACGAACCACATCGATGCCGGGGGCGTCGTCACCGGCGCCGCCGAGGCGGCTCTCGCAGACGAGAAGATGATGCCAGATGTCTAATACTAAAGTGGGCTCTACTATGATAGCTGGGTGTGGACACTCAGAGGGTCAGTCATTTTGTCATAGTCATGTGGGGATAGTCTTCCAGGAAGATTGTCAATATTCCATCTAATTTGGGCTGCGAGGCGCCCATCAGTTACATGCTCGCCTCGTCCTTGGCCCTATCTCTAATGTTGTGTTACAAAGCCAATTAAACACTGTAAATATTCAAGTATACCACCATTAATTGCTTATGTAAGTAAATGTGTAAATATGTAACTGCAGTTTATAGTAATTTAACCTCCATTCCTATATTAATATCTGAATGTACCGAGCCATAAAACTTGTGAGGTGTTGCAGTAGGGACCTATGATGAATATTCACATCAGAACCATGGTTGACTATTATGATCGACCTTTATCCACGGTTCGAGTGGAAGTTTACCCTGTCCGCACTTGTCGATCAGCTGACAGGGTACTACAGTAGGTATCCTATGACTTTTGGCATCCCAGTATAGGTCGAAATGGTGTTTCTCTTACTTTCAAACTTTTGACATGAAGTTATTAATATACTCGAGAATATAGACAGCGTCATATAAGTATAACATTTAATTAAAACCATTAGTTCTCCAGTCAGACTCAAAACGGTGACCTTTGAAACAAGAGACCATCTAGTTTTTCATAGCTTCCTGAAATCATTCCAGGCGAATGTCGGTATGGTTCCTTCAAAATACCTTCACCGAATTCCCATTTATTGTCCCCATTTCTCTGTCACCGCTAATGACCTCGATGTCGACGAGGCGTAGGAATAAGGCAATGAGAAAAATACAAAAAAAATTGTAAAAATTTGATGTTTTAATGAAGTTTTTGTCCTGAGAGTATAAATGATGGAATAACTGTTTCTTCAAAAAAAGCTTTTCCAACAATTTTAATAGATTCTGAAGAAGGAAAAGAAACGCTTAGTGTAATGATATCTTCTTCTTAATGTAATGTTGTAAATTAGAAGATAAGTGCATCTCTCACATCAGGGGTCAAACTGTCATGTTTCACTTACTTTGAGGACAATGTTAACTGTGTTAAAAGGAAATGAAGACAGTGATTAAAAGCATAAAGTCTTATTTGAGGAACCAAAACAATTAAATCCTGGGAGGGATCTTCATTCAGGTTTATTGAATCAAATCATTAATTAATAAATCCGTCAAATGCGACCAGGTAAGGGTTGTGTATTAAACTAATTTTATTAAAATTTATTATATAATATAATTTTTTAAATTCATTAACAAGTGATTTTTAACCAAAATTCTTTACGCGTTTCACAAAACTGTCTTTCAAATGATGTATACAAAACACACAAAAATTAATAATATTGGGGGTTAAAATTTTTTGTAAATTATTTAAAAAATATTTTCACAACACAATTATTATCCGCTCAGTGGAATTTTGTATCCAATAATATTTTTTTCGTTCGTAAAAATTATCTTTCTAAGAATGACTTTTTTTGTTAAAACCATTATTTCTAAAACAGTCTCTATTCTCCTTTTATCTTTAGGAGACAATATGGAAGAATTTTCTTAAATAAGGAGGATACATATTTATATGGTTTTTCGTCAAATATCGTACAAATCGTGGAATAAAAATAACCCAAACATTTTCAGAAGTTGGAAAAAATCATTAAGACGCCTCCCTGTTAGTGATCCCCCCCCTAACTGGTTTCACACTAATAGATTTTCCAAATTTTACGTTGTAATAGTATTTGCGGTATTAAGATATAAAATTGTGTACAATTACATAATTCTAGGTTAGTGGAGATTTAATAAGGGCTTTCCGTCTATCGTTCAGAATAAGGAAACACAAAAAAGATCATTCATAATCTATCTTTTTTATATATGACAGTTTTTGTAATTTAACAGTATTACATAAGGGAGCATTGAATTTCAGGAGAAAGTCTTATCAATACGAACAGAAATAAGACACAATGGATCGAGATCAGTTTTATAGGCCATCGCTTGAAACTGGACTGTTCATATCACACTTAATTCAATTCTATCTTTAGTGATGGTCGCGTGAAGCGACGGTGAGGGGGGAAGAGTTTCGCGATTGAGTGACGCCAGGTATTCTGGGACTACGAGTTCTGTTGTCCGTGACACGAAGACATGGGAGGTCATCAGCTAAGTGCGGTGTCCCCAGTTTTCTTTTTCTGCTTGTCACTTGTGTAATCCCAAAATAATTCTCAATTTCATTCGAAATGAACGGAGGGGATGTAACGACCAATCACGACATTCTATCGGAGAGATTGCCATCCTATTTTAAAGAAAAAAGTGGTACTGTTTGTGATACCCGAGGTAAAATTTAGTCATATGCTTGAAGCTCAAATAAATATACAATGTATAGAGATTTGTTTTACGTTTCTTATTAAAGGTATTAGTGGCGGCTCGTGGTTTTTATACTGGGGAAGGCTGCGAAGTCAAAGTCCCGATGGCGAGAGTCGTACAGATTTTTTCCCCCTACAATTCTGTCATAAAGTAAGTACAGGGTGTCCAGAAAAGGACTCCCTGATTTCAAAATTAAATATCTCGAAAACAAAGATCGATAGAGGAATGCAGTAAACGGTATGTTTATTGTGACAGCTGTAAGAAGTGTATACAGCAGTTTGAAATAATAGTTACAAAAGCTGCTAACAGATGTCACTGTAATCGCCATACGTATTGCCTAAATAGTGATCCGAAGCTCAGGGCGATCAGTTCCACCATTGAAACGTGAAAGGAGGTTAGCGTACCGAAGGAAGAGTTTAAAACCATGTACACCATTGATTGTTTTCATACGATTATTTCACTTATGTATGCTGATATGAGCTGTACAGCGTACAGCGCCATCTGTTAGCAGCTTTTGTAACTATTATTTCACACTGCTGTATACACTTCTTACAGCTGTCACAATAAACATACCGTTTACTGCATTCCTCTATCGATCTTTGTTTTCGAGATATTTAATTTGAAATCAGGGAGTCCTTTTCTGGACACCCTGTATTTTAGGAAGTTCAATCTAACGGACATATGATTGTATCAAATATTTTTCACTGGAATTATGTTTTTTCACCTTTGCATGAAAATTCTTTAAGTCTGTAATACCATTCTCTGTCCAAGCGTTGTCATTACAATTCGTAACAAGACATGAGAAACATAAAAATTCATTTTTCACTTCAAAACCACACAACCACGAACCTGCATCATACATTGCTCTGCTGAAATTGCGAACATACCCTTGCCTGGATATGTAATGTTTTTGTTCTTGACTGATGTTAAAATCTGGTCTAGGCGCACAAAGATTCTTCACTTTAACTCTACGCTTGTGTTTCAAATGTTTCCCCAGTAAATTGCAGACCGAATTCATATTGTACATTCAGAGTGCCAGAAAGCTGCAGCTATTTTCAAAAACGAAAATACGAGATTCACAAGGGTTCAGTAGTCCTGATCCGTGGTGATTGGTAACGCGCATCGATAAGAACACATTGCACTTAAAAATTTAATATGTTCATATTTTTATCCATTGTCGTTAGTACAATTATTTTTGCTAAGTTTGTAACGGTATTTTAAATAGCTATTTATACATATTTAACTATTTAATTGATTATATTATCTTGATTATGAATGAAAGAGGTGTGAAATGAATTTGTAAACGTATATAAAGCTAAATGTGTCACAAAATGACCATTTGTTACAATTTCATCATGACCAAACAGACGGAAGGTGTATTTACTTTTAAAGTATTGTATAATAAACTATCAAAAAATTCTTGATAAAACACCATCCTGTCCTACACGAATGACTAGACTATGCTATAATTACATCAAAAATATCATATTTTAAATTTAATACGACTTTAGAAACATTATTACAGTAGAATTAACATCGATGTGACTTTATAAAAAAGGAGTACCACATAAGAACGTATGAAATATCTAAAAAGGACACGCAATATTATATGGTCCTAACGATCACTATTTGCTTAAGGCCTTCAATGCAGTTCAATCTCAAGCATAACAAATGCACTAGACTAATTTTGCTCAGTTTATTTGTTCGGTAGTGAAACTTTTAATCTTCGAGGGAAATATTCATATGCAAACACTCGTGTTAAAGTTCAATGAAATCTTTATCAACGTAAAATAATGTGTAGGTTTAAGAAAGTCCCGTCCTCTCCCACACACCACCATGTGAAAATCTATTAGTTCGAAGTCTAAGGTAAAAAGTCTGGTCGCTTATTAAGCTGCCAGCTTAGTATATCGATAAGTCGAGAACCAAGTCCCCGATATCTGCAGCCGCAGTTTCCATGTCGACAATCCCCTTTACACTCTTTTGCTTCATGAAATCTGGTTCGACCTTTTGTTCCCTCCATGCATATGCGCTCCATATTTAGAAATAATTTATAAACAGAATAATAACAAATTCTTTATTGGAAAAAACATTTTCTCTCTCCCAGGTGCTCAGAGCACCCTTATCGTGATTGGCAGTGTGTCTTCGCGTTGTTTCGGCGACAATCGTTGCTATATACGAAAATAACGTCACTGCCTTTGATGTATTACTGCGACTTAGGGCCTTATTACACTAGGCGACTTGGCGGCGCAACCAGCCGCGGCACTGGTGTCTCTGTTGGCGACGCAACCAGGATTCTGGTGGCGCAGCCAGCCAGCCACTCGCACAACCGAGCAGTCTCTTTGCTGTTATCCTCGCATTGTACGCGAATTGTGTAGTTGAATATGTCCAGTGAACTACAGAATGTCACTGTGGAAATGACGGGAAGTGAAAGTGTAGAGAAGACAAAGGGGTAAAACAAGAAGAATTTCTCATTTTCGTATCTTTCCCGGTAATATCAACCTTTACTAAGTACAATGATTAAATGAAAGACGATTTAGACATTCTTTAGTAATTAAAAAACTTGTTGTCGTCTGAATACAGTTCATCAAAGAGAGTATAGATTCTCTTAGCAATAGAATATGATGTACATACATCTTTCTCTCCATTAGCCTTCCTTTTTCATTTTAATTAGTTTTAATTAATTTAATTGCGATGGAGCTAACACTCCGGTAGCAATTTCCCTAGTCATCTAATTTCCCCTTTATGTATATATTTAAATTTTCTTTTATAGCTGGAATGATAAATTCCTCCCCCATTTACTTTTCCGATTTTTAAATTTTAATTTTAAAATCTTTAGCTTTATATATATATATATATATATATCACTACACTTGGTAATTTGTTCCAATTCCTGACGCCCTTAACAACAAAAGAAAATTTTTTCCACTCCCTTATGCAAGAAATCCAGCCAAAGCTTGTGGTCATGTTCGCCTTTCTCCTTTCATGCACTATTCCTAATTCTTTTACCAATTTCCCTCCAAGTTCCATCACCAACATGTGCCCTGCACATTTACAGCACTCTCTTCACCCTCCTCCTTTCCTCCAATGAGTCCCAATCCAGCTTCTGTATAATATCATTTACTGACTGGGCCATGCTATAATTTCCACAAACAAATCTAGCTGCTCTTCTTTGCACACCTTCCAACTCCTGTATTTGATCTCCAAAATATGGTCCCAAACTACAACACCATGTTCAACAAATGATCTGACCAAAGTTTTGTAACCCAAGTCCCTAAGTTACATTCTCTCATCGCCCTCTTCAGCAAATGAAGGATTTTGTAACCTTTTTCTACCACCTGCCCTATTGAGTTTATCAAACGTTATGCAAATAATTTACACTTCATCAAGCAAATCTGACCCCACTCTGTAATCATAATTAACCTTTAGATCTATTTATCTGTGTATCTTATATGCCTACTCTTCTTGGCATTTATCTTCATTCCATGCTGACCTACCCATTTAGATATTCTATCCAGATCATCCTGCAACTGTTCAGTCTTCACCTGTTTTTATCCTATTGTATACCATTGTACCATTTGAGAAATACCTAGATTCTGACCGTAACACAGTTATTCATTAGAATAATGAACAGCAAATCCCATATTTACTTCCACTTCTCTTGATAATGTATTTCCTACTCTAACCATTTGCTTTCTGACTTTTAAGAATTCCTGTGCCTAGCAAGTAACTATTTCATCCAATTCAATACATTTCAGTTTATTTAAAACCATTTTATCGCTCACTCTGTCAAATGCCTTAAAAAGATCTAGTGCCACACTATCAACTTGGCCTCCCATTTCCAATTCATTTGAAATATCTTGCATATAGCCCACTATCTGAAATTCAAATGAATATCCTTTTAAAGCCATGTTGTCGATCTGAAAACTAGTTTCTTTCTTCACAGACATTTCTGATATAGATGCATATCAATCTCTCGATCATTGTGCCTATCACTGATGACAAGCTATTTGGCCAGGAATTTTCACCATATTTTTAACTCTTCCTTTATGGACTGGTACTACTATCGGTCTTTTCCAATCCTCTGGTAAGTAGCAAGTCTCCAAACTCATTTTAAACAAAATTTTACGGTAAGGTACAATATCGTATCCCACAATCTTTAATAAATCTGTAGTAATATTACCTACACCACTTTTAGCTTTCTGAGTTGCTTCGCAATTTCCTGAGAATTTATTTCAAATTTTGTAGGTTCGCCATTTATACTCTCCTCTGATTCATTCCCTCCCATCAGAGGATGACTGTCCCTAGTTGTCTCACCAAACCTGTCACTCAGTATCTCTGCAATTTTAAAATTGTAAAGTAGGAAGGAGTATATGAACAGTAGACTGAACGCGTGGTGTCGAGTCTGGCGGCGCCGCTTGGCGACCTAGTGTAATAAGCTACGTAAGATACAATGCCCCGCCACGACTCTCGGCCACCAGTGGTTGCCGGTCTGGTGGCCGGGCCCGGCAACCAGCCGGCCGCCAGTTTCTGGCGGCGCCACTGGCTGCCCTAGTGTAATAAGCTCCATAACACTCTATGCCCAGCGACGAGCAGAGCCACCAGTTGCCCGGCTGGTTGCGCCGCCAAGTCGCCTAGTGTAATAAGGCCCTTAGTCTCTGCCACAAATCTACGCAGGTTTGGCATGTTAAGCCAACCATGCTTTTCATATGGATTGGCCAAACGGGACGGAGACGCTGATTACCCGACTTGTGAGAGACATTCATTCTTATGGCCTTTGTGTACTGACAATGCCTCTTGCATTGTTGGGGCAGGAAATTGCCGCTGTGTCCTCTCTGAGCAGTGGTCTAGCGTTGTTGTTGGTTTCGTGTCAAGCCGAACACATCAGACTTTCATACAAACAATACTTATCCTGCTAATTATCGTGTACTCCCGCCCCTTATTGTGCAGCCTATCTTAACTATCTGTTAAACAGTTATATGACAGACTTATTACAAGTTATCGACAATTAATCTACAGTGAAATAATAATAATAGATCGTGTTTCTCTTTCAAATGTTGTATGTCTTATGTAAGGAGAATGAACAATTCACATTATTTAATTGGTCCATCAGACATTAAGAAACCCAGTAATTGGTTGCATGCAATAGAGGCACATCGGATATTGTAAATAATTAAATAGTTGTTCGCAGAGAGAATGTAAACGTCAAACTCAAGAAGCGCATTGCTATTGATTCTTATTTCTGATTGGTTTAAAACTGAGCTATTTCAGCATAAAAGCAACGGATATTTGATTTTAATTAAATTAGTTAATTTTAATTAACCAAATGGCAATGTTTAGTGCATTGTAAAGAGGAATAAAAAACGACTGTTTAGAACACGTTACTCACGATGTAAGTATCTTTTTAAAAATTATAACTCTTGATTTAATTTATTTGAATTATTTTCATCATTTCGCAAAACAATGGAGAAACATTTGACAGGATATTACCCAACATTACAGGGACGTTACTGGATTTACGTATTTCTGTGGACAGTTACACCAATTATCTTGTTACAATGCGTTTAGTTAACAGAGGCGGCTCAAGGTCATTCTGCTCTATCCCCACTTCGCTGTCCTTAGCACTACATGCGAAGGGGAAATTTGCAACTCGCCTAAGTTGAAATAACGGTCTGGTGGTGGGGGTGGTGAGGTGAGGAGCGAGGCCAGCGGAACATGATCTTGAGCCGTCAGTTCGTAGTGAACAGGGTATAACGCGTGTCCTGAGTCCGGCACTTGCCAGCACCAAAGTGGAGAACTGTAAGGTGGCGTGGCGAACTTACCCGGGGCAGACGTCGGGTCCCAACTGCTTGCTCTTCCGTGATGGAAAGAACCTGGCGTCCGCTCTCTGACATAATCAGACCTCTCTGCTTTTCTCTTGATCTCTAAATGCTGTAAACTTCATTCTTTGGTTAGCAGACGTGGAGGAAACATGGTCTTAGTGTCATGTGTCCCACCGCTCGTGTCTGAAGCCGTCAAAAATATTTTATTGCCCTGTTCCGTTGTCCTAAATAAATTAACTGTTTGGGAACCTCGTGAGTTTTAGAAAACGGACCACTGCCGCAACATTTTAGCAAATGTCCACAAGTTCCTCTTTAAATTTGTTGTCATGTGAAAGCTGTGCACCGAGCGTGGTGAATGAACGGTCAACGTTCTGGCCTCGCATTCGATTTTATTTTTATTTATTTACTTTTTTAATATTTTTTTTTTACTTGTGGCTTTACGCCTCGTCGTCATCGAGGTCATTAGAGGTGGGATGGGACTGGGAACAAGGAACGGGAAGGAATTCAGCCATGGCCTTTCGAAGGCAGCATCCTGGAATGATTTGGGGAAACCATGGAAAACCAGAATCTGGATGCCCCGACGGGGATTCGAACCGCCGTCCTCCGGAATGCGACGCCAGAGCGCATAATAATGTTATGAACCTAGTAAGGGAAAAGAGAAAGAGTAAACTACAGAAACGAAAGAGAAACTAATAATAATATGTTATTACGACCCTCAGTGTGGCTCATTGCGTTAAGGCGCCGCACATTTGATCGAAGAGGTACAAAGGGACCAGCTTCGACTCCTGTTCCCACGTACCGGCCGTTCTGTTGTTTTCAACACGACGACCAGCAAAATGTAAAAAATAACTTTGCGGGTCAGTGACTTGTACGGACATATTTTTTTTTTTAAACTGCTTAACGTCTCCTATAACAACTAGGTCTTTAGAGACGGAAAAAGATGCGGGGCAAGGAATGGGAAAGAATTCGGCCATGGCCTTTTGAAGGAAGCATCCCGGCATTCACCTGGAGTGATTTGGGGAAACCATGGAAAACCCAAATCTGGATGCCCGGACGGGGATTCGAACCGCCGTCCTCCCGAATGCGAGGTCAGAACGCTAACATAATTTATAACCGATGTGTAAATTATTAACAAATCCTACTAATTGTTGCCGGCACGTCCCACGATGAAGTCTTGCACCTTGAGTCAGATCTTCATTGCAGACTGAACACGTATTGAGATAAAATAGGCTCTTATCCTAACAACGCAGTAGTAGTCTCATGTCATCGAAATGTCAGATTTTTGCTGGTCATTGAAATATTTATAGTTTTTAGAAAGATTTGCTTATAACTTATACTCGCGCTCATAGCCTTATGGAATAGGCGTACAGTTTTTAATATTCTGCCTAGGGGGCGTCCATTAATTACGTGAGACGAAATAGGAGAGGGTGGGGATCCGGCGAAATCTCACAAAACCTCACCAAGGGGAAGGGGCGTCACGGAAATCTCACGTGAGGTTTTGAAATTCTTGTAGAATGGTAGAGCTAAAAATTAAAGGTCTACAAATGACGCGAAAGTCGATTTTAGGGGGGGTAAACACCGACTTTTAGAGGGGTATAACCACCATTGGGAGCATGAGACCTAAAAAAAATGGTATAAAAAAGTTGCAAGGTCCATTCGTAGGGGGAGGGGGGTCTCCGTCAAAATCTCACGTAATTTAACAGGGGGGGGGTCCAACCAAATCTCACGAAGTCTAACCCGGGGGGGGGGGTTTCACAAACAAAAATACACTTATCGTAAATAAAACAAAAATTAGACGTTTCACAGATATATGGAAACAGAAGCATTCCTCTTCTAGGTTAAGTATGCTGGGTCTAACAAACCAGGTTTGAATTCCTTCTTCTCCCCTCTCAATATTCACTCTGGCCTGTATACGACACGTGGTCTTCAGCTGGCCAGATCGAAAAAAAAATATGTTAATACTCACTGTTAGTGAGATGGTCGATTTCCTGGATATATAGATTAATATTAGTCAAATACAGTCTAAGGTTGGCACATACATTAAGACAATTTACGGCTTATAGTCTTACATGGTACGGTATCCATTTCATGTGAACACGTTTTTGCTCATTTATTTTTTGTTACGATATCTTTCACTGAATTAGAAATAAATTTTTAACATTCTGCCTGTCGCTTGTGTAGAGAATTATAGAAAGCCGCCCAAAACCGGAATCACGATATCCTTCAGATGCACTCTCTCTGGTGGAGACTCGGCTAATTAACTACTCGATCGAAGATCTCAATTAACCCTTTGCTCAACTTAGTACATCAAAGGAAATCCCCATGAGTTGCCTACAAGGATGCAAAGTCGGCTGATTGACTAGAATTTCGAGAAGCCCTTTACATTAGTTACATCTGGTAGAAATTCAGCGAACCACTCAGAATTGTTGGCTAAGTCCGCCATTTACTATTATAGCCTTTTCTTTACAGACTAGAATATTCCAGAAATCTTTGGATATACAAGAAGAATTAAACATGAAAATTTCCTAAAGCATTTTGCATGTCCGTAACATTTATACTTCTAAATCTCTGCGATGAGGGATTTTGTATGACCATCGCTGTTTTATATCTTCAAATACGCCACAAGAATCAACTTTTTGTATTTGACAGAATATGGGAAATTTTTTCAACATCTTACAGCATTGCTCACAGTATTAAAAAGAAGCTCAGATTATTACGGCTATTTTAAGTTTCTGAAGCGACAGAGAAATTGCTGCTAAGACTGGTTGTTTTATATTGTCTTTTCGCTAACGCCTGCTTCTACGGGAAAACTCATTTCTTTTCCATTTTTTAACTGATTAACGTCTCTTAACAGCGAGGTCTTTAGAGACGGTAAAGGATGGGGGGAGGGCAAGCAATGGGAAGGAATTCGGCCATGTCCAAGAACAGCAAGATTTAATATGGGACGTACAATAGACTTGACCGTGCGGACAGTGCAGCGAAATATCGCGTTGAACGGATATGGATGCAGAAGACCAATGGCAAGATGTGGGACCTCTGGTCAAACTGCACCGACCATTGACTGGCTATGCTCAGCTACTTGGAAACCAAAACAGTCTTTAGGGTTCCAAAACAACAATGGACTTTTCTAGAATGACAATATGCCATTTCACTAGGCCAAAATAGTCTGCAATTCATTTGGGAACATTTTTGATAATTTCAGTGAATGATTTAGTGACCTAGATCACCAGACATGAGTCCAACCGAAGTTGTGAACAATATAAACAAGATCATATGAACACAACACTAAATCTTCCTCCAGCCCTACTCGAACCGGTGATCTTCAAAACAAGAAGCTAGCGCGTCAGGCCCTACGCTGTCTGAGCCGGTATGGAGGTATGATACTTCTTGATTTATTTAGGGACGAGAAAGAGTAGTTTTATTAAGCGTTTTACAAGAGGATATTAGAGAATTGTAGAAACAATATATTCCAAGAAAAATGTAGCCTACTGTTTGTGATTTTACATTATCACGGCTTCTTCTATGGCAAGTGATCGCTTTTTCTATACACCTGATATATGAAGCTAATAAAATCCTTTTCTTTCTATTTAGCCAATTTTAATGGTATTAAAAAATTCTACAACACTTTTCAATACAAAACCTTATTGACGCAAGCAAAGTGTTCTCTTTCCCCCACCCCCACCCCCACCCTTGTGGCTTTACGCCTCGGCGACGTCGAATTCATTAGAGGAGGAAAAGGACTGGGGTCAAGTGAAGGGAAGAAATTAATTACCCCGGCTTTCGGCTGGAGTAATTTGGGGAAGCCATGGAAAACCGAAATCTGGTTGGCCGGATGGTATTCGAACCCACGTCCTTCAGAATGCGAGGCTCCTCGCTCGGTAATGGTGTTGACTAGATGCCTCTGCCTCCTCTGTCCTGTAGCTCCTTAGTGAGTCTTCTGCGATTGGAAAGCACAGAGCTAGTTGTGGTGCAAAGCACACTTTGCCACCCACAATTTTGTGATTTGTTCAGTATAGCTGTAGATGTGGAATTTTTTCGAAGCGAGTGTTTAGTGCACATACCTTGAGTAATAGTAACGTCGTAAAATTTTCCAGACAAACAATATACGTTTGTCAAGTGTATTTAAAGTTACTTATAAAGAGTTACGAAAATAGTTATCTCATCAAAGCCGTTTATTTCATAACCCTCTCAAGGAAGATGCCTAGTTAAAGCATCACTACATAACTTTCCAAATAACTTCTGTGATTCAACCATGTACTGTACGTTAAGGGTTTCGTGGTATCTTATCCCTAGTACTACTTTAATTCGTAGCTTGTGAAATATACTGTATACTCTTCCAACGGACTTTGGCTTAGGAAGCGTCCATAAGCGACGCGGTTTGGTCAAATGGGGAATTGGGGGGGGGGGGGGAGAGGTCTGAGCCAAGCTACGTAGCTTTTAATCCATTTTATTTGTCACAGTTAAAATAGGGTTAAGAATACACAACAACATTAGATACTTATTTCCGTCTCCTTGGGAGCGTGCACAAACCACGTGGCTCGGTCCAGGGGGCGGGGGAGGGGTTGGCTGGAAGGCTACGGTGGGCTACGTGGGGGGGAGGGGAGGTTCCGAGCAAGGCCACGTAGCTTTCTTTTCATAACATTTTTCACAGTTAAAATGAGTAATAAAACACACAACAGCATGTGAATATTTATTTCCCTCAGTTAATTATCTTTTTATATAATTTACATTCGTCTGACGAGAGAAAACAGTACAAAATGTCCTCTGGAGTCAAAAGGGAAAAAAAGCTACGTGCTACGTGTAGGGGGGGGGGGGGGGTAGAGGCAAAAGCCACGTAGCGCTACGTGGGGGGGGGGGGGAGGGGGTTCACAGTAGGCCAAAATGGAGCTACGTGGTTTGTGCACGCTCCCCTTGTATTAGATACCCTGTATACTAACAATGCCCCATGCATACGTGTCGCATTTGATCTAACCGACACGCGGCGGCGCATTACATTAGGCACGCGGTCACTAGACTCAGATGTCACACGGGATTACCACGCCAGTGGCAGTTCGTATTGTTTTCATATTATACAGAAAATCAATTTTGATTCGGATCGCCCGAATGTCATCACACCACTTGTTGATAATTCTAATTTTATTTTGTCAAGTGAATTTCAGTGCATCTTTCATTATAATCCTCCTTAAAGTGTTATTTCAAGTTCGGAGTGTGGTGATATAGCGCTGCACAGTAAACTTTACAAGGCTTATCGGAAATGATTTTCCTGCAAGTTTTCAATATCCAGAACGGCGTCAATGAACTATGGAAATCTTTCAAGCAGGACAAATAATGATTCCCTGATAATGTAGAAAGAAAGATGACAGAACTGCAGCAAAAGAAAACAAAAAATGCAGATATTCTTAGGTTTTCTTTACACAGCAGGTATAGTTTGTACTATTATTTATCAATTAATAGACAATAATGAATGAGGTGAGGAAAGTGTTTTTAGTACGCCTGAAGAAGAGAGTAATCGCCGACTATAACTGGGAAATTTTCCCAATAGTTGGTGATTTGAAGCGGTAGCTAGTTTTTTCCCTTACTTATGGCTTTACGCCTCGTCGACGTCGAGGTCATTAGAGGCGGGATTGGATTGGGGACAAGGAACGGTAAGGAAGTCGGCCATGGCCTTTGAAGGAAGCATCGCGGCATTCGCCTGGAGTGATTTGGAGAAACCATGTAAATCCCAAATCTGGATGCCTTGACGGGGATTCGAACCCGTGTCCTCTCGAATGCGAGGTCAGAACGTTAACCGTTCACCCACTATGCTCGATCAGTGGCTAATGTCACCATTCAGAATAGTTGTAATTATAGAAAAGTTATATAGCAAATATCGGTCTTCTTCGTTACGTACGCAATAATTTTAATGATAGTTTGGTAAGAAAAAAAACAGCACAAAATGTCTTCTGGAATTAATAGGAAAATAACCTACGTTCCAAATGGGGAGATGGGGGCAAAAGGCAAGTTAGGCTACGTGGGGGAAGGGACGAGATTCAAGAGAGGTAGAAATGGAGCTACCGAGTTTATGGACACTCCATTACGGACCTTTACATTAAGATTAGTAACTGATAATTAACGGCATACTGAAAGCACTGAGAGCCACGGCAGGGCTCCTGTGAAGTTCCCATTCATTCAGTCGTTCATCTTTGAATAAGTCTGTTTGAATAGACATTCGCGGTCCATCTGATTGGCCAGACGCCTCCTTTCAGTACCAGTTCTCCTGTGTAATGGAATCACTCCACCACTGTGGCTACCTCTACGAAAATCCACAATCTTAATACATTCATACTAATTTAAAAAAATCCGTTTTATAAAAATCAACTTCAGAAAATTCCAGTAAAAACAAAACGAAATTGTTGAAATGAAAATGTGAAGGACAATATCATGTCTCTGAACAAACTTTGATACTGGGCAGGTTTCTCCTCGTCTTTCTCAAAGCTGGAAAAAAGGATCTTTCTTTTTCGCTTTCAGATTTTATGGCTCGGTGACGTCGGGGCAAAAAAACGGGAAGAAATTTAATCCCGCGTCCTCCCAAATGCGAGGCCCGAACTTCGTCCCTGCTGCGCCAGAAACTCATTTGATTATATTGCTTATTTTTGCTTATGGCTTTACGCCTCGTCGATATTGATGTCGTTATAGGCAGGAAAGGACTGGGGGCGAGAAACTAGAAGGAATTCGGCCATGACTTTTTGAAAGAACCACTCCGGCATTCGCGTTGACTGATTTCGGGAAACCGTGGAAAATTGAAGTCTGGAAGACCGCACGGGGATTAGAACCTGTGTCCCCCTAAATGGGAGGCTAGAGCGTTGCCGATCGCCTACTACCTTCAAAACTTGTACAAGATGAGGGTATAACAGTCGTGGTAGGATTTTTGGTAGGGAGTGAGAAGGAAATCGATCATGTACGTATGAAGAAACCATCCCAAATTGGCGTAGAGTGATTTCGGGAAACCATGGTAAAGCAAAAGGTGGCTTGCTGGACCAGGAATCGATCACGCTTTTTCCGGAAAGCTGCGCCCAAATACAATTGTTCACCTAACACGCTCTGTCCCTGCATAGTCAAAATATGTAGCATTAAAAGTTTGTGATGCCGAATAATAATAATCTACATATACAAAGATGAATGTATGTGTTTGTTTGTTTGTTGGTTGGTTTCTTTGTTCTTCATACAAATCCACAGTTTTCATCCGATCTCGATGAAACTTTGCACACTTATCCTTTGAAACAAGGAGAAAAATACTGTCTACAATTGGTTGAAAAATTATCTGTATAAATAATACATGTTGTCTTATAATTTCGAAAAATTACTGAATGGCGATAGACAGATGCGTTGGATATGGAAGTCTCTATACTATTTTTCCGGATAGCGGTCAGGTAGCTCAATGGTTAAAGCGCTTGCTTACTAATGTTTGTGTCGTGGTCTCCGGTTCAAATCTCCGTGGAGGCTCAGATTTTAAAAAAAATGTTTTTGATCGTAAGAGTGACGCCTGGGCCTTCGGTTATTCGGATTGAATGTTAAACTGTAGATATCACAAAGTTAGGGGTGCAATGCGAGGCAAATCGTAGGTAGTCTTGCAATGCTGTAGGTGATTCGCAGTCAGTGTGTGTGTGTGTGTGTGTGTGTGTGTGTGTGTGAGACATGCAGTAATAATAATATAAATCCGGAAGTAAGTCTCTTTTTTATTATGTTTTGATGACTAAATGCCTATACCGATATTGAAGGAATTTGACAAGAAAATCTGTAAGGAGGGCACAGGACTTCTTTTTCGGAATGATTAACTGTTGTAGTCATGAAATTTTGGGAACTTTCGAATGGTGACAGAGAGAGGAATGTGTGTGTTAGTCTATAATGTTGCGTCGTTTGCTGAAGCTACGATTCTCGCGCATTGTGTTAGTGCATAATTTGTTAATAAATTTCTTTTAGAGAAAAAACGTATTATTTAGTATAGATGTCGATTTTCTCTGTCCTATTACTTTGTGTCATCTGAAATGTTTCTGGCACCAGTTTATTTTGCCTTCTTTTTTTGACGTGCCTTGCGGGCGTAAACTGGTTCCGGTCATATTATGCCGACTCGGTGTTGTTTGAGACCAATCCTTCGCTATCAACAACTTTATATATTCAATTCTGGCAAAGAAATTCTTAATCCACCGAGCATGGTGTAACGTTTAGCGTTCTGGCCTCGCATTCGGGAGGACGCGGGTTCGAATCCCCGTCCGGGCTTCCGGATTTCGATTTTCCATGGTTTCCCAAATCACTCCAGGCAAATGCCGGGAAGATTCCTTCAAAAGGCCATGGCCGCATTCCTTGCCTCCCATCCTTTCCCGTCTCTAAAGACCTCGCTGCTAAGAGACGTTAAGCAGTTAAAAAAAAAATCTTAATCCACTCGTACGAAGTCGCGGGTATCAGCTAGTATTTAATAAATCTCTGATTAGACGACGTAGTTTAGTCTATTGAAGATTCATGCATTGAAACGTCTTTTTGTAACACCATATGATTGCAATCCCGTTAAACCTACGTTGTAGTAGAAGGAATGACGACGAATTAAAAATATTAAGATCTGGTTACGCCTTTTAACTTAGACCGATGTAGCGTAGGATAACAGGTTTGGTAGTAGAATTGACATAGCCGCCCCTTCATGTCTTAGATGTTTATTCTTTTCAACGCTCCCACTCATATAAGAAACTATACAATGTTCAGATATTTAACATAATTATACACGCCACTCCACCGTTAATTATGACCAAGCGTGGTGAGTGACTGGTAACGCTCTGGCCTCGCATTCGGGAGGACGCGGGTTCGAATCACCATCCGGCCATCTAGATTTGAATCTTCCATGGTTTCCCCAAATTACTCCAGGCGAATGCTGGGATGGTTCCTTTAAAAGTCCATTGTCGAATTTCCTCCCGTTTCTTGTCCTTGGTCCTTTAAAACCTCTAACGACCTCGACGTCGACACCGCGTAAAGCTGCAAAAAACAAAAGTATCGGGCAGCATGAATTTAAGCGGAGAATTTCTTTTCCAAGAGTCATTAAAACCATTGACTTTTCACCAAATTTGCGTAAAATAAGAGAACACATGAAAAAATAATAATACTGGCTGTTTAACTGAGTTGAAACTAACACGAAACGCTGACATAAAGTTTAATCGTGCACCGAAAGGAGACAAAATCAAGTTTTAGGATCCTGTGAAATGTTTGAATGTGTACCTGTACACTTTTGATCTGGAATTATTCGATACTTTCTGGAAAGTTGTGGTCGATTAAAAACTTATATTAAAAAAATTAAATATGCAATAAAACTCTGCTTGTGAGGGTAGTGATGATAAATTCTTTTGCTAAAATTATACGTGACTGGATAAAAATTTCCTTTAATCAAATTTCTAATTACCGTCTTGCAACGGAACTGATGCCGTGGTTTCGGTTTGGAGTCGGGCAGCAGGTGCGCTCGCGACTACCCGGTCTCTCTGCCGGCGTCGATCGATTGGATGAATGCCTGCCTCTACGAGTAACTCTCCACTGCATCGTCACCTCGTTTCGAAGCACGTCCTGTACGCTGCTCAGACGAAAATAATGATAGTCACTGGAATATATCGTTTAAGAAAGAAAATCCTTAGCAGAGTTCACACGTACCATGAATCCAACGGAAAAAATGCCAGTGTATACGGAAGTGCCAAAAGATACCTATCGAATAGAGTGTGAGGTCTCATTTAGCTCAGCTGAGTGCAGACATGGATTCAACTAGTCGTGGGAAGCACCCAGGAGGGATCTTCTTCTTATGAACGGCTTGCCCGTGTCCTAGTGTAGGCGGTCACCATCTACATCTACATCCATACTCTGAATATCACAAACATTGTGGGTGGCAGAGGGTGCTAAGCACCAATCCTAAACCCGTGCATTCCATTCCCGAATAGCACGAGGAAAGAAGGAATACATAAAAGCATCAGTATGGCATCTTATTTCTCGAATATTATCGCTTCGATTATTGCAACCTAAACAGGTTGGCGGTAGAAGTATTTCATTGCACTCGTAATTTAAAGATTTTCGCATATTCTCCAATAAATTCAAACGCAGTCTACATCGTCTGTCTTCCAAACCATCCCAGCCCAATCTATGTATCAATTCTGTGATGCTTTCATAAGGGCTGTAGCAACAAGTCACGAATCGAGCAGCTCTCCTCTGCACCTACTCCACTGAGTCAATCAGAAACTTGCGATACAGATCCAAAACACCACAGCAGTAATCCAGATGCGGACACACAAGTGTTTTACACGCTATCTCCGTTGTATGAGCATTAAAATTCCTCAAAATACGACCTATGAATCGCAATTTAGAATTAGCTTTGCCTACGACGGAAGTTATGTGCAAGTCCCATTTCATGTTGCTTTGTACTATTAGCCCCAGATACTTCAGGGAAACAACCATGTCAACAACTGATTGTTTTTGTTACTTATTCGCATTGCCTTGCACTATTTGCAATTAAGGGTAAGCCGCCATTTACGGCACCATTCGGAAATAGCATCCAAATAGCGCTGAACTTCTAAGCAATCGTCAGAGAACCTTATTTCCCTATAGATAACT
Source organism: Vandiemenella viatica (assembly GCA_031002005.1). Classification (NCBI taxonomy): domain Eukaryota; kingdom Metazoa; phylum Arthropoda; class Insecta; order Orthoptera; family Morabidae; genus Vandiemenella; species Vandiemenella viatica. The sequence goes on along the minus strand of CM061921.1, from coordinate 225,089,716 downwards.
GCTTCGTCGGCAAACAGTCACCTAGATCGTTTATAAATATTAAGAAGAGAAGTGGTTCTATTAGACTTCCTTGAGGAACGCCAGAAGTAACATCTGGCTTAGAAGAGACTTCCCCATCAACAACGACATAATGTGATCGAGCAGTTAAAAAATCACGTATCCATTCGCAAATCTGATCCGATATGCCATATGCTCGAATGTTCGCTAAAAGTCGGTTGTGTGATACAGGATCAAAAGCTTTCTGAAAATCCAAGAAAAATCCATCAACTTGTCAACCTGCATCGATAACTTTCATTACGTCTTGGGAAAATAGGGCCAATTGAGTTTCACACGACCTCTTCTTCCGAAATCCGTGTTTACATGGTGTAGGTAACTTGTTCTCATCTAGAAACTTCATAATGTTAGAGCATATGACATGCTCCAGAATTCTACTGCAGACAGATGTGAGAGATATGGGTCGATAATTCCTAGGATCACACCATGTGGGATGTTTACCGTGAAAACGTCTGGGAAGATGAACTGGGGTGGTTTCCCGTTGCCTTCCGCAGTGTGACAGTGCTCGTAAGTGTTGTTAATAGCGAAGATGACAGTGACAAAGTCTACGTTAAATGTAGAGTGTTTATTGTTGTGTGGATGAGAGATGAAAGCAGGTAGAGGGTAAAACTCAGTTCAAGCCCATTCAGGCCTACTCTTCCGAAAGATACCTTCAACAGTGCCGTATGTCCTCTCACTCCATAAACGGCACTGCACAGAGTCTAAAAGTGACCACTCAATGTGTTTTTATGGTCACAGGCCATGATTGTGACCAGATTTGGTGAAATATGAACTTGACACGTATTTGAGCCTAAGTGTGCTCTCTGCAGAATTATGTTGAGTCTGGAGGTATTTAGCTGTATTATAGAAGAATAGGGACGATATAAGTATATAGTTGATGAACGAAGCAGTTTAGATCGTTAAACTTTCTCATTATTCCGAGATTTCAACGCCAAACCCTGAACTTTTTAGCCAGTTAGCCTTCCACAATGTCAGTACAATATTATCCCGTACTAATTGACGCGTCAGTGTAAAAATCCTATGTTCCATTAGTTCATGGGTGGCGAAATCTGACAAAAATGACATAAAACTTTCTATGTTTAAGGTGAAGAAGAAGAAATGTAATTCCGTTTTTAATAGTAATAAACTGCCTCTTCATAAAGAGATGTTAGATTTCTGTTATTTCCGTTTAGTTACCGTGTTATACTATTTCACTCATCCAAAATTAATCCTCTGTATCTGTTAAACGTTAGATAAGAATTTATCTAATGTATCTTATCATTTATCGCTACATCTACAGACTTCATAAAATTAAAAATAACGTGAATCAGTAATGAAGAGGACTGGCACCAGCCAACCAAAGTGAAATAGATATGATGCCCCGCTGCTTGCTCAAGAATACCGAGCGTGGTGGTGTACCGGTTAGCGTTATGGCCTCGCATTCGGGAGGAAGGTGGTTCGAATCCCCGTCCGGGCATCCAGATTTGGGTTTTCCACGGATTCCCAAATCACTCCAGGCAAATGCCGGAATGCTTCCTTCAAAAAGGCCATGGCCGAATTCCTTCCCATTCCTTGCTCCCCCCCTTTCCTTTCCCGTCTCTAAAGACGTCGCTGTTGAGAGACGTTAAGCAGTTAAAAAAAATTATTCAAGAATGTTGGGCCAGCTTAACTAAACCTTCAGTTTTTTTTTAGCCTTCCGCCTTCAGCCATACATAGCTTATCCATTTGCTAAGGAAGCCAATTAACTTGATGCAGTGTGTATTCCGTAATCGATGAAAGGTGTTAAATGCAAGTTAAAATTTACCCATCGGAAGAAGTGGGAACTTTGCTGTGACTATGTATGTTCTAGCGAAGAATTATACATTGAAACAAACGAATGCATTGCTAATCTTAAATATAAAGTAGAAACCATAACTGCAAGCTTGCAATGTACCACATCATCTCCGTTAGATAACATTTACCGGCGAAACTTTGAGATGTTAAGTGTGGAAGTGACTAATACCTCTCTGTGTCAGTAAAAGGCACAACACTTGTAAGGAAACATAGTAACTCATATTTTTTTTTATTTCAGTTTTATTGTTTATATATATATATAATTTAAAGACTTTATTGTTCAAGGCTTCTATTTCTTTAATAAATTTTTTGATTTAATTTATTTTCTTTTTTATAAGAGATGATAATATTTAGTATGCGAGCTCATGGAGTAGTGTGTTGAAAGAGCATCTTTGGCAGTGGAGTATGAAGAAGGAGTCCGTAAGGAAAAAAATGGTGGAATAGCGGACGAATTGTACGTCGAGATATACTGTTAATGTATCTGATGGATACTGAAAGAGAATGTTAGTTGGGAGAACAAGTGTGAAACAATAAAGATATCTTTTTTTTTTTACTTCTAGCTTTACGCCTCGTCGAAGTCGAGGTCATTAAAGGCGGGATGGGACTGGGGACAAGGAACGGGAAGGAATTCGGCCATGGCATTCGCCTGGAGTGATTTGGGGAAACCATGGAAAACCCAAATCTGGATGCGCGGACGGGGATTCGAACCGGCGGCCTCCCGAATGCGAGGCCAGAGCGCTAACCGCTCACCCAGCACGCTCGGTAATAAGGAGAACGTTGAACCATATATGGTGTTGGTGTTGAATAAACTATATAAGTGTTGGAACGATTAGAAAGAGATGTTGTTGTTGTTTTTCGGGCTTTAGGGCACGTCAACATCGAGGTTATTAGCGCCCTAAAAGAGAGTTATTCTGTTTGTGAAACAATGGAATAGAAAAATCTGAGGAAAGTAATTTTTTTATGGTGCCTTGTTCTTCATAAAATGAAATACATAAAATGTGCTTTGGTTATTTTATATGTTGCGTTTAAAAAGTGAACTCATTAACTACATAGTTTAATTTGATTTAAGCAAAGAGATACTAATTACTTGATTTTACGTAAATAAGTACTCAACATTTATAATACGAGAGTAAGAAATTGCTTCACTGGGTTCGGAGGTGAACATTACCACCCAAAGCAAACCCAGAGCAAACCAAATATGGGAAATTCTACAGACAAAGATGAATATTAATTTACACACTTTCGAAAGGAAATCTGGACCATGGACAATTGGTGGAAATGAGAATTTATGACAGAGCCATAAACAGTGGAATAGACTGGCGTATGAGGCAACATGTTATTTTTAAAGAAGGAGCAAACTATTAACGCGGCAAAACCTGATAAATAATGGCAATGGACAGATAGATTGATATATGGGATTATTCAATGCGGTATCAAATAACGGCAAATATTTGATGAATAGACTGTGAGATTTGCTCAAAAACAAATTTCTCTGGAAGTACTTTTTTTTCGGACGTCGAGAAACCTCAACATATTAATGAGGTATCTAAACCAATCACAGATCTGATCCCCGAGCGCGGTAACAAATTTTGGTTTTGTGTTACATGTGGAGGAGTTGGATTCTAGTTTTTACGCTTATTCGCGTGATTAGTTAACCCCTTAACCTACGATTTAGATTCGAAGATGTTGGGCCGAAATTGTATACAAACTCGCGCAGCGTTCGGGACGTTCGCACGACTTGTGTAACACGCTAATCCGGGCGAATACGCAATAAGAAGCTGCAACCGAATACTCGCTATAAAATGGAAAGACAAGCGAGATGTTTATATGCTGTCGACAAAACATGAAGCAGTCGAAATGACTTCACAAGGATCCAAGGGCACTCTAAAACCAAATTGTATTGCAGAGTATAACAAGAGAATGAATGGAATTGATCTCCAAGATCAAATATTAGCATGTTTCCCAGTGATGAGAAAATTCATGAAAGGATATTTTAAAAAAATCTGATTGATATTGGTATTTTTAACTCTTACATCTTATGGAAAAAAACTGAACGATGGAAAGAAACAATGTTATGTTGACTATAAGATCAACTTAGCCGAATCTCTACTGAAGAAAATGCCAAAACCGATTTATAGAGAACGAGGCGTATTATCTTCCGGAGATGCGCCAGACAGACTTTACGCGAAGGAATGGGCTCATTTTCCAAAGCACATTGATCCAACACCCTCTAAATTAAGACCATCAAAACGTTGTACAGTTTTAAAAAACGTAAAGAAACAACGTGGGAGTGTAAAAAGTGTAAAGTTCCGTTACATGTACCAGAATGCTTTGAAATATATCATACCGTTACAGATTACTAATTTTATATTTTGGAGTTTTGTATAAATAAACATTTTGTAATACTTGCCTCTACCACAATTATTGCATCAGACTGTAATTGCGTATCAAATATTCCACGTAATATTCACATCTGGCCCGATCACCGTACGCGGGCTATGCCCGTAATATTTACGTTTGGCCCAACCATCGTACGCGGGCTATGCCCGTAATACACTCCTGGAAATTGAAATAAGAACACCGTGAATTCATTGTCCCAGGAATGGGAAACTTTATATACACATTCCTGGGGTCAGATACAACACATGATCACACAGACAGAACCATAGGCACATAGACACAGGCAACAGAGCATGCACAATGCCGGCACTAGTACCGTGTATATCCTCCTTTCGCAGCAATGCAGGCTGCAATTCTCCCATGGAGACGATCGTAGAGGTGCTGGATGTAGTCCTGTGGAACGGCATGCCAAGCCATTTCCACCTGGCGCCTCAGCTGAACCAGCGTTCGTGCTGGACGTGCAGACTGCGTGAGACGACGTTTCATCCAGTCCCAAACATGCTCAATGGGGGACAGATCCGCAGATCTCGCTGGCCAGGGTAGTTGACTTACACCTTCTAGAGCACATTGGGTGGCACGGGATACATGTGGACGTGCATTGTCCTGTTGGAACAGCATGTTCCCTTGCCGGTCTAGGAATGGTAGAACGATGGGTTCGATGACGGTTTGAATGTACCGTGCACTGTTCAGTGTCCCCTCGACGATCACCAGAGGTGTACGGCCAGTGTAGGAGATCGCTCCCCACACCATGGTGCCGGGTGTTGGCCCTGTGTGCCTCGGTCGTATGCAGTCCTGATTGTGGCGCTCACCTGCACGGCGCCAAACACGCATACGACCATCATTGGCACCAAGGCAGAAGCGACTCTCATCACTGAAGATGACACGTCTCCATTCGTCCCTCCATACACGCCTGTCGCGACACCACTGGAGGCGGGCTACACGATGTTGGGGCGTGAGCGGAAGACGACCTAACGGTGCGCGGGACCGTAGCCCAGCTTCATGGAGACGGTTGCGAATGGTCCTCTCTGATACCCCAGGAGCAACAGTGTCCCTAATTTGCCGGGAAATGGCGGTGCGGTCCCCTACGGCACTACGTAGGATGCGACGGTCTTGGCGTGCGTCCGTGCGTCGCTGCTGTCCGGACCCAGGTCGACGGGCACGTGCACCTTCCGCCGACCACTGGCGACAACATCGATGTACTGTGGAGACCTCGCGCCCCACATGTTGAGCAATTCGGCGGTACGTCCACCCGGCCTCCCGCATGCCCACTATACGCCCTCGATCAAAGTCCGTCAACTGCACATACGGTTCACGTACACGCTGTCGCGGCATGCTACCAGTGTTAAAGACTGAGATGGAGCTCCGTATGCCACGGCAAAGTGGCTGACACTGACTGCGGCGGTGCCCAACCGCTGCGCAGCTAGCGCCCTTCGACGGCCAACACTGCTGTTCCTGGTGTGTCCGCTGTGTCGTGCGTTTGATCATTGCTTGTACAGCCCTCTCGTAGTGTCCGGAGCAAGTATGGTGGGTCTTACACACCGGTGTCAATGTGTTCTTATTTCAATTTCCAGGAGTGTATTTACGTTTGACCCAACCATCGTACGCGGGCTATGCCCGTCATTGTAGATTAAGGGGTTAATTTCTACCCCTCCATCGAACACCAGAGCAAGCTGGGGGTCAGGGCTGGGTGGGAAGGAAACGGCAGTTAGAGATCGGAGGAGATACTACCTTGAGCGGCGCTACATACACTGAGCATGCGGTACAATCACAAGCCAGCAATGCGGTAAACTCAAACACCCCCAGACAACCAACCTACCAATAAAAATTTAGCGAATATTGTATGTTCAAAATATATTTTAAATTGACTGTGATTTGTTAAAATTTAATTTCCCTTTAACTACTAAAACCATTTGTTGTTTTATATGTTTTCAAGCCCCCACCCCAGTGCAATGGAAGAAAAGCATTTTGCATCCATCTTCACTGCAGTTCATGTCTAGAAGAACTAAATATTGTCCCAAATCTTACTTTAATTCTCGGAAAGGAATCCGGAAGTTACTAAATTAATTCTGAATATTTTATTCCGGAGTACTCGATATTATTCATCCAAGTGCTAATTCCAGCAGTGGGTAGGCAGTAATACTCGATCCTGGCAGTCGGGAGAATGCGGGTTCACATCCCCGTCTGGACATCGAGATTTTGGTTTTCCATGGTTTCTTGGAATCATTCCATGCGAATGTCGAGATGGTTCATTCATAAAGACATGGCCGAACTCCTTCCTCTCCTCTAGCAGCTCTTCTGACATCGGTATCCACGATCCTTGGAGCCCGAAGCAAAAGAAGAGGCCAGTGCCTTATTTTTTGTTATTTTCTGTTGTGTTGTCTTTATTCCAAATAAAATAAACCTGAAGTTACCTGTCCACCTCTTTTGATATTCCGAAATTTTCTTTATTTCTTTTTAGAAGCAATATGTGAGTTCCAGAAGTTACGCCACAGACTAATAATGAAACTGGCTACGGGATGATTTGTCTAGACTAGCTGTTCCCAAACATACTGTGCGCAGGGACCTCATGGTATAGCATAAGCCTGACCATGAACTCAGGGTGAAATAACTCTACATACACTGATCAGCCAGAACATTATGACTACCTACCTCCTATCAATATAAACCCGTCCAGGCGATAGCAGCGTCACCTGACGAGGAATGACTGCTAGTCAGACACACACACGCTACACGAAGAGTCAGCGAGCGTGCTATCCGTGTTTAGAATGGGGAAGGCGCGCGATATATCTGACAAGGGGAGGGCACGACCTTGGGATTTTATTTTGGGATGAGACTTTGCGTAATAATTGTACCCCTTTAGGAAGTTTACCTCCTGCAATCGTAAGACGCAACGCTCAATAGATTCGGAGAAAACGGCCTTTAAAAATTCAAGCCCAGCTTATATACTAGTGAAATTCCGGTCAGGCTAGCAGCGCAACAGCCCAGTCAGTAATGAGCCTGCGTCATGCCTGGGCGCTCTGGGTTCGAATCTCGATTCCATCTATTTTTTATTTCATTTTTCTGTTTTTTACAATTAAATAAGTTTTTATTCAATTTTATCGATTATTTAATTTGAATTTCAAATTTTAAATCATAATATGAGTATATTAACTACCCTATAACTTACTTAAAATACTTTAAACCTATAATAGTTATAATATTCTTCAAATATAATTAAATTTTAAGTTATTTTATTGACAGAGTTATAAGGTTTATTTCGGATATTACCGTTGTTCTAGTAAAAATTCCGCTTTCATTAATTGTGCTCGATGCTAACAAAATTTATTGTTTTAAATGTTTTTATGATGGTTATCATCCCTGCTCACATTTTTAATAAAAAATTGAATAGAATCAATAATAAAAAAACACAATGAAACTATTTTATTTATGAATAAATATTATTGTTATAACCATTCGTAATAGTGTATTTTAAACAATAAAATATTGTAATTATTATAGTATTTTAAGTTAATGGGTAGTTGATACAAAAATTTAAAAAAAAAATATTAGACCAAATCGAGATTCGAACCGAGAGTGCCCATGCAAAACGCAGGCTCGTTACTGACTGGGCTGTTGTGCTGCTAGCCTGAACGGAATTTCACTAGTATATAAGCTGGGCTTTAATTTTTAAAGGCCGTTTTCTCCGAATCTATTGAGCGTTGCGTCTTACGATTGCAGGAGGTAAACATCCTAAAAGGGTACTATTATTAGGCAAAGTCTCATCTCAAAATAAAATCCCAAGGTCGTGCCCTCCCCTTTTGAGTTTGACCGAGGGCAGATTGTGATGGCCCGTAGGCTCGGCATGAGCATCTCGGAAACTGTACGACTTGGGTGTTCGAGGAGTACTGCGGTGAGTGTCTTCAATAAGTCGCGAAACCAAGATGAAACCACGTGCAAACGTCAACGGGTTGGGCGGCCACCCCTCATTATAGATGTCGGACGTCGTAGGCTGGGCAGACTGCGGCGAACTGTGGCGGAACTAACATTAGACTTTAATGCTCGGCAAAGTACAAGTGTGTTTGAATACACAGTGCACTGAACACTCCTAACGATGGGCTTCCGCAGTCGATGGCGCATGCATGTGCTAATGTTAACACCACGACATTGGCAACTACGACTGAAATGGGCACGTGACAATCGTCACTGGACGTTGACGCAGTGGCAGAGCATTGCATGGTCTGATGAATCCTGATGCCTCCCCATCAGGCCGATGGAAGGGTGCTAATCCGTCGTTTTCCAGTTGAACAGCTTCTTGACACCTGTACTGCAGGACAGAGACAATCTGGCGGCAGCTCAATTATGCTCTGGGAAACATTCACGTGGGCATCCATGTGTCCAGTGGAGCTCGTGCAAAGCACCATGACGGAAAATAGGTATCGTACACTGGTTGCAGATCACGTACACCCCTTCATGATGACCATTTTTCCAAACGGCAGTGGAATTTTTCAACAAGATAATGTGTCATGTCACAAGGCCAGGAGTGTGATGGAGTGGTACGAGGAATACAGTGGCGAGATGCAATTGATGTGCTGCCCTCTCTCCCCCCCCCCCATCCCCAACTCGCCAGATCTGAACCCGATCGAACATATCTGGGACGTGATTGAACGTGGCGTCAGAGCTCAACGCTCCCCTATCCGGAATTTATGGGAATTAGGTGACTTGTGTGTGCAGATGTGGCACCAACTCCCTCTAGCGATCTAGACCTCATTGTTTCAATTAGAAGACGCGACGCCGCTGTTATCCATGACAAAGGCGGACATACCGGCTATTAGGTAGGTGGTCATAATGTTCTGGCTGATCAGTGTAACTGCATAATAGAAGAATTCAAATTTAACTTTGACGTCTAGAATGGTAAATGATGACGCAAAAGTAAAATATAAATGAATCTTTTCGATATTGAAAGTAGCATTTATTGATATTTCTCTTTTTTCCCGTTTCAGCCGTGACAAACAACGAGACACCTATGGACAGTCCTCATGAGCGTGGGAGGGCATGTGCCCTATCCGTGATGGAAGCGGATTTGTCAGATCCGGAATGTTGTATAGCCCGCGAAACGTGAAACTATGTTCATTGTGATAAGTGAATTTTTTGGTTGTGAAATGTGTAACTTGTCACGTGGACATTTGGGACTGTCTCTTGATGATTGCGGGAAACCGCTTAAAAACAGCAATCACTATGATCGGTACTAAATAAACAATCTTTTAGTGGAGCTGGTTTTTTATGATCCACTTAAGAATCAATTAAAAGGAAATAAGGCAGCTAAACTTTTATTTATACTTAAAATAAAACTTATAGAAGGAAATTTCTTTAATTTCAGATATTTTTAAAAAAAAATATGTTGCTGTACTATTTATATGCTACAAAGAAAGTAATAAATCTTTTTTTCTTTTAAGTCTTGAAATGTTATCTTTCATTTGGTATATAATGATAATGGATAAATTAATGATCTTGCAAATATTTTAGTCTTAGCCCCAAGCTTTGGGAGTCAATGAAATATTACTTGTTGGGTAGCTAAGGTAATATCTTATATCTTTAAACGATCAATTCTTGTATATATATATGTCGGACCTGAGTATGGGGCTAGCTGCTAGAGGGCGCCACAGATGCAGCGGGCAGCGCCACAGACGCAGCGAGCAGCGCCGCAGCGACATCTACGAGGGGCTACTTAAAGGCGGCGCACAGCACACGGAGGCCTCTTCCTGCTTGACCGCCGAGGCGACATCACTCCGTTATCTGTCACTGTGTATTGCGAGACTGAGTCTAATAAACCGGATCCTTGTACCCGCTGTGTTCTCGTAGTTACTCTCCACTATCCGAGGGATATCCACAGGCTACCTTCGCTGACGAGCCATACTCCATTGGGTACTCCATTCAACCCGCCCGATTCCTGATCTTTCCCGGATGGATCCGACATATATATATATATTGGATTTCGGGAACGGGACCAACTATTTGGATGAAATTTCATATTTACAATTCCAATGGAAAATGGTTTGTCAGACCATAATGCTCAAATAATTACTTTGGATGTTGTGGGAAATGAAAATATCAAAAAGAAAGTATTTTTCAGAGTTAGGCCATTAAAGAACAATTCAATAAAAACATTAAATGAGAAATTCTCAATGAGGACTGGAGCACTGTTTAAAAATTAAAAGGGGTAAACAATAAATTCAATTACTTTCACCAAAGGTTTTTGGAAATTTACTAAAGGTGTCTCCCTACAAAACTAGCTCCAATTGGTCAAAAACGAGTAAATAAAAATTGGGTTACAGTTGGTATTAAAACATCTTGCAGACATAAAAGGGAATTATATGTAAAAGTTAGGAATACTGATAATATGCTTCCCAAACAACATTACAAAACTTACTGTAGAATTTTAACCAAAGTAATAAAAGAATCTAAATGTTTGGGCATAAACGATGAGATTAGTAGTTCAGATAATAAGATAAAAAGTGTTTGGAACAATATTAGAAGAGAAACAACTGTTTCATCCCCTGAACATAAACCTATATTTATAAGCATTAATGATAAACTTGTAAATGACCCCTCTTATGTAGGAAGTGCTTTCAATAACTACTTCTTAACAGCTGCTGAAAAAATAAAAGGAAAATAAAATGGGAATATGGATGCTATAGCGATACTTAAATCCTTGTCACCAAAAACAGCACCTATGTCTTTATTTCCCACTAGTCAAAATGAAATTGAAAAAATGATTAAATTCCTCAAAAATGAAAAGTCATTTGGTTATGATGAGGTTTCAACCCATGTAATGAAGCAATGTAACACCAGCATTAGTAGAGTTATTAGTCATATTTGTAATAGTTCTTTTGAAGAAGGTATCTTCCCTGACTCACTCAAGAAGTCAATAATCAAACCGCTTTATAAAAAGGGTGATACCTCAAAAATTGAGAATTACAGACCCATTTCACTTCTACCAGCATTTTCAAAAATCTTTGAAAAAGCAGTGTACAGAAGGGTGTATGCACATCTACAAAAGAATGACCTACTCAGTAAAGTACAGTTTGGTTTTAGACAAGGCGTTTCAACAGATTCAGCAATGTTTGCTTTTGTAAACAACATACTGGAATCAATGCATAAAAAATTAAATTCCCTAGGTATATTCTGTGATCTTGCTAAGGCTTTTGACTGTGTTGATCATGAGATTCTACTAGGTAAATTAGACCACTATGGAGTTAGTGGTAAGCCAGGACTTTGGCTTAAATCTTACCTTGAAAATAGAAAGCAATGTGTATCACTGAAAGATGCTAATACAGGAAATGTTATAAACTCAGAATGGGGTATAGTTAAATGTGGTGTGCCTCAGGGCTCAATTCTTGGCCCTCTGCTGTTCTTAATCTATATAAATGATCTCCCACATATACTAGGTGATAATGAACACATGGTACTCTTTGCAGATGATACCAGCATATCGTTGAAAGACCCATCAGCACAAAACCTCGAAAACACAGCAAATGATGCTATAAAGAAAATTAACAGGTGGTTTAATGCCAACAAACTAATACTTAATGTAGAAAAGACACAGTTACTTCAGTTTGTTACAAAAAATAAAACAAAGGACAGCTATAATGTGATATCAGAAGGAAAAGCAATCAATGAAAGTAATTTCACAAAATTCGTGGGTGTATGTATAGATAACAAATTGAACTGGAAACAGCATATTCAACAACTTCTTAAAAAAACTGAATTCTGCAACATTTTCACTTAGGGTAATATCTAGAATAGCTAATATAGAATGCAGAAAGTTAGTATATTTTGCATATTTTCATTCCCTGCTCACTTATGACATCTCATTCTGGGGAAACTCGTCACAAGCACAGAGGGTATTTAAATTGCAAAAACGTGCTATAAGAACTATTTGTGGAGCAAGCCCACAGACGTCGTGCAGAAATCTATTTAAAAACCTGGGTGTACTAACAATGCCAGCACAGTATGTATACTCTGTACTATCATTTGTAGTTGAAAATCCTGAACACTTCAATCTTAATGCTGACATACATAGCCATAATACTAGGAATAAATATAATATTCACAAGGATTACAAATCACTGTCAATTGTACAGAAAGGGTTAACATTTACTGGAGCTTCCTTATTCAATGTCTTACCAACAGAAATTATCTACAAAAACCCAACTACTTTAAGTCCAAACTGAAAGAGTTTCTGCTTCAGAACCCATTTTACTCTGTTAAAGAATTTTCTTCTTGGAATTTGGTAAATAAGAATGACTGATAAAATAGTATATAATATGGTGTATGGAAGGGGAAGGTGATAAAATTATCCACAATTACTAAAATGATATATGGTTTTTCTTTCTGTTGAAACTTTTGACAAATGAACTAATTACACTGTTTACAAAATTTCACTCAGATATAGTAACTAACATGGGATAGCATGCACTCAAAAACTGCTGTAAGAAATTATGATACTAACAGGTTTTTAAGTAATTGACTGCTTATGAGTTGTGGTAACTGGTTGGTAAGAAAATAACTGGTTGTTAGATGCTGGTAACAAGTTTATACACTGTTCCAAATAATAAGTATTAACTAACTCGGGATTGTATTTATAGATTACAGGAAACATTGGTTATACTAATGGGTCGTAACTAACTTCTTTTCAATATATAATATTAACAATTATATAGTAATATTGACATTACTAATAAGTGTATGTACTGTTCCACATCTCCGAGATTATTCTCACATGGGATCAAAGTGAACATATCTATCTATCTATCAATCTATCTATCTAGATAACGTTATGATTTTTATGATTATCTAAATAGAGTTCCTCCCTGAAAAATATTTTTTTTTTACAAAATACGAAAAAATTTTGCTCTTGGTATCTCGAAAATGGCTCGTAGATGATTCAGGTACCAGGAAGCTAACTAATATTTTTCTCTTTTGTTTCAAGGAACTTATATATTTAAACGAATATTTCTTGTATGCTAGCTGACAATAGGGAACACTAGCGCTGAATGTTTAATTGTAAAACATTTCAAAAGAAGATATTTAATAAGTGGCTTTGTCAGAAGTGATACTTATATTTACATGACTTCTTTGAAAAAAAATATTGTAAAAGTGGTTATCATTAAATACTACCAGTTGTATTGCACTGGCCGTCCTACCTCTGACAGAATTGCTTAATATGCTTCCTTCTATCCAATCTAATACTATTATACATGAGCAACTCTTGAAAATAGATAAAATGGGGGCTGCACCATTTTTGGAACCTCGGCGAAATTGATTGTAACCTGTTGAAATTTGGTTTAATTGCTTCGTCAACATGTACTCTTCACATTTTACCCTCTTGCTTTCCGGAGAAGTCGCTAGAAAAATTACAAATGCCGAAATATGAGACTGAGCCACTTCGAAATGCTATCAGCACCGCAAAAATAACAAAAACATTGTCGGTACAAGGGATCATATCAACCTAAACAGTTTCGTCATAGATTTCGTGGTTAGGTTGAAATATAACCTAGACTAAGAGAAAAATTTTACACAATTTTGCGTTCTGCGGCGTCCATCGGAAATGGTGTATTTGTTTACAATGTAAACAATCTCTGACTGCTCGTTTCTATATAAGATGGCGGGCATCACCGTATTACAACTCGGATAAAAATTGTCTATTTGTCAATAAAATGTGACTTTTTCCAACGGAGAAAAGCTGAAACGGCACGAGAAAACATTACAGTAAAAGATTAAATCAACATTTTAAGAGAGTATCACTGATTTTTCAACGCTGACGGCATCCAGCGGCTTTGCTTCGCTGTGATATTTCGGCATTTTAATTAAATTCCTGGCACGTTTTCCGCAATGCAAGAGCGCAAAACGTAAAGAGGACATAATAACAAAGCAATTAAATCAAATTTCAACAGGTTACTACCAATTTCGCGTCAGTTCCGAAGGTGGTGCAGTTACCAATAAAATTAATTTCTCAAAAACGTCTCTAAGCATTTTGATGAAATCTTGCATACTGAACAGAAATCGAATGATGCCGAGCGAAGATCGGTCACCCAGGTACATATTATTAATATCAGCAAAGTCCCAATAGTTCGGCGACAATGAAATATAACTTACTTATAAAAATTATAAGGGAAGGGTGGTTAACGTTATCACTATAGGAATTAAAAAAAACCACATATTTTGACATCTTTATTTGTTTCCACAAATAAAAGTAAATGAACTTTATTTCTCTATACGATCAACTGAAATATGCGATTGAAATTACACACCATTTACATTACAAGATCTTAGCAATTCATAATGTTCTACCTCAGTGGAGGGTATGAAATATCTCACACACGTGACTGGGGTCTGACAATTGAATTCTTGTGAAAAACTTTTTTGCCACAAATTATGTTCCTTTGTCGTTCACAGAGAGGAGCGTTGAGTAGTGGCGTGGTACAACGGAAAATTACCACTGGAGCTGGTGGTGTTGTCACATACATCATCACCGCTGGCACCGTATGTGAAGGCGTGATGAACAACTGTAAGGCGTTGGCGTGGAGGAATCAATGCCAACAGCTCTTAGTATGTCTTTCGGCATCGTATTACCCCTTCTCGATCGGCGTCGACGTCATTTTTCTCTTGCAATCAATCTCGGGGGCCGATACGCAGAATATAGCGAACTTTCCAGCCATACCGTCGCCTTATTTGGTATTCCGTTTTCACTTCTCCCCACAAGGGTCTGTTATTGGTCCGGTGTTCTATAATCTGCATACTTCTGATATGTCAAAAACTGACCGTGTCCACGCTGCCCTATATGCAGACGACACGGCCCAGTTCACCAAAAGCATAAGAGCATCGCTTGCCAGGAATCATTTACAGAGAGCCTGCGCAAATATTGAAAGCTGGGCGAAAAGATGTCGCCTCGCCTTCATCCCCGGAAAAAGCCAAGCCATTTTCATCACGCGAAGGGTGGTCCCACAGCAACTACCACAAATAACGTTATTCAATGAAACCATTCCCAGGACACAGTCTGCTGTATACCTGGGGGTCACCCTAGATAAAAGGCTGACCTGGAAACACCATGTTAGGAACACCAGGTCTAAAGCTGAAGGCGGAATGAAGGCGCTATATCCCGTTCTGAACCCCTCAACTGCCCTAAAACCAAACTAGGCTATTAGGATATACAGGGTGATTAAAAAAACGTGGACAAAATGACATGGTAAATCTGTCATACAATAAGGATCAAAAATCGCATAGGAACAGAGGGTTGCAAACACCTGTAGAGGGCGCTAGAGCCACGAGAGGCATGGCCACCAAACCTGTCTCCCTTGCATTTTTTCTTGTGGGGATTTTTTAAAAGGACTTGTTTATGAAACACCTGTTGAAACGCCGGAAGACTTGGTAGGAAGAATCGTTGAGGCAGCCGGATGTGTTCCAGATACACCTGGTATCTTTGAGAAGGTGCGCCGTTCCATGCAACGGAGATGCCGGGCTTGTCTCGATGCATTTGGCAAAAACATTGAGCATCTGCTGTAGGCTCAACATTTGGTTTGCATTAGTCGCATGTGAGTGAGTAATTATCAATAAAATGATCTGTAATGGTTTTGTTTCTTCTCTTTGTGTCAGTATTATTTTAGACGCCCTATAGCGGCTCCGGATCGCAGCCTGTCATTTTGTCCACGTTATTTTGAATCACCCTGTATACCGCGCTGGTACGCCCGATCTTAGAATACGCTGCCGTGATGTCGGGTAATGCTGCTACATGCCACATCCAAACGCTTACAAACTATTCAAAACAGAGTGATACGCTTTGCTTGTAATCTTCCAAAAGACACGCCAACCACTGTACTTCACGAAGTCAGTGGACTTGACACCATCAAACAAAGATTTGCCAAAGCAGCAAACAAATTCTATGCAAACTGTTCAAGCTCGGACAGTCCCCTTATTTCCCAACTTGGCAACACGACAAATTTCAACGAAAACATGAGGTGGCCAGTTCACCTAATTAGACAGAACAGCAACAAACCGGAGATGACAATCCCATAAAGACACACCATATAAGACAAACAATTAAAGACCTGGAAGGAGATACAGCTAAAGCTGTAAGAACTTCCTCACAATCCGGGAATGACGAGACTCGTTGAAGATCTGTCAGGTGTATTCACTTCTCCACACACAGGAATCACATACATCTCTTTCGTTGCTGCTGTTCCCCTCCATATACCTATCACACGTCGCTATAACTTACCGAACATCTGAAAAATGATTTCCCTGGACTTTCATAGACTTAGCAACATATCTCCCTGGGACTGATACGGCCTTTCATCGTCTCTCAGGTAACCTCCTGTCTTTGTATTTCTGCAGGTGTGAATAAGGCGCAGATATTTTTCAAGAATTATACGCGAGCCACTCTTAATTGTATTGATCACATGCAACACTACAGTCTGGCTGTCCGCAAGTTGGGATTCGTCAAAAAACTAATAGTCATATTTTGATGGAATTTCGTTTAATGGTCTTCCGGGTAAAATAGGTATATTTCATTTTGATTTGACATTGAAAATATAGAAATTTAGGATAATTTTTCACTGAGCGTGATTCAATCGAAATACTGATAAGACTTTGATTGAGTTTCTGTTAATGTTCAGTCCATGGCAATGTGGGTAAAACAGCTTATCTTTCATTTTGAAGTGACGTCGATAAAATGAGAAATTAAAATAATTTTCGTTGAACTCTGTTCACGTAAATATTGCTGATTGTATATTGATAAGGTTTCGATTAAACTATAGCGCTTGGTCCCACTGGTTAAATATGGATGTTTCAATTTTAAGTGAAAAGTTTAAGATAATTTTTGGCTGAATGTGATTGACAGGTCCGATTTTGATGGAGATTCTATAAATGGACAGCCCGCTGTTCCGCTGGTAAATAGAGTATGCTTTATATTAATGTGACATGGAGAAGATAATAATTTTAAGATAATTTTTCCTTGAACGTGATTTACGCAAAAACTATTTGGATTTTGATGAAATTATTAATTATGAATAGGCCGTGTAACCTCGGGGATGTATTAGGCTGATAAAATTAATTTTTGTGACCAACGCCATTCACGCATGAAGTAGCCTACTGGTTATATTTTGATGCGGATGCAATTAATTTACAACCATTGTTAACATGAGCAGAATAAGGTTTGTTTTATTTTGATGTGACGTTCGAAATCTATGGGATTAAAATAAAAGTTGTAAGGTGACAAGGTCCCTTAAAATTATTTTTGTGAATAAGTTTTGTTAAAAAATTAATTAGATATTAGTCTTTCTTGTGTTGTGTATACAAATGTGTTAAATTAGTATGAAAGAAAGAAAAAGATAAGCGTGTAGTAAAGTGCCAGAATATCTATGGACAGTGGTCATATATGGTAATGTATCATTGGACAGCGGCAAAGAGAGAAGGGAATATGGGAGTTTTGGACGAGAATATAATATCTAGCTGGCACGTAGTTGAATAAAAAACTGAATGTAAAGAAGTGTATTTTGTACCAAATGATTATAAACTAAAAAAGTGTTTTCGAGTGTTTCTTAAAAGAATCCATTGTCGATATATATATATTATTTATTTGTTTCTGAACTGTGAATTGAAATAATCTGCCGGCTTCTGCAGCTGATATTACGGCTTGAAGACGGGCAGATTAAACATATCAAGAGGAGCTAAGGTAAATTACCTAAATCCAGGAAGAGGGGATCTTACAAAGTATACACAAATTAGTATCCATTTAAAGGTAAGTTACTTCTCCCAGCTGACATGTTTATAGAGATTGTAGCGTCGTATTATTCGGAGGAATGAAGTTTGTTTACTGTAGATTCACCTCATATATTCAATGTCTTAGCGGAGCCGTGTATCAAGTAGTTCTTGATCATTTTCGTTTAAGAGAGTAGTGTGTACAATAAAAATACACGCGAATAAGTTGCGGACTACTGCTAGTTTATTAAATATAATTTCAACTATAAGCTATAATTATTACTGTAGCTCCGCTACTACATTAATGCTATCACGTAAATACATTTGGCCACAATTTTCTTTGTTAAGAAGAAACATCTAATTTGTTTTCAGTTTTGCTGACTGTCCTACTAATGTTTTTTTTATGAGAACATGTTTAATTTATTTTAATTGTGATGGAGCCCAGCAAGCTCCGGTGGCAATTTCCCCACATACACACTTCTCCCCTATGCTGGGACTAACTCTATAAATTTCAACTTTAATTTGTTTCAACGCATCTCTCGGAAGAGTAGGCCTGAATGGGCTGCCACTTAGTTTCATGTTCTCCCTTCTTTTATCTCTTATCCACAACACATCAAACACACTCCATTGAACACAATCACACTCATCCACGCTCACAAGCACTGCCGCACTAAGGAAGGCAGATGCTGCCATGGAGTGATAAACAACCCCACGGTAACCCCTCTGCGCTTGGACACGGGAAACACGTTCATAAGAAGAAGAATACTATTTGTTTGAAATTTGCTCTAAAATAGTAGTGCATTGCATATTTATATACCTATAATAAATTTTGTTGGAGACTAAATATTGCACCAGCAGTTCGATAGGCAAAGTGTTAGCAGCCGCGGAGCAGAGTCCGCTGTCGTGTACGAAAACGTGGTAACCACTGATTTATGTATCAAGTTACTACATTCTGGCCCATCAGTTACAAAATATCCATCAATGTCTTGAGAATACGGAACCCAAATTACGCAAGGCCCAACGTGCAACTACGCGTTTTTTTTGTTTTTTTTTTGTTTTTTGTCCTGTATACTACAAAAGTTGACTTACTGCAGAATGTTAACTTACAGCTGTACTCCATACCTAAACACGTCTCCCGGAAATTCTTCCTAAAATGATGGGAACACCGAGAGAACTTTAAATGGGGATACTCGAATTAAAAGAAACAGAGATTCAGACCTCTTAGTTAGAATTTATTCTTGCCGGTGAAATATCTAATAGTTTTCAAATATACTTCCGCATACTAGTGATTTTTTTGCTAATACGAGTTCTTCAGCGCTGTCAGGCAAGCGGGAACTAGTATAGCAATACAATAAAGCTTACTCTTTCAGCAACAAGTAAATACGATATTAGAATAAAGTTTGAGGAATATGGAGCAAACTTGACATACTAGTTGCAATGGTTTTTTCTCTCTTCACCAATCTTTTCACTTATTCAAATTAAAACAATCAGGTACTTCCACAGTTTTACTTCTTTGCATTCCGCTCTCATAAAGTTCCATTGTGAAAGTATTTATGTTTAAACTGAAAAAGTTGTCAAAACCCATATTCACTCATCGTTAGGCCACGCGATACCCATACTATTGCGTTATCTGTGCTGTAGAGAAGTGTGTTCCATCAAGCCTGCATGAAACACAGATTCAGCTTTCATGTGCAGGTTTGAATCTTGCTTTCGGTTGGAATTTTCAAGGATCCTTAATCTCTCCTTCAGCTCTGATTATTATTATTATTGGCGCTTCAGGGCGTGTTGACATCGAGGTCGTTAGCACCTTGACAAAAAACAGTTTGACAATGTGGTTCAGATCTGGTAAACATTGCCTTGTAATTTGAAGGATGCTTTCATAGTGCGTATCACAACTGTAGATTCCCTTTACCTGAACGGAATACCGGGTTAGGTGGCCACTACAGAAGTGGATGGCGCGGACAATTAGAGCTATCGCTCTTGGGAGGGGGGGAGGGGGGTCTCTAAGTTTATAATTCCTTACACACTATTATCTTAAAAAGTGACCATCAAATATGGACAGTGCAATGTGATTCTTAACATACATGAAATTAGACGCAAGATTAGTAGTTACAATGGTTGCTTCTTTAGCTCCAGTAACAGCCTTAAATCATCTAAGCACGGCCATCAATCTCGCTACATATAACAATTACGAAAAACGCAAACTAATAGTCAGGTAGGGCAACATAAATAACACTGCGTGTCATGTGACAGAACTGGCTTGCTGTATGGCATCAGTATGAAGGAGGGCCAATGCAGGAAATCACAGAGAACCGAAAAATATCTCCGTAATGCTGTTCGTGAATACTTCTTTAGTTAACGCTCCATTTTAGCATTTGTAAGCCCCTGTTCTCCACCCTTCAAAGCATCCTGAATACAGCTTTTAATGGATATTATAAGACGCTGTAACCCAAGTGTGTGAGAATTTTCGGAGACTCTATAGCGCAGTAAGCTAGCTAGCAGCGAGTTCATTTCAAAGATATCACTCACAGTAGTGATATGGTGACAAAACAGGCAACTTTAGCCAAAGAAACCTCCTAAATCTGAACATAAGGGTCCATGATGTTTTGCACACACTTACTGTCATGATTTACCAATCATCCTGAAGATCAAGTGTGAAAATAAACGTTTACTTTATGTTTTTTTGCTTGGGCTTTACGCCTCGTCGACAGCGTGGTCATTAGAGGCGGGATAAGGGACAAGGAACGGGAAGGAGTTCGGCCATGGCCTTTTGAAGGAAGCATCCCGGCATTCACCTGGAGTGATCTGGGGAAACCATGGAAAACCCAAAACTGGATGCCCGGACGGGGATTCGAACCCGCGTCCTCCCGAATGCGAGGCCAGAACGTTAACCGTTCACCCACCTCGCTCGGTGCATTATGATATACCAGTTCGTAGATCACCGGGTAGTGTGACTGACTGTAGACGGCGCGACCTTAAAAAGTATTGCATCCCAGAGCGCACTTGGGTTGCTGTCAAACTAATGTTCTGTGGGCTGACACTGGCCTTCCTTTATCATCTCTGGTACGGAGCCCGCAGAAAGATTACACGGAATCGTATCTCCGCCATTTCTCTACCATGAGGCTGTGAAGAGAACTACCGTTATTTAAGCTTGCTTAACAGAGATGTTAATGTAATAAATGAATCAGCATATTCCATGAAAACAATATGCATAGTACACTTTTGCCACCGTCACTTCATATACTCATGTTATTGTAGCTGCATTAATTCTCTCCCTTGGATTATTTCAGTATTATAATTATAATAAAACGAGACAGAATTTTTTCGGACTATGAGTATACAGGGTGTTACAAAAAGGTACGGCCAAACTTTCAGGAAACATTCCTCACACACAAAAAAAGAAAATATGTTATGTGGACATGTGTCCGGAAACGCTTACTTTCCATGTTAGAGCTCATTTTAGTTTCGTTAGTATGTACTGTACTTCCATGGCCCCCACGCTCTTCTGACCTCAACCCTCTTGACTTCCATTTATGGGGGCATTTGAAAGCCCTTGTCTACGCAACCCCGGTACCAAATGTAGAGACTCTTCGTGCTCGTATTGTGGACGGCTGTGATACAATACGCCATTCTCCAGGGCTGCATCAGCGCATCAGGGATTCCATGCGACGGAGGGTGGATGCATGTATCCTCGCTAACGGAGGACATTTTGAACATTTCCTGTAACAAAGTGTTTGAAGTCACGCTGGTACGTTCTGTTGCTGTGTGTTTCCATTCCATGTTTAATGTGATTTGAAGAGAAGTAATAAAATGAGCTCTAACATGGAAAGTAAGCGTTTCCGGACACATGTCCACATAACATATTTTCTTTGTTTGTGTGTGAGGAATGTTTCCTGAAAGATTGGCCGTACCTTTTTGTAACACCCTGTATAAACTACTATTCTGTCATGGATAAATTTACTTTAATCGAAAACAAACTTGCTTTTGGACACGAGCAATAAGAATCTCTTAACTAGTTACGTAGTAACTGCTTTGTGTATCATCTATGTTAACCATTGTCTTGCAATATTGATCATTTCCCCAGTCGATGTAATTGTGTCGTGGCTGGTATTCTCGGAAGACAATTGCCAATGTGGCCTGCCGAGACGCATTTCCTTAGTACGGCGATCCACGAATTAACGCGGTAACAATAATAATTCCGTGTGGTCTTAATAACCTGGAGTCAGGGTTTCTACTGGCTGTGCATTCCGCCCCTGTCGTAGCCGCCTTAACCTAACCTGTTAGTCCTATCGAATACAGGTGACCTACAGTTTAACGTGGAATTTGAGTCACAGAAGCGTTCTGACGTACTTCACATTACATAACAAGCTGTTCCAGAGGTGAAGGCCGAGACGGGGATTTGAACCGAGGATCTTTCGATGACCAGTCAGACGCCTTAACCACTGAACCACCAGACCGCTCTAATTAATGCGGTGAAGCACCATGCTGATCCATGGTCGGTTTGCAGTCTGTTGACCTCGAGCAAGAAAGACTGCATAGTCAGAGGTGTTCGCTTGACCCCGACATACCAGATAAATTCTTTTTTAAGTTCTCTAGCAAATAGAGACCGTTCGTGTATAGCCGGTCAGTTAGTGAGAAGCGCCGTGGAGCACGCTTTATTTTACCATTTGTAGCAATTCGTAGACAGTGACTGTTTTGTCAGGTGCTGAGGGGCTTTTTTTTATCGCTACGTCCATTACGGCTAGCGGTTCTATCAAAACGTGCCTTGGCCAACATTACACTGTTTAAACAAACACGTGATTTCGCGGTCTGTAGCGTTGCTGCTTCCTTTGCTCAGTATGTCCAGATAGTTTACTGAAAATATATCCTTCCCGAATATACACGATACCAATCGTTGACTCTCACCGACACTATATTGTGTGCCCGGCTTCCTCGAATAAATCTGAGCCGTCGCATCTAGCCAAGACAGCGACTTGTGGAGGAGTGCCGAAATCCCACGGTCGAGAGGGTGCAAGATCTTCGCTCGCATACCTCATGCGTAAGGAACCTTCATATCAGTTGTCTGCCAAGCGCTCTAGTGATTGGCGGAACACCGTAAACTTGTGTCAAAAATCCTTGACTAAGTGGTACACGCAATTCATTGTTATAACTACCTGAAATTTTTTTTCTTTTATCTATCATTCGAAATTTAATGCTGATACGTGAAAACTTTAGGGCACTCATCGTTTCACATAATCTTTACAATATTGCTCAACCACTTCTAAATTCTGTTCCCACGGCTTTCCAGGTAGCACTGTTTGGTTGGTGGATAGTATGGAGTTTATTCTTCTGTGTTAATAATTACTGGGCGCAAGAAGTAAACAACGGTTTTTTATTCACATAAAGTGGCCGCATGATGTACGTACTTTAGTTTTATTCAGTCGAGTGAGGCAGAGTCTGTTGTGTACGTAGCAATTTCAATTACTAGTTTTGCTGATGTTACTACATTAAATAATCCAGGTCCACCGTAAATATTAAAAAAGATATTTTTTTTAATTTTTGATGTTAAATTACATTTAATATCAATTAGTAAACTCATAAAATGCATAGATGAGATACATTAGCATTAGTCATATTTTAACAATCCCATCATTTGATATGTTTGACCGAGCGTGGCGGGTGAACGGTTGACGTTCTAGCCTCTCATTCGGGAGGACGCCGATTTTCCATGGTTTCCCAAAATCACTCCAGGCGAATGCCGGGATGCTTCCTTCAAAAAGGCCAAGGCCGAATTCCTTCACATTCCTTGTCCCCGGTCCCATCCCGCCTCTAATGACCTTAGCCGTCGAAGAGGCGTAAAATAGTAAAAAAAGAGATATGTTTGAATTATCTAACATCGAACAATATTATTCCAATTCGACTGGTGGATTTTGTAAGGAATAGTACAAATTTTTAGATTCGAAAGGGCGTAGTATCTGGTTACGTCGCACTTATGTGTGCTAGTAATATTCATTTATTCAGAATCAAATACGTGATCGCAATACGCGGTGATACAGCCAATATGTTGGGTCCAATGTTGGTCGCCAAGGCGTTGGCGTTTGGCCTATCGTCCTCATCAAACCAAGGGGTTGGCGCCAAGGGCTTGGACCATAAGGAATCGCAGTTGGTTCTGAAACCTCATCCAACTTGCTAGTGTTTTTATATTGTAAAGTAATAAATGACGTTTAAATTGCAAATTATTCGGAAGCAGAGTACAATGGCAGGATATGTATGCTTGAAAAATCTGATCGATAAAAGATAGAATTTAATGTAATTTCAAAATATTGATAAAACTTAAATACATAGTGAACTTAAACGTGTTTCTTAATTTATGTGATTCAGTATTTTTTAACAACAATTAAAAATAATGTAACTTGCATTTTATGTGTTTTCGTTGATTGGAAGTGTAATATGATTTTTGATCTAAATACAGGTTAATGTAATAACGCCTGCAGTCCTTAAAAAAATTCGAGTAATCACTCACCTCTGTGTACACTGTTTTTTTTTTTTTCTTTTACTGTGAATTTATCCTACATGAAGCTCATACTACCAAAAGCAAACCATGTTGATTTGTACACTTCATCAGCTTTGCATTTGATTTCTTCTCTTTGTCTTTCACGGTGAAAAGATGTCAACATAGATTCCATTTTCTTCTTCGCATCTTGCACATTAAAAGCTCTCTTATATGCATTCACAGTTCGTAGGGTCCCATAAACATTCCCGTTCACGATAAAAATCGATCAACTTTAATGCGGTCTTATTATTCCACTCCATTCTCAACACAATAATAAGAAATTCTAAACACACACACACGTTAGACAAGACGAACAACAATATAATGAACCAGCGTTGTTTTGGCGTTTACACCAGGAGGGTATCCCAAGGCCAACCCAGCGTCAACCCTTTGATGTTACCGCCAGTAGCCTGAATCTCAACTAAAGGTGCGTTTAAACGCTCATGCCATTTGCACAAATTGGCTTGCGCAAGCCAGTTTGTGCTAATAAATCGTTGCGTGTGAACGCTGGCATGACGTTTGTGCAAGCCAAAAAGTTTGGCTTGAGTAAAATCTGTCCCGACAGAGGTTGGAGTGTTGGCATGAGCGTCTGAACAAGGCTCAAGCCTCAGCTCCAACCTTGCGCATGCGCATGGGTGATGGCGACGTTCGACCAACTGTTCCCCGACTTTATCAATTAGCAGTTATCTATTCAGTAACCTTATTCACTTATTGTATTATTGAGTCATTCAGTTCGTGTTCATTGTAGTTTAGTTTGTTTATTGTATTATTCAAAAGTCCAAAGATAAATAATTTCTTGTTGAATTTATTGAACAATACAAGTCGTTTCCGGGTTGGTGGAAAGTTGAAAGCAGCGTTAGACAAATATAATTTTTTTTAAATGAAATTAATCACGATTTTTCACTTTTTTTTTTTTTTTTTTTTTTTTTTTTTTTTTTTTTTTTTAAAACATCATAATTCAACTATTTTGTGTGCAAAACGAAACGCATTTGTAGGCGGCAGAGGAAAAGGCATTCCTCTCTTTGTTTTGTCAGCTGACGCCCAAAAAACCTATTTATAGGAATTATTACGAAGTATTTCTATCTGACACTATACACACATCCGGAAAGCTACATACGTCTTAATATCTCACTAAACTTGCTATGGCTTTAAAAGAGCATTTTAAATCTAAGTCTAATGCTAGGATTAGTAAATTTCGTAATAGATAACGCTTTCAATATGGCGAAAATGAGAAGAGACATAAAAAAAATGAAAATACTATAACATATGGTTTTCATTTTCTGAATTTATTATCAAAGGATCTGGAAGTGGAAATTGCCAATACAAAGGAGCATGTTGTGCAAAGATTTCCGCGACAGTCATGCTTCAAATTGTTTAAAAAAGAAGGTGGAAAATCTTTTGTTTTACCACAAGAAGTTCGTTGGAACAATCCGACTGATTTTTTTGAAGTACACATTTCTGAGTGGTAAAAGTTAATACAGATTTGTGAAGACAACAGAAATATATTAGACATTGTAACTCAGTAACAAGTCGAAAACGTGGTAATAAAACGATCTGTTGAATAATTTAATCACAATGGATATCCTACAAAAAAGTAATGGGTCTCTGTCAGATGCAGTAAAGCCATGGACAAGAAGCCAAATTCGATGAAACTAACATTAGCCATATATCTAAGTTTAAAAAGAGATACAAGAAAGCTATGCTGCCCAGCTACTTTTTGGCGTATTTATTAGATCCAACTCAAACTGAATTCAGGGTGACAGAAGAAGAGGAAGAGAGTGCGCTGGATGAAACTAGAACTTATTATGGTTGAGGTTTACTGCCAATAATTATAAAATTAAAGTCACAATCAAAATCCTTCAAATCTGTGATGTTCACTGAAGAAGTTTTAAAAAATGACAGCTCTGGAGTGGTGGGAGTCGCAAAACCACATTTTAATGAAGAAGGTCAAACCAATTTATATCCAATTTTCAGGTAACTAGTTGATGCCATAGCACTATCAGTGTCGATGAAAAGAGTATTTTCCACATTCGGACTGTTTATTTTACGATTTGGTTGGGGACAGAAAGCATGAAAAATTAGCATTTCTTATTGATTATTACAATTCAGACATTGATTAGCTTTTTACTTTTGTTGGTCCACTAAATGACAATTTGATGAAATCCCTGATTTTTATTGACAAATTCATTTGATTTAAATCATGATTAAAATCGTTATTTTAATCAGAATACAGTGACCGCAATGCTAAATCTCATGGGCATAAAAATTTGGTAGAAAAATTGCAAGCAGTATCTGCTCTTGAATTTTGGCGTGATTAAACTTGGCAAATCTGGAATATGTCTATTTTCATACGCATATAGATGCGAAAATCGTCAGGCTCACTGCGTAATTCAGCTATTGGATTTGAAAAAAAATCCCTTTTTAGCAACCAAGACCTTTCATTTGCCTTCAATTTGATCTTTTTTTTATATATAATACAAACCGCAGCCTTTACAAGAATACATTCTCCGTCAAAATTTTCCATTTTTAATACAGCAAACTATAATTTTCGGGGTTCCTCACTTCATAATTGTCCAAGTCAAACTTAACGTGTGAACGGCAACATTTCATTCAGTTCATTTGCACAAATTGGCTTGCGCAAGCCAGTTTGTGCAAATGGCTTGAGCGTGTAAACCCACTTCATTGGCCGAAATTTGCCTCCTGTACACACTAAGCAAATTTCTTCCAAAGAAGCCACTTCGTTGGCCGAGATTTGCCTCCCGTACACACTAAGCAAATCTCTTCCAAAGAAGCGGTTGGTCGTCGTTCGTTGGCCGTGATTTGTCTATTGTGTACGCTCCTTAATACGAACTTATTTCCTTGACATTAGTCCGAAGTTAAAAGTAACTGGTTGAATGATGATAAAAAAAAAGAAATAAATATAAATTTGCTGTTAGAAATTTCAGTTTAATTGAATTACTACTATTATTGTTAAGATTTTCTTAGCAGATTATTTTTAGCTGTCACTAACCATTAGGACCATGCTGTTTTATTACATTTACATTTTTCAGCACTCCACAGCCATTGTCCTTTATTTTTTGTCTCTTTTCTTTACATAGAACTTCAGTCGGAAGTTTTCGGATTTCAACTTACTTTGTGATTGATTCATCTTTAAAAACTTTACTAAATACATTTTTTAGGATTTTTAAACAAAAGAGTAAGAGTGCTGTCTATTATATTTTAAACTAGAACTCCGATAGTCTATATTTAAATGGGATCAAGAACAAAATTTAAATTATTTCTTGAATTATTTATGAAGGACTGGTGAAAGCCCATGATGGTAGTTTTGGCGTGGTCACAGGTCTAGAACAGTTCCAGTTTTTACGGTCACAGTTCACGATAGGTTCACCTGATTGGCTAAAATACGAACTTAAATTTTCAAATTAAACTTGGCGTAGGAAAAGTACTACCCACGTTATCTCAGCCGCAAAAGTTTCACTGTGTGTTTTTAACTAAAATAACGTTCCAACTTAAATTTTTAGCATAATAAATAAATTACACACGATATTCCACCTTTTATCTGCGTAAAGTTTTATCATATGCTTTTTAGTAAATTGAGGTATTTAATTTAAAATGAAATGATACGAACAGCAAACTTAATGAAAATATTCTGGCAATACATTTTTTGCAGTTGCTTAGCTATTAAATTGCGTTCATAACCATGTTCATAAACTCGAGTTTGTAGTAATATCGCTAGCCGCTGTTATTCTGGAAACAAATGACGGGAGCGTGACATCACAGCCTGACAGACCAATAGCGATGGAGGCCGACAGAGTAAGCCCAACGAAATTAAATAGAAGTAGAAATTTATTTGCTGCATTACATCTGTCATCACGTATTTCAGAATATTCGGTATATTAATTAACACAGTGTTTGGCTGATATCTGTCATAAGTTAATACTATTTTAATGTTTTTCTATTGGTTGGTTGATTTCGGTGATGTCCTGCCGCTCACACGTGGCTACGCTAGCTGATGCGTGTAGTTATTTGGTTTTTGAGGTAAGCTATTCAGGTCAATAGTTCTGGCCGTGTGTTGCTTATACTGTTGATCCTGGGAGATGTCATTCATACAAAAAACGACGCTGTTTTGACCTGTAGTATTGCTGTACAGATTTATCTTCTGCCAGCGTACCATTGCGTGGTATTGGAAAACCCGTAACCTCAGCAAATTTGCTTCAAGTTCGGTCGGTAAATTGAGTGCTAGCCACAATAATTACTTTTACTGAACAGCCTGGCAGCGTATTAGTTCCTGAATACTGTATTCTGTTTTTTACCTGTATCTCTGGATGAACAAAGCTCAAGATAACGCTTTTGGTTTCCTACTGGCTAACATCTCGATGCAAGGAAATCTATTGTGCAATCATCAAATATATTATTATTTGAATTCCTTAATTTGATGAGAAATAATTTTTCTTAAACAAAAGTTCAACAGCTATCTATTAATATGGCGATAAGAGCCGGATCGAAATTTTCGAATTCAAGGAATAATTATATCGAGAAATCAATTGCGAACAATTTCTCCACAAACTATTTTTCAAATTAGCTAGCTAAATGAAGATAGTTATCCTACAGAAAGTGCGAGTCTGACAGTGCCGGTGTGCATCAAAAAATAAAAATATCTATTTTTAATTTCTATTAATTTGTATGTTTCTCACCATCACTATTGTCAAATTTCAATTTGTATTCGCCAATTGGTAGTAAGGTTTTATCGCTTTCTTTCCTTTCGTACAGTTTGTAACTATTTTAAATTATTGTTTTCTGTATCATGTATTCTTAAAAAATCGACGAAGAAATTAACTACCAGACATTTGGTCTTCCAAGATTACAGGTTCATTTACTTTGAAAGGTAGGAAAATTGTTAATAATTACATTACATTTAATAAAGATTAACACTCAAGAAATCACGTCTAAAGCTGATCAACATTTCACTACAATCCACACGCTATGACTTGTCAGCGATAATCCTACAATGCCTCTACTTCAAAGAGCTTATATTACCTACCGACTTATCGATACCTGTAAGTTCTGTGAAATTACATAAAATTACACTAAAGGCATTTTGCCTGTTCTATTACAAGTTCAAAGCAGATTGCTTCTGGCGCAGGTTGTTTAATGGTCTCAACAGTCATTCGTTGGTTACTCTTTCCTAACAAAGTATTTATTTTATTTTTTTATTTTTTATTAGCACTTGGTTACAGGACCATACAGCCAGTACAAAGTTAGGGTTATTTTATATAATTATTACATTGAACTATTAAAACTGATAAATTTCACGTAGTTCTATCTTTCAAAACAACTAGTAAATATCTGAAAATTACACACACATCTAGAGCTAATAGACACATTTAAAATACACAATTGAAGTTATTATAAAATAGTATATTACAGACAGTAAAACTTACAACCTGTACACTGCTTTACAAACATTTCAAAATAGTAACAGTATTTTGAAGAAATACGTTGTTTATCACACTTAAAGCTCGGGCTGGTGTAGATTTTTATTTGGTTGTCTGCTATGAACTTTACGATCGCCGTGAATACTCTTTGGTCTTCCGTAGCTAAAAGGTTCGAGACATTTGTTGGGAGGTATTTGCCTAGTTGTTGCAGGTCTTTCAGCATCCTACAAGATTGCTGCCATTAACCATTTTTCGAGATTTGTCTGAGTAATGGAAAGGGCTTCCTTGGCCTCTAGTAAGGTGTCACTAATCATACATATGCAAAGGTCACGAGCATACTGTAGTATGAATTTATTCTCTGCTACTGTCTGGTCTAAGTCTGACGACTATATATTAAATACCTTTAATGTCTGCCGAGCTTGTTTCAATTTGGAGCTTTTTAGCACTGCCACAGTTTTCTTACATCTCTTGCCTCAAAAATTGTCCTTGTTTTAGCTTATTTTTTACACTTTGTACCAGAGCCTTCAGCTTACCTGCATATCTTTCACATGTCTGACGTTAGCAGCTGGAAACTTAACTTTTAGTATTTCTTTAATATCCCCTCAACTGATTCAGCGTTCAGTTTTCGCCCAATGTTTTTCTACTGACAACTTCTTAAACTTCTAGATGTTCCTTTATTTATTTATAAAAGTGCTGCTGACGCCAAAAGGAAAGTATACACGAAATTCTACCTACTAATATGACTGAGCGCCGGGCCAATTAGGTACAGCTAAAATCTCGTGCGTTTATTGCTTTTTGTTGTCTTTTATTTTTTCTGCTTCTGGCTTTACAGCTTGTCGAGGTCGATGTTATTAGAGCCGAGAAAGATGGAGGCGAAGAATGGGAAGGATTTCGGCAATGGTCTTTCGAAGGAACCTTCTCTGCATTCGCCTGGAATGATTTCGGGAAATCATGGAATCCCGAAATCTGGATGGCCGAACGGAGACTGATGTACAGGTTGTCACGATTACAGTGTTTACATAGATTTCCATAATCATCTAAGGGAATGACTGGATGGTCCCCAGAAAAAACTATATAGGTTACATATTGTTTTCAAAATCTACAGTTACCAAATAAAACACAGACAGATGGCGACAAATAAGTTCCAACACCAGCGGCAGGCCCCTTGACAAACTAGCTGGTAGACAGACTGTCGTTACCATATAGAAAAAAAAACGGACCCTGTCGAACAGCAGAAAAACATTAGCAAGAATGGTGCATGAAACTAATGATAACTGGAAAAGTAACTGATGAATGAATGTATTTCCAATAAAATACCACGTATTCATGCCAGCCTTTGAGAAGATCTTCATAAGTTTACACCATACATAAGCTTGCTGTTAGTTTCTGTGCTTTGAAGACTATAGCTATTATTTGTTGGAATTCACCAGAAACTGTTTCGAAATTTCCAATATAGACTGATTTATGACAGGTTATGGAAGAATGTGGGTTTGCTGAGGAACTGGCGAAATTAAGTAACAGCGTTTTGTTTGTTTTGGGGTTGGTGACGTATCTTGACACTAGTTTTAGCTAATGGGCACTGTCAAAATGTGCCTTGAAACATTCCATATATATTCACCGGTTGTAAATTTTTTATTGTAAATTTGCACGTTAGTTATGAAAAAATTTCAGGTTTTATAACAGACATTTTTCTCATTTTACAGATTATTTCTTTTCTTGAGAAAGCAGGAACTAGGTGTAGAGAAATGATTCTTTCCACCAGCAATTCTCAGACTTGAAAGTAAATATTAGTTAAATGCAATTATTAAAACAAATGGTTTCTTTCCTATGTGTAGGCCCTACTGTATGAAGTTATTTGTTGATTGATTTGACTGATATTAATAATTAGTTGTCCAAAATCTACTCCTCTCTAAACTGGATGTACGTGGGTGACTATACATTCAACGATCCCGCCAAAATATTCGCCCTACCTCTGTATTATTATTCTCATTCGTAGCTTTAAATCTTTGTATTTTCGTGATGTCTTTAATAAATTGACACATTTACTGGAACAAAACCATAAACCTGCTTCAAGAACAGATTCAGCAGATTAACAGCTAACAAAACTACTATCGGAGCATTCCTTCAAACAGTTGGGTATTAATAGCGTTCTTAGACGAACATATTTTTAGTATTAAATCCTAAGAAAAATCAGTATACAAATAGGAAATAAAAGAATCAGCTACGTTAACTGAGAAATTACTAATTACTTGTTCTGTGTTATTTTTTGAATAAACAAAAAATTATAATTCAATTGGAATGCCACTCATATTTCAAGATTATTTGAGTTTATAAACACCTGCTATGTTCACCTAAATCTTACGCAATGTTAATCATATTTATTTGACCAACATGGAACCATCCAAGCAATATAGTTTTTCTGTTTATTCATTTTTAGTGAATTCACACAATCCTGAATGTTTCAAAGATAAAGTTTTGACGCTCGAGTAAAACTAGAAGAAGCAGTTTATGTCAGCGAAAATCAACTAATTTTAAGTCGCCGAATACCAACAACCAATCAACAAGGTTGAAAACATTATTTTGACTCGTATACTTGTAAGTATCAATGAAAATAAGTTTGAAAATGCGATGTTTACTTCTTAATGTCTCTGGAAATAAGCCATCTTTGGTTCCACACACTTAACCGAGCTAACATCTCTTGATGGCCTCTTCCATGTTGGTACGCATGAGAGCTTCCCTGCACAAAGCAGGAACTTTTAATGGCGTTTTAACTTTTGGAGAACGGCCAGAAGAAGGAGTCATGTAAGGAAAGTAGGGAGATTAACGAATGAGAGTAACGGAAAGAATGCATCATGTGTGGCCGTGTTTAAAAGATGGGGACCAGCGGATGTATACAAATGACAACAGAAATAGCGAACCAAAATTCCATCGTGCTTAGGAAAATTTTATGCATCAATTAGCCTCGATACAAACGCTATAATTATTACTTTGGGCTGAATAAAATGTTACATTCTTTTTGGAGAAATTTAGTATCACTTAAATTCGTCAGTAACACGCTAATTACCTCGCCTCGTGTTCGGGAGAACTCGGGTTTGAATAACCGTTCAGCCATCCTGATTTCGGTGTTTCATGATTTCTTGAAATCACTTCATGCGAATGCCGGGATGGTTCCTTCAAAAAGTCCATGGCCTCATTCATTCCCGCCTTGCCCCAGTCATTTCCTTTCTCTAGTGACCTTGACTAATCGGACTCAAAACATATACGACTCATTTATTACGTCTATAAAATCTTAAATTAATAACTTCTGATGATATTCTCGATTGGGTAATGTTGCGCACTGCTCTAGTATACTTTTTGCGGCAGTGACCGTACACGAACAATGTAAACAACCAGAGATGTAAACATCCAGAGACATTTCGAAATATGAAAGACTGATAGCGTAGTAGATATAGTTCAATAAAATAGGGAGCAGTTAAATAAATATTGGTTTTTATTATATCCTAATCGTAGGAGGTAGGCTTTTTTACAGCAGTTATTTAATTTATAATTTTGGTATTTGGCTATATTTTGGGACATTACAGTCCATTAACGTAATGTGTATCTAGAGAGATATTGTCCTAAGGTCCAGGCCTCATTACACCACACATGGCGGTACAAATCCCCGTTACAATTTTTTGCAATAAAAAATAAAAAGTATTCTCTTGTAACGAACTCATCAGATAGCGGGAATAGAAAACTGTCTATTATTTATCTTTTTCAATTTATGGTGCAATGAAGCCTGAACCACAATAAGGACTGCAGATTGATGGGTTTTCCATGCTTTTCTCATAGTCGTATTCCTTTCCGTTCTTTGTTCTTTGCACCAATCCCATCCCTCTCACAAAACACACCATGAATAGAGATTGCAAAAATTCCTAAAATGTAGGCATGTAAACATTATAAAATTGCACAGTATTGCACATCAAGTAGAATTACCATTCATTCATGTTGAAATAATTGAGAATTCGATTCACTGTCCTTTTTTATTTGTTAAAGCTGAACCAACTATTTCTTTAAAATGCTTAATTTTTTTTTTTTACTTATTGCTTTACGCCTCGTCGACGTCAGGGTCATTAGAGGCGGGATGGGACTGGGGACAAGGAACGGGAAGGAATTCGGCCATGGCCTTTTGAAGGAAGCATCCAGGAATTTGCCTGGAGTGATTTGGGGAAACCATGGAAAACCCAAATCTGGATGCCCGGATTCGGATTCGAACCGGCGTCCTCCCGAATGCGAGGCCAGAACGTTAACCACTCACCCACCACGCTCGGTTTTTTAAACTGAAGGTAAAAACTGTAAGGTTTAAAAATTAATATAGGTATTTAGCGGCCTGGTGGCCCAGCGGTTAAGGAGTTTAACTGGAAATCGAAAGGTCCCCGGTTCAAATCACTGAATAGGCGGGGTTTTTCATAAGCCTTTAACCCGAACTTCACCTCTGTCACAGCTTACTGTGTAATTTGAAGTACGCCAGAACGCTTCCGTGGTTCGGATTCCACGTTAAGCTGTAGCTCCCCTCTACGGCTAGCAACCCTAGTTGTAATACTGATGTGTACACATCCAAAACAAATTCAAGCTAAACAACGGCTTAATGGGGTCCTTAGTTTGGCACAAACGAATATACCTGCTTAGCAAAGCAATTTATAAGGGTCAAATTCATTATTTATTTCTTAAAAATATGATTTGACGTGACCTCAAGTGTGAATGCTACTGGCGAAATTCCTTATCATAAGCTGACCGAACCTTGATATCTAGTATGAGTCGGCCTTTATTATTATTATTATTTTTTTTACTTATTGGTTTACTCCTCGTCGACGGCTAAGGTCATTAGAGGCGGGATGGGAATGGGGACAAGGAACTGGAAGGAATTCGGCCATGGCCTTTCTGAAGGAAGCATCCCGACATTCGCCTGGAGTGATTTGGGTAAACCATGGAAAACCCAAATCTGGATGCCCAGATGGGGATTCGAACCCGCACCCTCCCGAATGCGAGGCCAGAACGTTAACTGTTCACCCACCACCCTCGGTCGGCCTTTAAACTGTAACAGCTGGGCGCGCGACAGGAGTACAGTTGTTGGACTACAGCAAAGACTCGGGTTAAGTTCTATACTTCAGTGTATATGCAATGTGGGTAGATGGTGCTCCCGATGGTGTTGGTTGTGTAGGTTAAGCTTGATCTATCATCATCATTCCAAAGGGAACACTTAACCCCCGGCCATGTATACACTGTAAATGCAAAAACTTGAAGGAAAGTAAATGGTGATCGATCCTCTGCTTACCCCTCTGATTTATTGGTTTACACTGACTCCTGCGGGGGTGTAAGACATATATTACTGCTCTGCAACCTTTCGCTATTTGCCACATTGCGACTTTTTCAAACTCAGAGAGATCCAATTATTGTAAACTAAGTTTCACGGTTTAACCTTCAATGGATCACGGTTTGTCTGAAATAAATTTATTTCAGACAAACATAAACTTCTCACCCCGAAAATATCATTGTAAAGTCGGTAGCAAATTCCATGCTGAAACTAACAATATGTCACAGGCAGAGACCTAGATTTTGTGAAAGACGACGTTAGTTTGACCAAATCTTAGCTGATCAAGCCATATTGTCCATTTTTTTTTTACTTATGGCTTTATGCCTCGTCAACGTCGAGGTCATTGGTGGCGGGATGGGACTGGGGACAAGGAACGGGAAGGAATTCGGTCATGGCCTTTTTGAAGGAAGCATCCCAGCATTCGCCTGGAGTGATTTGGGGAAACCATGGAAAACCCAAATCTGGATGCCCAGACGGGGATTCGAACCGGCGCGCGGCGTCCTCCTGAATGCGAGGCCAGAGCGTTAACTGCTCTCCCACCACGCTAAGTCATATTGTCCATGATCTTCTGATGGGTCTCCTGCCTTTTTCTTTGTTCAAAGGCACTAACGTCAGTAATCTTCCTTCCTCCATGATCCAACCATTAAAAACTTTTCTTGATTTGCATTTCTGCTAATCTACATCTACATCTACGTATATACTCTGCAATTCACAAAACTGTGGGTGGCAGAGGGTGCTCAGCACCAAAGCTAATCTCTTTGTTGTGCATTCCAATCCCTAATGGTACGAGGGAAAAAAGAATTCATATAAGAATCAGTGCGGCACCTTATTTCTCTAATTTTATCTTTCCTGTCATTCCGACCCAAATAGGTTGGTGGACGAAGTATTTCACTACTCTCGTAATTGAAAGAGGGAGTACGCATGTTTACCAATAAATTTATACGAAACGTGCGTCGTCTATCTACCAGAGACTCCCAGCCTAGTCTACTAATCAGTTCTATAACGCTTTCATAAGGACTGTAGCAAGCGGTCACGAACCGAGCGGCTCTTTTCTGTACTTTCTCTGTACTCTCAATCAGCCCCTTACGAAACGGATCCCAGATGGCACAACAATAGCCCAAATGTGGACGCACAAGAGATTTGTACGCTATCTCCTTTGTTTGTTCATTACAATTTTTCAAAATTCGACCTAGGAACCGCAGCCTAGAAATAGCTCTACCTACCAACGTATTAATATGTAAGTCCCATTTCATGTTTCTTTGTACTGTTACTCCCAAATATTTCATAGAATCGACCATATCAATAACTGAACTGTTTAACTCGTATTTCTGTACAATCGGATTGTTTTTGTTAGTTATGCTCATTGTCTTACACTTTTTACAATTTAGTGTGAGTTGCCACTCATTGCACCATGCCTAAATAACATCCAGATCATGCTGAATTGCTAAACAATCGGCCAAATTTCTTATTTCCCTATAAATAACCGCATCATCAGCAAACAATCTAAAAAGGCTTTTTACTTTGTCTCCGAGATCGTTTATAAAAATTAAGAAAAGAAGTGGTCCTATTACACTTCCTTGAGGTACACCCGATGTAACATCTAGATTAGAAGAACTTTCTCCTTCAACAACGACATACTGCGATCGATCAGTTAGAAAATCTTTTATCCATTCACAAAGCTGATCCGATATACCACAAGCTCGTAACTTCGCTAAAAGGCGGTTGAGTGGCACAGAGTCAAAGGCTTTCTGAAAATCTAAAAAAATTGTATCTACTTGTGAACCTGCATCAATAACTTTCATTACGTCGTGTGAAAATAGGGCCAGCTGTGTTTCACATGATCTTTTCTTCCGAAATCCGTGTTGATTTGTTGTAAGCAAATTATTTTCATCTAGGAAATTCATAATGTTCGAGGATATAATATGCTCCATAACTCTACTACAAATAGATGTTATAGATATTGTAACAGAATGACCAAATATGGGTCATTCCGTACATTTTTATATATAATATTTTGTATATTTTTATATATAAAAAGAATAATCACAGGAATAACTCTGGGAAGGTTTTGCCAGCCATTGTCCGGGGGACCACCCAAAGGCAGGTAGCCGTCACTTGACACGCCACACCGGCGGCTGCCAGGGACAATGGAGAGAAGCTACCCTTTCTAACGGTTTTGGTCAAGCGTATGATCCCTTAGCTCCGGGAAAATACCCGCGTGGTGAATGCTCGTGTCCCCAACCCCAGGTCTCCGAACGGGCAGTTTGGAGGTCACAGATGACGAATAAGTCCGAGGCTGGTCGAGTTCGTACGAATCTGCAAAAGACGAGGTTTGCCTATCGTCACAACCGGTAGGAGGAGCCTAAAACAGCGGAACCAATCAACGACAGACTATCCTCTGCATTTTGTAATGCGAGTGTATTTTTGCTCTATGTGAACCACGAGCGACGGGAGGAGGCATTTTCCTGCGGACGCTGGAGGGCACTTGACGCCGAGTCTTCCGACTGGAAGGAGCGGATCTTCCGAGGTTGGAGATCGCTCCGTCTTGGCATCGAACCTGAGGGTCGATACGAGCGTCCTGTACAGTGAGGTCGCGGTGCACTCATTCAGTACGCTGACTGAAGGACGTGGTGCGCTGTCCGCTATAGCCAAGGGGCTATAGTAATTCCGCCGTCGCGGGAAGCATATCGCCGTCACGGTAATCTTTCTAAAGTGCAGTGTGGTACTTTCATTCGGTCATTGGATACAGCCCTGTAACGACCTCTGAATGATTAGGAGTTATCGCACCCCAAAATATTGAGCTAGCTGGGGCAGACTTTCTTAAAGCCACACTTGGTGGATAATTTAAACTATCCTGGCGCCCGGCAATTGAGATCGAATACAGTTAATCTTAATATTGTGTTTGATTTATGATTCCAGATTGTTATGAAGGGAACTTTCATTCAAAAACCAGTGTGAAGCTTTCTTGTTTGCCAATTAATGTTTGGAATTTGCTTCAAAATCAATTGAAAATATGATGGTGTTTTAATGCTTTGTTTGTTCATTAATATATTGGCAATTATAAGAAGAGGCTTTGTATAGTTCTTTTTATCATATTTCTATATGTTAATGTTAAAAATAAATAAGCCTCGCCTGTACGCCATTATGAGTACCCAATAAATTAGCAGCCTAGGGTTTCTTTGAATTAAAAAAAAGAAGTAAAAAGGTTTTCACCCTTACCTCCCTCCCGGCACCTACCGCTACAATATGGGACGGTAGTTTCCAGGATCCTTCGATCACCTTTCTTGAAAATCGGAGTTACTTGCGCTATTTTCCAGTCTGAAGGTACTTTTCGCTCTTCTAGGGATTTAGTGAATATATCAGACAGAAATGGTCCGATTTCCGCCACATACTCTGAAAATACTCTTACTGGAATACCATCCGGGCCAGGTGCTTTTCCCCACTTTAGGAGCTCTAATTGCTTTATGATACCTGCAGTATCTATTCGTAATGATTCCATCTCCAACTCGACACGGCGTGAGAAAACGAGAATGCTATCCTTATTTTCGTCAGTAAATGAATTTTTGAATACAATATTTAGTACGTTAGCCTTATCGCGGCTTTCAATAACCTCCGACCCTTCACGAACTAGAGCTGGAATATTGCTGTTGGTACAACTGACTTTTCGAACATACGACCAAAATTTCTTTGGGTTTTCATCGAGACTCTTAGAGAGAGTGTTTGTATAAAAATCGTTGAAGGCCTCATGCATCACATTCTTCACACGTCCTCTTAACTCAGCCAAGGTTTCTAAATCGCTGCGAGACCTCTTCCTTCTGTAGCGTGCGTGTATCCTTCTTTGTTTTTTGAGTAATCTTTTGACTTCGCATGTGTACCACGGTGGATCATTCTCCCCATTTATTTTCCGCTTCGGTATATGTACTTCCATATCTTCCCTGACTATATGTATAAATCGATGCCACATCTCTTCAACGGTGTCCTTTGTTTGTTCTGGGCTGTTAGTAACTAGCAAATCTAAAATGTTTTCGCTACCGTTATGACACCGCATAGGTTCATTAACTAGCTGCTCGAGATGATTATCGGAGAATAAATCGAGAATTACTTCAGAAGCTGCCTTATCCCTACTGCTAGTAATGTGAACATAATTACGCCAGTCGATATAAGGCAGATTGAAGTCGCTTCCCAGAATCATAGCATGATCCTGAAAACGGCTAGCTATACTGTTAACATTACTTCTTAATTCCTCGGCGATAGCTATGTCAGAATCGGGTGGACGGTAGAAGGCGCCTATGACGAGTTTTGACCCAGCAACATTGAGTTTAATCCAAATGATTTCACAGATAGTATCGACGTCTATTTCATTACATGGGAGGAATTTACTCACAGCTATAAATACCCAATCTCCATGAGAATGTAATCTGTCTTTACGGAAAACGTTCATGCTGTCTTTAAAGTTTCGGCGGAACTTATTTCCGCTTTTAGCCAACTTTCTGTACCGATAATGATATCCACTTCTGTGTTACAAATATCGCTTTCAAGTTCTGGTTGTTTGTTACAAACGCTTCTACACTTAATTACGATTACTTTTAACTGTTGTGACTCTTTTACGTTCCTCCTACATTCCGGTGTTGCATCTGATTGGGTTGCCCGTAACTGTATTTCGTGTTTTGGGTCTTCCTCCCTCATTCTAAAAAACCACCCAGTGCATTCCACACGGCCCCTGCCACCCGTGTAGCCGATTCATGTGTGTAGTGCACACCTGACCTATTCAAGGGAACCCTACATGACTCAACCCTGTGGCGGAGATCGAGAAATCTGCAGCCAATATCATCACAGAACGTCATAGTGCTTGGTTCAGACCCTCAATACGGTTCTGAACCAGCGGTCCACAATCAACTCTGTCTACGATGCTACATATGGTTAGCTTCACCGAAATCTTGCGGCCACTGGCTATAGAGTTCACCCTTTCAGCCAGCCGCCGGAAGGAAGAGAGGATAACCTCCGACCTAAGGCGACAAGCATCGTTGGTGCCGACGTGAGCCACAATCTGCAGTTGGCTACACCCCGTCCGTTCTATGGCATCCGGGATGTCCTGCTCCACATCTCGGATCAGACCACCCGGAATACACACCGAATGGACGTTGGATTTCTTCCCCGAGTAATCCGCCATTTCCCTAAGGGGCTCTATAAACCTCCTAACATTAGAGCTCCCAACTACCAGAATACCCTTCTGCGATCGCCCAGATTTAGCGGGCTGGGGGGGGGGGTGGGCGGTCAGCTCACAAGATCACAATTGCGGGACTAAATCAGCCTCCGACAATACGTCACACCGGTTGGACAGTCGAACAAGTTCACCGTCTTGGCCTTTAAGCCTGTTCAACTGCCCCCGTGTGCGGCTTCGAAGTCTGGTAGCCATATGCCAGTGACCGTCAGGTGACCTAGGCACAGCTTCCAGCTTTTCAGCCTGGGTTGCAGGTACGATGGTCGACATAGGTGAATGTGTGAGCGGCATGGCTACATCGAGTTCCCCAATATCGCCTCTGCTGCAACCTTCTACGGCAGCTTCCAGCTGTATAACTTTTGCTAACACAGTAACAAGCTGAGCGCGCAGATCAGCCACCTCAGCTCGCGTCTGCACACAGCAATCACAGTCCCCAGACGTACTGCTTTTTAAAATCGAAAAAAAGAAAAATGAACAGAAACTCGAACTAATCTGTACTTTGGATAATCTGAAAAAACTCAGTGAGAACACTAATCAAATCTGCACCCCACTAGAGATAAAATGTAAAACAAAAATTAGCTGCTGAGGAAAAGACGTTAAATTGCTAATAACCTGTACCTCTTACAAAAAGTAAACAATCAGAGATAACACTAAGCAAATCCACACGCCACTAAAGATAAAATGTCAAGCTAAATCACGCTACTTTACTGAGCGACTGTCCAACTGCAACTAACCTCTACTGTCTACAATAGTAAACACTCAGAGATAAAACTAACTAAATCCACACACTACTAAAGTATCTGTGATGTTTAAATTTCTTATCATACCCATCCTTGTGACTTTACTACACATTTTCTGAGTGCATTATTTGTTGTTCGAAATGATCAACAATACCTTATGTGACTAGCTCGAGCAGTGTATAAGCATCTTCACTGAAACTTGGTCTTTGTCTACACGAAGCGTCAGTCTACAAAATAGAAAAGTCCTCTGTGTTAAATAAAAAGGGGACTGGACTACCAAGTTTCCCCTGCAGTATTAGAAACTTCACATTCTGACGACGCTTTGCTATTTATTGCAACACTCACTTAAAACAATGTAAACTGGAAAAATGGGATCACTAAGTGATAAGTGGTTTTACCTCATAAAGGAGCTTCTGGTTTGCTTCATGCAACTACACTGTAACGGAAAGAGTATGGAGTACCTAAAAGGGGGAGATTTTTTTTTTTATCTCTTACCGAACGTAAAGCTAGTCTATTGTGATGAAAAGACATTAAATTTTCATATTTTAGCAGACGATAACGTTGCAACGCATTTCTGCCGTCCCAACGTATTCTTTTCTATATTGCTCTTGATATTTCGAATTATGTGTACTGATGAGCAGATGATGTATGACTTTGATTATCTTGTGTAAACTAATCCGTCATCTTCCAATATCCACCTGTTTCGCTCAATGAACCGCTTGCGTTATCAATTTATACACTCCCATATAGAAAATAACTTGCATCTTTCGACGTTCTTTCCCTTCATTGAATGGATGCTAGCTGCCATATCCATCCAAATGTCTTCTTTTTCGCGTTATCCTCGTTCTTAATCATTCTCTGAGATTGAATTGATATGGCAACAGTCTTAAGTGATTAACTAAATTCCATTAGGAGGATTGAAACATTCACCGAATGAAAGCTAATGTAGTAGGCTTAAGGCATGTCTGTTACATAGAGGTTTCTGCTGGGCTGACTAATGAAGGGGATCTATACCATTAATCATCCATACAAGCATGTTCAGAACAAACAAATAAGAACGAATTCCAGACTGTAATTCAGAACCATTTATAGTAGTAGTGCTATAATGGTTACCATCCAAAAACATCTCTCTAGGAGTTAGAGGATAAATCCATTCAGTTTGGGCAGATTTGAAATGAACTAGAGTGGAAAGTAAACTTTGAAAATATTATCTAATATATGAAGATGAAGGTTGTATATGAAATCCTCATCTTTTTGTACGTGATCAGACAACCGTGGAAATGTGATTACAAGATAAGATATTAAAATATTATTAGTAATATTCGTTGCAGATATGGAGACTATTAACACAAAAAAATCGAAACTCAACAGAATCTGATGGAAGACAAAGTGTCATATGCGGTTAGTAGGCCTACTTAACAATTTAAAGTGTTACGAACCAAATCATGGGATTAGTTATCTATTGCATGGCAATCTGAAATTTTGCACTGGTATTTGAGTCTTGTTTTTCTAGAGGTGTAGGTGGCTATGAACTAGGATGCGCTGCGATGGCTGTTGAGAGTAACGCTAAGACCGGTCAAAGAAGACGGCCTCAACATCAGCAGCTGCCTCCAACAAGGGAAATCTAGCTCTACTTCCAGAGAAGCGAACGGTGACACTTTGTTTTGTTCGGTACAGAATCGTTAGTTGAGGCCAGTCAATTGGCAGAAATGAGG
The DNA here is from genome assembly GCA_031002005.1 of Vandiemenella viatica. NCBI lineage: Eukaryota > Metazoa > Arthropoda > Insecta > Orthoptera > Morabidae > Vandiemenella > Vandiemenella viatica. The sequence goes on along the minus strand of CM061921.1, from coordinate 225,046,720 downwards.
TGGACTATAAATTATATCATCGCTGTTGTATCCACAGAGTCCGTGCGCTTAATAACGGCAAGATTGTTTATTAGTTACCTGTGTTTCAAGAACTGTTGCGTCGACTCACAGCTGTGAAAGCTAATTTGTCATTACAATACTTAGAATTTCACGAATTTCTGTTATAACTCTATTGGTATGAACATTTAACCATGTATATTTTACCTGTAAAATGTGAGTTTCTAGTTTCTTTACTAAATAATCGAGAAAAACCAAAGAAGACTAATAAGTACCTTCAGGGACTTCAGGTTACTTTTATACAAATTATTGGTCATTAGGTTTAGCAAGTAGACAATTTGTTTCAGATATTTTCTAACAGATATTTCGAAGAAGTATGCTGTGATTGAAGCTCTTCTCTTAGATGTTTATAATTTATCAAAGCATAGATGAAGAAATGACTGTAAAGTTCTCAGATTGGTCATTAGGGAGCGTGCACAAACTACGTGGTTTGGTCCACGGTGGGGGGGGGGAGGGGTTGGCAGGAAGGCTACGTGGGGGGGAGGGGGGGTTCCGAGCCAGGCCACGTAGCTTTCCTTTCATAACATTTTTCACAGTTAAAATGAGGAACAGAACTCACAACAGCATGTGAATATTTATTTCCCTCAGTAAAATATCTCCATATGTAATTTACAATCGTGTGACAAGAGAAAACAGTATAAATGTCTTCTGGAATCAAAAGGGAAAAAAGTTACGTACTACGTGGTGGTGGGGGGTGGGGGGGGGGTTACAGGCAAAAGCCACGTAGGGCTACGTGGGGGGGAGGAGGGGTTCACAAGAGGCCAAAATGGAGCTACGTGGTTTATGCACGCCCTCTTAGGAGAAAGAGTGGTTTTAGACTTGACTGAACAAGAATGGAGCAATGACAAGTTATCTTCTTTGATAATTATGTTGTATTATTAAAGAAACTGTAAACAAAAAGCTTTTGGCTGTGGGAAAATCAGGCCCAATCGCAAGGTGCTCTCTAACAACTTAGCTGCTGATGGCATACTAAAAAGAGGAGAATGTGATCATAGATTTACAAAACTAGACAATGGCTACTGGAAATAGAAGAATAAATTTTTTTATGGCAGTGAGGAAACTACTGTTACACGCAGTGGTGTAACTATTAACTATACTGGTTGAGGCCCATGGGAAATTGAATGCATGGGCCCTCTCTCAGGAAAGATGGGTGATCTGGGCTGATCTTGGGCCAGAGGGCTCCTCCGGCCGTTCATTGGGAGCCCCATGGCATTTTGCCCGTCCTGCCACCCTACTCTTTCGCCACTGGTTACGTGCAAAGAAAAAGGTGGGTTGAAGTCGACAGTTTCATGCCCATGAGTCATCAAGGACCGCAATACATTCATGGGTGGGATTGATACTGCTGATTAGTGATGGCTTTATACGATGGCGATAGAAAATCACCAAAACGGTGGCACAGATATTGCATTTGTCAATGCCTATAACATAAATGGCCTGATATTTCAAAAAACGTCTGTAAAAGATTTCCGAAGATCAGCTGCACAGGGTATGATGACTATGAAGGATATCGCTAAAAAGAAAAGGTCATCAACAGATATTTCACCAAGCCCTCATCCATTCAAATGACGCAAGTTAGACTATTCCACAATAAAAGACGTAACAATGGGAACACTCTGCTTTATTTGTAAAAAGAGGAAGATGTTAAGTACGCAGTTTGAAGAAGATATAGTCTAAAACTCATTCCAATTGTTCCCACTGCAATGTATTTTTGTGTCTGAATGAGAAAAAAAAAATTGTTTTGTTGAATATCATGAGGAACATTTCATAATAATATGAACATAACTGATTTCAATTGCTATTTCTGTACATTCTGTGATACACAAAGTCCCTGATGGTACAAATTAGTACCGGTATTGTAATTAGTACTTATAGTTCCCATAAAAGTCTGAAAAAATATTTGTGTTTAATTTCAACTACCTTTATACAAACATATAACTGAAATTATAAATTTCCCTGTATTTTCAATAGTCGGTAGGAAAGGAAACATCAACACTCTCCAGACTTCCAAAGTGAATGGCAGAAGAGTTAGGAATACCACCTTAAACTTCAGTAATCTTGCATTGCTGAATGTTAAGATCTAGTTAGTTGAATGTTTGAATGTTAGTTGAATGTTTTCTCCAATAACATTTTAAAAGAACTTTAAGAGATAATCACGTGTTGTTAATATTGTGACTGTTTCAGGATACAAGATGGGTTCGCATTTAGTCAAATCCAATTGTAAGGGCAGCTGCTTCTTAAAATAATCCCTCTCAGTAATACTTTCTTTTTACATAAATCTGTGGGCTAGTGCAATAATATAAAGTCAATAGTTTAATGTTCTTATCCGCCTGATTTCGAAAGCTAAGGCCTAATTATCTGAGATGCAAGTGCACCGATGCAGAAAAATCAACATAATGTATTCCACATGGGCCGGATCCCAAACAGGAAACAAAACCAGAATCTGACTACCACAACAGAGGATACGGGCAGAACGTAGTATGTTCATAACAATATCGGCCACAAGCTCGAGACTATTTACATTGATGAACCAAACAATTATAGCAAATGCCCACTGCCAGACTGAACGCCGTCTGGTGCCGTTGCGGGTACGTCATACATTAAGGAAAGTATATGAGCCAAGCAGAGACGCATAGGAAGTCATTCTATCGACGATACGTGTGACAAAATGGGTAATCCACTGACATAAGTGACTTTGACAGAGGGCAGATTGTTATGGCCCTGCTCCTGGAAACGAGCATCGCGGAAGCGGCGAGGCTGGTCGGCTGTCAGCGTGCTGCTGTGGTGAGCATTTATGGAAAGTGGATGAAGGACGGTGAAGCCACGAGTAAGCGACAAGAAGCCTTGGAGATCGGAAGCTTTCCCGCTAACTGAAGCAGGAAACAGAGTGATCTGTGATAGTTCCAACGTCAGAATACAATGCTGTTGCTGGCGCAAGTGACACCGGTCATGGGTCTCCGCAGTAGACGGCCCCTAAGTTTTCCCTTTTTTTTTTTTTTTGCTGTCGACAGTCTTTCTGATGCAATCCTCCATCTCTTCCTATCCTGTGCTAACCTTTTCATCTCTACATAACCCTTACAACCCACGTCCTCAATTATCTGCTTTATATATTCTAATCTCTGTATTCCTCTACAGTTCTTACCTTCGACTGTTCCCTCCACTAACAAATTAACCAATCCAGCATGTCTCAAAATATGACCTACCAGCCTGTCTCTTCTTTCTGTAAGCTTCTTCCAAAAACTTCTTTTCTCACCCATGATTTCCAAAACTCGTTCATTTCTTACTTTGTCTGTCCACTTAATTTTCAGCATTCTTCTGTAGCACCACATTTCAAATGCTTCAATTTTCTTTATTTCCGGTATTCCTAAAGTCCATATTTCACTACCATAAAGTGCTGTGCAACACACAAAGAGTCTTAAAAAGTTCTTTCTAATTCCTAGATCAATATTTGAAACTAAAAAATTTCTCTTTTTCATGAAGGCTCTTTTTGCTAGTGCTATTCTGCTTTTAACATCATTCCTGCTTCGGCCATCGGTTGTAATTTTACTTCCCAAGTAACAGAATTCTCTTACTTCTCCTATTGCATCCCATCCTATTTTTATATTTAATCCACTAGTATTGGTATCTTTTCTGCTACATTTCATCACTTTTGTCTTGTTTTGATTTATATTCAGTCCAAAATCTTTCTTCAGTATTTTGTTCATGCCATTCAGTAACTTCTCAATATCCTAAGCTTTCTCTGCTAACAAGACAATGTCGTCAGCAAATCGTAGCATACTGATTTTTTCTCCCTGAAAACTTATGCCACATGGAAATTTTTCTTTGACTTTCTTCATTGCTTCTTCTACATACAAGTTGAAAATTAACGAGGATAGACTACAACCTTGTCTCACACCCTTTTTAACTGATGCATATCTCTCTTGATTCTCTACTTTTATTATAGCCACCTGATTCTTATATAGCTAGTTTATAGAGTATTCTTCTATCTCGATAATTTAGACCTGACTTCTTTAAAATTTTGAACATTTTGTCCCACCTAACATTATCAAAAGCTTTTTATAAGTCAACAAACGCCATAAAAGTATCTTTGTTTTTCTTGATCCGCCCTTCAAGTATTAATCTTAAAGACAGAATTGCTTCCCTTGTACCGCGATTTTTCCTAAACCCAAACTGATCTTCACCTACTATCTCTTCTACTACCCTTTCCATCCTTCGATATATTATCCTGGTCAATAATTTTGAAGCATGTGTTGTTAGACTAATGGTGCGATAATTCTCACATTTGTCGGGTTGTGCTTTCTTTGCAAGTGTGAAGATAATATTTTTATTAAAATCATTTGGAATTTCTCCTGTTTCATAACTTTTTGATATCAGCTTGAATAATCTTTCGATTCCTTCCTCTCCTAGGGATTTAAGAAGTTCTGCAGGGATCTCATCAACTCCAACTGCATTATTTGCGTTCAAGTCATTCAGAGCTTTATTAAATTCTGTCCTCAAAACAGGATCTCCTAAGTCATCAATGTCGACATCGCCTTCCTTTTCCATTACACTATTGGTCAAGTCGTCCCCAACATACAGATTCTCAATGTATTCTTTCTATCGGTTAGCTCTATCTTCTGAGCTTAAAAGAGGTTTCCCATCGGCAGGTATAATGTTCATACCTCTTTTCTTCATTTCTCCAAAATTCTGTTTGATCTTTCTATATGCAACATCTACTTTACCTACGACCATTTCCTTTTTTACTTCTTCACACTTTTCTTGTAGCCAATTTTTCTTTTGCTATTTAGCATTTCCTATTTATTTGATTTCTAAATTGCCTGTACTGCTCTTTTCCTGTTTCATCCTGAGCATTTTTGTATCTTCTCCACTGATCCATCAGCTCCAAAATTTCTTCTGTGATCCAAGGTTTTCTGGCAGCTTGTTCCCTAAAGCCTAATGTTTCTTTACCAGCTTTCATTATTTCAGTCTTTAATACATTCCATTCATCCTCGGCTGAACTCCTTTCAGAGTTACTTCTTAGACCTAAGTCTACCATTTCTGCAAATTTTTCTTTTGTGCTAGATTCTTTCAGTTTATTCGCTTTCAGTCTGTTCTGTTTATACTGCTTCCTTACTCGCTTAAATTTCAGCCTGCACTTCATTATTATCAAATTATGGTGAGAGTCTATGTCTGCTCCTGGGTACGCTTTACAGTCTAGAACTTGATTCATGAATCGGTGTTTGACCATGATACAGGGTGTCCAGAAAAGGACTCCCTGATTTCAAAATTAAATATCTCGAAAACAAAGATCGATAGAGGAATGCAGTAAACGGTATGTTTATTGTGACACCTGTAAGAAGTGTATACAGCAGTGTGAAATAATTCTTACAAAAGCTGCTAACAGATTGCGCTGTACGCTGTACAGCTCATATCAGCATACATAAGTGAAATAATCGTATGAAAACAATCTTTGCAAACAATCACATCACAATGTTTTCAACACGTTCATCATTGGCACTACAGAGGTGGCGCAAACGAAGAATGAAATTCGCCATCACATTTCGTAGTCTTTCGACCGAAATGGATTCACATGCCGCAGAGATCGCCGATTCCAGCTTGTCCAGCGCGGCGGGATGCTTCGGGTAGACCATGTCTTTCACTGTGCCCCACAAAAAAAAGTCACAGGGAGTCACATCCGGCGAATATGGAGGATAATCCATGCCTGCACCAGTAAATTCTGGAAATCCCAAAGCAATGACTCGATTCCCGAAGTATTCCTCAAGAAAGCGAAACACTTGTTCGGTCCGATGTGGTCGGGCACCATCATGCATAAACCATTCAGTACCTGGTCGATCCTCTAACGCTTGCTATGTGGCGACAAATAGTTCCAAAATTGCAACGTAACGTGCACCAGTGACCGTTTCTCGAATGAAAAAAGGGCCAACAATGCCTCTGCTGCATACTGCAGCCCACACAGTAACTTTAGGAGAATACAGGGGTTTCACTTCACACCAAAATGGCTTTTCGGAACCCCAAAATCGCCAGTTCTGCTTATTCACGTAGCCATTCAGGTGGAAATGTGCTTCATCTGTAAACCAGATGCAGCCAACATAAAATCCTTCACTGTCAATCATTGTCAGCAGCTGAGTAGCAAAGGCAACCCTTTGTTGCACAGCTCTTCCGGGTATGGCCTGGTGCGTTTGAATTTTGAATGGAAACATGTGTAGGCTCTTTCGCAGTATTTTCTGCGTGCTGCAACGCTTCAAACCAGTCTCCGATGCAATTCTACGGACGGATGACATTGGATTTCGCTGAATAATTCCAGACACTGTGGCGATATTTTCAGGCTTAACTGCGGTTGGCTTGCGGCCAACATGCCCCACTAGATCATCAGTTACGCTGCCTGTTCGTTGAAATTTTGCGAAGAGCGTACGAATGGTTTTCGCATCGGGTCCTTTTGGAACATTAAATCGTGCTTGAAAACTTCGCCGTGTTGCCGTAGGACTCTCTTCTAACCTGTGGTACTCTAGCACCAGAAAAAACGCGTTGTTCAATGGTGTACATGGTTTTAAACTCTTCCTTTGGTACGCTAACCTCCTTTCACGTTTCAATGGTGGAACTGATCGCCCTGAGCTTCGGATCACTATTTAGGAATTACGTATGGCGATTACAGCGCCATCTGTTAGCAGCTTTTGTAACTATTATTTCAAACTGCTGTATACACTTCTTACAGCTGTCACGATAAACATACCGTTTACTGCATTCCTCTATCGATCTTTGTTTTCTAGATATTTAATTTTGAAATCAGGGAGTCCTTTTCTGGACACCCTGTATAATCTAGCTGATATCTGCCTGTATCCCCAAGACGTTTCCAGGTGTATATTCTTCTTGCATGGTTCTTAAACAATGTGTTTGCCACTACTACCTTATATCTTACACAAAATTATAGCAATCTGCTTCCTCGCTCATTTCTTTCTCCTAGACCAAAACTTCCTACAGTATTCCCCTCAATTCCTTCTCCCACTATTGCATTCCAATCACCCATGATTATTAGATTTTCCTCCCCATTCACATATTGGATTAATACTTCAATTTCAGCGTATATTTTTTCTATTTCGTCGTCATCTTCCTGTGACGTTGGGATATACACTTGTACTAATGTGGTTGGGACGGGCTTAGTTTCTAACCTCATCAAAATAATCCTGTCACTAAACTGTTCATAATAACTCACCCGTTTCCCTACTTTCTTGTTCATTACAAATCCTACACCAGTGACTCCACGGACAGCTTTTGTGCTAATTATCCTGTGTTCCCCAGACCAGAAATCCTGTGCGTCCTTCCATTTAATCTCACTAATCCCAGCAACATCTAACTTAAGTTGTTCCATCTCTCTTTTTAAGTTTTCTAACCTACCTGCCCTATTCAGACTTCTAACATTCCACGCTCCGACTCATAGAATGTTTCTATCCATTCTGATGACTCCTCCATGAGCAGTCCCCACCTGGAGATCCGATTGGGGGACTATTTTACCTCCGGAATATTTTACCCAATAAGAATCCATCATGATATATGTAATTTGAGAGGATTACATGTCCTCGGGATACCCTTTGGGTCTTTAATGCAGTGGTTTCCCGTTGGCTTCTGCATCCCCATGCCGTTGATCATTTCTGATTGATCCGCCTATAGGGGCCGTTTCCAACCCCAAGGGCAAGAGGGTGGCTTGAACCACTCCCCATTCTTCCGCCCTCCTTTCGGAGGCCGTTGGCAAGCAGTGGGTGACTCCTTATACCGGGAATCTTTCAGTCGCCAGAGCCTTGTCCGTGCAAACAGGGTGCACCACGTGAAGGAGAGGTTGACATTTGGTTGGAAAAGGCTAATATAGCTTCTTCCAAACCCTTACACCCCAAGTATTCCCATGTTGACCCAACGACGTAGTCAGTTTCATTAGTTGCATGAGATCATCGAAATTGGGCCGTTTATCACTGGAAACTTGTTGTCTGGACGTATGAATCACATTTTTTGGTACACCAGATCGATGGTCATGTCCGTATATGCCGTCTTCCAAGTGAATTGCTACTCTAAACATGCACCTCGCGCCGGACGCAGACTTTTGTAGGACTTGTGGCACCACGACAGTTGTAGACCATGTTTCATGTCTTCTACGTCTGCGATGGGATCTTCCAGCAGGATAACTGTCATTCTACAGTGGTTTGAGGAGCATGACATTCATAAATGAGAATAGATATCCGCATGTTAATCAATAAACTCAATTAGAAATAATGTCGCCTGTCTGGGAGACAAATCCATAGCTCTATATCGAGTTTATGACACTTTCGTTAGATATTGTAACAAGGCGACTAGATGGGTCAACTCGTACAATTTTAAATTAATTATTGTTTGGTTTAATAAAATAATAAATAAATAGAAGTTATTTTCAGAGCTTGACACAAAAATCCTCAAGGTTCTGTTCACGTGTGAGGAGACTGACTTGAGCAGAATGTAGCTGTCTAGTCAGGTGGTCCCAGACAAAGCGGGGGATTATCTCTGGCAAGACGACGCTAATACCGGTGAGAAAGGCTGGACACGGGTAATTTTGCGGAAGGAATCTTTGAATGCGCCGTTCGTTCGGGGTATCGGGGGAAAAATTATTCCTACGATCCCCCCGAGAAATCCCGAAAAAACCCGAAGACTCTTAGCAAATTAGAGGCAATGTATTAGCCAGCGAAGAGGGGATACTTTTGCGAAGCCAATCCGATGTGTTTATTTCCTCACGTGATTGAAAATTTTAAAAATTTTGTCTTTCCATGACAAAACGCCGAGGAAAAAGAGGCGTGGACTTGCGGAGAAGACAGGGGACCTGCTGAATGAGGGAGAAGACTTCACTTCATCCAGAACGAGCGGTCTGGCCACTGCTTGCCAGAGAAGTGTTGGTAATTGCGTTCTGGAGGCTTTGATGATCGAGCGCCAAGTCCGATCGATGTTGTCACATGTGCTGGTTGACGTGACAAGTGCCTTGCAGAACCTGGACAGGTGCGCTATTTGAGTGACGATAGCGCTCTTCCTGCGACGCTTCGTGCAGCCAGACAGACAGGGTAATTATTCGAAACAGTGTGTACTCCGTGCAATCATTGAGACAGCCTTTTAACGGTCTAATGGGTAAGAGTTCTTGTGCCGCCGGACATAAATTTCTGAGCTAGTTGTGTCTAAAAGTAGAGTGCTTTTTTGTTTCCTTTTTCTAGTTTGATTGAAAGACTGACTTCCATGTTTGGAAACTTTCAATAACTATTCTTTGTGGGAAGAAATTAATTCCCTGGCGCCTTATGAAATCGAGTTAAATCTGATGTTTGCTTGTTATCATTGTAATACATGAATCGCTCTCATTATGCATAAGAGAGATTTTTGCTTCAGTTGCATATGAAATTTGTAAATCTTTGTAATGTACATGTATTGCAATTTCTTAGCTTCAATTAACGATAATTGTTTGTTTGCTTTTTCGCAACTGTAAGACGAGGTATTGCATTGACTTTTATTTTGCACAAGACAGACGTTTAATATTAACGATAAATATACCTCTGTCTGTAAGGATTCATGAATACCAAAAAAAAAAAAAACATAATTTTAGGATCTTTCCAATACTAATAACAGAAGTAATGGTTTCACCTCTGTTTCCTGAAGTTAACATACACTGCTGGAAATTGAAATAAGAACACATTGACGCCGGTGTGTAAGACCCACCATACTTGCTCCGGACACTACGAGAGGGCTGTACAAGCAATGATCAAACGCACGGCACAGCGGACACACCAGGAACAGCAGTGTTGGCCGTCGAAGGGCGCTAGCTGCGCAGCGGTTGGGCACCGCCGCAGTCAGTGTCAGCCAGTTTGCAGTGGCATACGGAGCTCCATCTCAGTCATTAACACTGGTAGCATGCCGCGACAGCGTGTACGTGAACCGAATGTGCAGTTGACGGACTTTGAGCGAGGGCGTATAGTGGGCATGCGGGAGGCCGGGTGGACGTACCGCCGAATTGCTCAACATGTGGGGCGCGAGGTCTCCACAGTACATCGATGTTGTCGCCAGAGGTCGGCGGAAGGTGCACGTGCCCGTCGACCTGGGTCCGGACAGCAGCGACGCACGGACGCACGCCAAGACCGTCGCATCCTACGCAGTGCCGTAGGGGACCGCACCGCCACTTCCCGGCAAATTAGGGACACTGTTGCTCCTGGGGTATCAGAGAGGACCATTCGCAACCGTCTCCATGAAGCTGGGCTACGGTCCCGTGCACCGTTAGGTCGTCTTCCGCTCACGCCCCAACATCGTGCAGCCCACCTCCAGTGGTGTCGCGACAGGCGTGTATGGAGGGACGAATGGAGACGTGTCGTCTTCAGTGATGAGAGTCGCTTCTGCCTTGGTGCCAATGATGGTCGTATGCGTGTTTGGCGCCGTGCAGGTGGGCGCCACAATCAGGACTGCATACGACCGAGGCACACAGGGCCAACACCCGGCATCATGGTGTGGGGAGCGATCTCCTACACTAGCCGTACACCTCTGGTGATCGTCGAGGGGACACTGAACAGTGCACGGTACATTCAAACCGTCATCGAACCCATTGTTCTACCATTCCTAGACCGGCAAGGGAACATGCTGTTCCAACAGGACAATGCACGTCCACATGTATCCCGTGCCACCTAACGTGCTCTAGAAGGTGTAAGTCAACTACCCTGGCCAGCGAGATCTCCGGATCTGTCCCCCATTGAGCATGTTTGGGACTGGATGAAACGTCGTCTCACGCGGTCTGCACGTCCAGCACGAACGCTGGTCCAGCTGAGGCGCCAGGTGGAAATGGCTTGGCATGCCGTTCCACAGGACTACATCCAGCACCTCTACGATCGTCTCCATGGGAGAATTGCAGCCTGCATTGCTGCGAAAGGAGGATATACACGGTACTAGTGCCGACATTGTGCATGCTCTGTTGCCTGTGTCTATGTGCCTATGGTTTTGTCTGTGTAATCATGTGTTGTATCTGACCCCAGGAATGTGTATATAAAGTTTCCCATTCCTGGGACAATGAATTCACGGTGTTCTTATTTCAATTTCCAGGAGTGTATATGCTTTGCAGAAGGTAGTGGAAGGTTGCGATTTAAATTATGCAAGGTAAGCAATTAATCCACTACAAAGTACAAAACGCACGGCTCTTCTTTGTACATTCTCGATACTGTTAAAGAATGCTTGCAATATGCTAGTATTTTTTTTTATTTTGCTTATAGCTTTACGCCTCATCGACGTCGAGGTCATTAGAAGCGGGAAAGGAACGGGAAAGAATTCGGACATGGATTTTCGAAAAAACTATTCCGGCACTCGCCTGGAGTGATTTGGAGATACTATGGAAATCCTAAATCAGGATGGCTGGACTGGGATTGGAACCCATGTTCTCTCGAACGCCAGTACCGCTCACCCTCCACGCTATGTATACCAGTAATACAGATCACATAAAATACTACAGTATTCTTTACAATGATGCACTAGAGATTAATACACTTCTTGCGATGAAGCTATCACGGGTGTACCGCCGGACTGTGTTGTGAAAACACGATATTCCAACTGGCTCTATCGTCTTCCTCAGGTGCGAAAACATCTGTAATGGCATGCAGATATCTTGTTTTCCAACACAATCCGGCAGTTCACCCGTGAAGACTACATTACAATAATACGCTGGGAAAGTCTCTGTTCTTACATTAATAAACTACTTCTCTTATATAGTAGACCCTATACATTACAATCCTTTGAAATGTTACCAATGAATCGCAATCTAGAATTAGCTCTATGTGTTACTGAAATAATTTTTCAATTCCACTTAAATTTGATTTGTATTGTTACGCCCACATAATTGATGGAACCAGTCTAATCAAGGATGAAACAGATTACTTTGTACTTACGCAAAAGCGGTTTCTTTTTGTAGGTTACGCGCAATACCTCGTACTTCTTGCAATTTAAGGAGCCATTTATCACACCACAATGACGAATCCTTTTGATAAATAGCATAAAACGATGTGGCAAACTAGTGTAGATTGATATTTAAGACGATGCTATATTATCTTTACTGTTCCTGATGTCAAGTTGTAATCTTAATTGTGTTAGAAATTAAATTATTTATATGACTAATGTACCTGTGATCGTTTTTAGCGTATTGTCATGGGTCTAGATTAGTTCCAGTTTTTAGGATGAAAGATTATGACAGGATGACCTGATTTGACCAAATATAAACTTAAGCTGTGTTTCAGGATGAATAAAATATCTTGAGCCTGAAGAATTCAGAAGCATTAATAGAGGTAGGTATTAAACACGGACAGGAACGATGGCGCTATCGTGTAACTGTTTCAAAGGTCATACACTCGAACTTGCTTATATATGAACTTGACTTGTATTTGACCCTTAAACTTCACTCTGCAAATTTTTTTTTAAAAATCCGGTTTGCTTCGAAAGCATCACGTTGTTTATTATTGAGACTGGGCAAACACTCATAATGTAAACATTGGTCATAGTATCTGTGACGGCCAAAGAACATAATACACATTCCATATTATAAAACAGTTGAGCAACTCCGCAGAAATAAGTTGCCAGAATACTCGATTCGTTGACACATTTGGTCTGATATGCACTTAAAATAACTTAATAACTCAATACAGCGAACATGAATAAAGACCAATAACGAAAGTGGTCAGTAAAATGCCTAAAAAGTAAATAAACCATAATACATAAATTTTGGTCAAGCAACAACGTTAGTGAAAGTTGTAATTAAACTTAAATTTATCCTAAGCCGAAATGACAATTGACATTCGTGGTTACAGCAGAGACTATGAGTAATTTAATTTTTTTAAGTTGCTTTAATTAGTAACATGTTACTGAAAAGTGGATCCACGTTTTTTCAGCCGCAAAATTGATCAACTATGAAATGCTATGAAAAGTTAATGAATATATTATGCCAATTAATTTGGTAGCACTTGCTTGGTTATTAAATTATAGACATAACCACGAATTCCTTCTAATGGTATCCCTCGTCGCTGTTTTGTGAGTGAAGGCTGACACGTGACACCGTTCTCCAGCCAATAGCTATCGAGGTGAGTGGGTGACCTTACGAAATTATATAGTAGATAATCTGGAGTCATAATAGTACGCTATCTAACCAGTCTAGTATATGAGCTGCATAGTAATGTTATCCATTTCTTCGAAAACTGTAACTTTTTTTTCTGACGGTTGCTAGGAGCATATTGACGATAATTTTTTTATTAGAACACGAAATATTCGCAAGTTACCATAAAGATAATATCAGACTGATTTCATTAAGCTAAGAGCACATAATGATTATGAAATAGCAATGCTGATCATGAACTGAAAGGTTAGCTGCTTAACAAGCAATTTTAGGAGGCACACAAAATAAGTAAATCATAACTCATGCAATTCCATTAGTGCTAGATGCTAAGAGTGAAGGGTGGCAGTGGTAATACTAACCATTACGTTTTTACGAATCATAAGATACGCTATTGCGCATTTCAAATTGTATTTCTCGGTGTTAGGCCTGTCCTAGGTGGCTAAAATGCAGTTAAATTTCTTTGAACATGGAGTCTCTCTTGTTGAATATTATTATTGGAGGTTAAATATTGACCGAGTCTGGTGAGTGAGCGATAACGCTCTGGCCTGGCACTCGAGAGGATGTGGCTTGAAATCCCCGTCCAGACATCCAGATTTCGGTTTTCCACAGATTCCCGAAACCAATCCACGCGAATGCTTGCTTGGCTCCTTCGAAACTCCATGCTGAATTCCTTCCCGTTCCTTGCCCCCGGTCCTTTCCCGCCTCTAATGACATCGACGTAGACGAGTCGTATAGCCACAAGCAAAATAAAAGTTAAGTACTCAATTCTAAAATAACACTTAAGGCCCTATAGATTTTTCTACTTCTGTCCTACTCAATCTTCAATATATTATTTTTACTGTCTTATGTCACCGGATCTCTTTAATCATTCAGTACAATGACTGGAGTGTAAATCATTTAGGACTGCGTATTTTATTATTTTCAGTAGCGAATGGAAATAATTACGAGACTGTGCGATCTAAACGCAGTGAAAATTTAAATCAGATGCCGTCTATCATGATCACCATATTGCTGTACAATAGGCACCGGAACAGGGCATCACCTACTTCTATTCAAGCGTACAAGTTATTGAATATGTTATCAGAAAGGACTAGAGAAAATTTTAGTTAGCCAGATGCGAATAAAATTTACCATTTTACAGTCCCAGGGCAATACTGTGAAACAAAATTTAAAAAAGTCACGTGAATATTTGAACCAGCCTATTGAGATAATGCTATCATGCAGAGAACGCTGATTTTAAATACAGCATACAATGCAATTTGTGTATCATTCGTCCAGTGATGGCTTGGAATAGCTAATGAAGTAACATTGTGTGCTTGGTTTATTGGCAACTAAAGTGATTATGTTACATTTACGGACGCGGATTCATCGGCAATATGTGACACAGTAAAATACTTTAATGTGATCACATGACAGTCGGTATCCCCATCTCCGAGATTAGCTCAGCATGAAGGGAGAATTAACATTAAATCAATACATATCACAAACGTGAAGAAATCTTGAGTTTTTCGAGCACCTGTACGTCTGATCTGATCTGATAATATCATCTCATCATTACTGTATAATTAAAATAGATGAATTGCACAGAACAACAACAACAACAACAAATTCTGTTTCCTGGAATATTTTAAAGAGTTCTTAGGTAATTTTCGTTGATAAATTCGAAAATAACTTCGTTTTTTCTCTATCAAGTCTAATTTTTTTTTTACTTTACTCATCTCCATTTCACACCATTACATTGTAATACATATTTCCAACAGTGTACGTGGGCTGATATTAGTGTGTCTTAGGGGAATTAAACAAATCTTTTTCTGTAACAAATTTATTTTATTAATATAAAAAATCTCCGAGATTTTCAGGAAAGTTATTACAAAACGTTGATACCAGGTTACTAAAAATGTATTTGTAGTTTTCGCTTTTGTGTTTGCCAAGGAAATTCTGCACTACTCCTTCAAAGGCTCGCCAAGCTAATGCTTCATTCTCACGCATCTTTTTCACGAAATTCGTGTTCTTTATGATCTTACGAATCACTGGTCATTATAAAATCACCGTGTTAAGGTTTTAAAATGTCATTTTCTAGAAACGCAGCATATAGTACTGCCCATGATTGTCCAAAGATGAGACGGTGATTTTTTTCTCACTCAAATAAATGTTCTTTTAATATATTGACAACTGTACAAGGAACCATATATTTTGGAGGGGCCAGTCTTTATTAAGATAGGTCTTTATTATCTTACATGCAAAGTAAGTATGGGTTCTTGGTATAACCCGCGCTGCTGTCTTAAGGGAAATTTCACCAATTGCATTGTTGATGTCTGAAGGGATTATAATGAATTAAAGTAAGGTGACAAATCAACGCAGTAGACGTATATGCATACACAATAACCTCAAAAACATATGGACCGAGAGTGAGTCAGATTTCTAGCTTTTGTTAGTGATGGTTTAAATGCGACATCTTTGGTAAATCACTATGAAAAATTAATTTAAGAAATACAGCAAAATTAAACCAGACTCCATTCATACAACACGCCCGACATTTTCCACGTTAGAATGAAAAGATATGTGTGGACTGTCACTCACACGCATACAATTATAAACATCGTTCACTTTGACTAACACCTAATATATAACACAGGGATGTTAATCCTAAATGTCAAGTCACATTTGGAATCAGGGGATCAATTTCATATAGAAATGGTGTTTATTTCCTAAACACCAAAATCTCTGTTGTCCAGTGTTATTATTCACCAAATATCTAAAGTTAAGAAACCATGTTTTTCCTTTAAGATTATATTATTGCTCAAGATAAGTACAAATGTGATATAAGTTGCGAGGTATAAACGGAAGTTCATAAAGTAACTAGTTTCGTATGTAACGTGATAGCTTGCAGGCCTGATTTTTACCATTATGAAAGAAGCATGCGCAAAGCCGATCCAGGTTGGAATATGGGTCAAGAGGTCGGAGGGTGCTAATCCTTTGTGTCAGCAAGAGTCACTCTTACAGTATTACAGGAATAGACTTTCTCTGTATTACTCAAGTTAAGAATTCATGCAGAACGCTTTTACACTTTCAGTACCTTATCGCAGTAACGTTTTTATTTTAAGTTTAACTAAGGCTTTATCGCTAGTCTATGTCTGGATCATTACAGCCGGGATAGGAAGATGGACAAACAGGGAAAGAAAAGTGGCCTGTTTACTTCGAGAAACTATGGGAAAATAAGAAATTAGAATAGCCGGACCGGTGATCAAACCAGCGTTCTGTCAGATGCCAGGCACGAACGCTGGAGCGTAACGTAATCACGCAATTATAACAGTGCTCCAGTCATCCGGATTAATAGAGATTGTATTAATCTGGAAGGGCCAAGATTCCGATATTTGGTATTTGGTAAACAAATATGACGATTAGATTAAACAGCATCATTTGTAATATATTTCAACATTCGAAAAGACAAGCTGCCACCCGCTATCTTGTTCCGATAAAAAATTTAGGTGATTCAGACAACTACCATCATTGAGCCTAAAGTTTTGAAGTTTAAGATGACTAAAAGTCTTAGTTATAGATAAATAATATTTTATTTTATAATTTTCTCTTACATTTAAAAAATCTTCAGACTTATCCTCGATACTGCAAGTATAAAAAAAGTATGTAACTTAGTCCACAACCCGAAGATTGGTTGACATACTAAGTCTTTGTGTCAAGAGGTAGGACGGCCAGTTTCCTTCCTCTGGGATTTAACGTGAAATTCGATCCACGGAATTGTAAGGATATGTGACAATTAATAGAATGGAGAAGGATGCTTACAGAGCTTATAGGGAGAGCAAGGACGTATTTATCGCCATCAGCTACATTAGTAAATAAAAGTTATTTATTTCTCCCGAAACTCTATCCGTATTTGACAACACTGTTCCAACAGAGGTTAGTTATGCTGGATACAGACATGAAGAAGAGGAAGGAGAAATAAACAATCTGAATGAACATGATTTTTCTTCCTTACAAACATCGAATTTTATTTATTGGCAACTTCCAATATAAAAACTTTCTTTACCACATTTTCTCTCAGCACTGATTTCCGAGACAAAGACCGGTGAACATGGAATTATGATTCTGATTACCAAAGTGGACATGAAAAAATTAACAAAATAGTTGTTGTGAATGACGTTGCAGAAAGACGTGTCAAACTCATTCAAGATTGTAACAACAATGTCACAAAAGAGAAACAATTTGTTTTACAGATCGTTACAGAAAATCAATAAAAGTATCCAAAATCCGCTCTAACAAAAAAAAAAAAAAAAAAAAAAAAAAAAAATAACGAGCAATGTTCAGTGTTTATAAAAATTACTGTTGCAAATAAAAATCTATTTATCATATAGAAATAACGTGTTTAATTTTTAAAAAATCGTAATATTTCGTAATTTTTTGATATTTTAAGAGATTTTGATAATTTTGATTCAGAACATTTTTAAACAATTGTGTGGGTTGGCTAGTTTTGATTAAACCAATTTTTGTACTGAAAAAAAGTTCAGGTCGTCATAGGGAAGAGTACACCCCTTTTGAACATAATTAATTGTTGTTTTTATCATGTTCCAACTTCCAGCTGTTTGAGGGTTACCTTTAAGATGTCTGATTGTGTTGAAATTTTGCATGAAGAGAGACATTTACTTTTTTTTATTTGGAACTGGGATAGAGGATGGGAACAGTAATATTTTAAGATTCTGAGAATTGATTATTGCTAAGGGCAAGTATCGACCCATTACATTGTTTGCAAAGGAGTTAAGTGCTACGTATATACAAAAAAATTTGGCTGCAGTGGATCGTCCCACCGTAAATAATATGGACAGGTAGACAGGTAGTAGGAAAGTTTAGGTGCCTGAACTCTTCACAATATCAGGGACGTGCCCATCCATTTAGTTTTTTGACGCTTAAA
Organism: Vandiemenella viatica; assembly: GCA_031002005.1. Classification (NCBI taxonomy): domain Eukaryota; kingdom Metazoa; phylum Arthropoda; class Insecta; order Orthoptera; family Morabidae; genus Vandiemenella; species Vandiemenella viatica. The sequence goes on along the minus strand of CM061921.1, from coordinate 225,028,613 downwards.
GCATAACAGGGGGTGTAAGGGTTTGGGAAAGATTATACTAGCCTTTTCCAACCAAATGTCAACCTCTCCTTCACGTCGTGCACCCTGTTTGCACGGACGAGGCTCTAGCGACTGAAAGATTCCCGGTATAAGGAGTCAAGCATTGTTTGCCAACGGCCTCCGAAAGGAGGGCGGAAGAGCGGGGAGCGGTTCAGGGCACCCTCTTGCCCTTGGGGTTGGAAGCGACCCCTAAAGGCGGATGAATCAGAAATGATCAACGGCATGGGGATGCAGAAGGCAATGGGAAACCACTGCATTAAAGACCCAAAGGGTATCCCGAGGACAATTAATCCTCTCAAATTACATATATCATGATGGCTTCTTATTGGGTAAAATATTCCGAAGGTAAAATAGCCCCCAATCGGATCTCCGGGTGGGGACTGCTCAGGTAGAAGTCATCAGAATTGATAGAAACATTCTACGAGTCGGAGCGTGGAATGTTAGAAGTCTGAATAGGGCAGGTAGGTTAGAAAATCTAAAAAGGGAGATGGAACACCTTAAGTTAGATGTTGTGGGTATTAGCGAGATTAAATGGAAGGACGCAGAGGATTTCTGGTCTGCGGAACACAGGATAATTAGCACACAAGCTGTCAATGGAGTCACTGGTGTAGGATTTGTAATGAACAAGAAAGTAGGGAAACGGGTGAGTTATTATGAACAGTTTAGTGGCAGGATTATTTTGATGAGGTTAGAAACTAAGCCCGTCCCAACCACATTAGTACAAGTATATATGCCAACGTCACAGGAAGATGACGAAGAAATAGAAAAAATATACGCTGAAATTGAAGAATTAATCCAATATGTGAAGGGGGAGGAAAATCTAATAATCATGGGTGATTGGAATGCAATAGTGGGAGAAGGAATTGAGGGGAATACTGTAGGAAGATTTGGTCTAGGAGAAAGAAATGAGCGAGGAAGCAGGTTGCTAGAATTTTGTGAAAGATATAAGGTAGTAGTGGCAAACACACTGTTTAAGAACCATGCAAGAAGGATATACGAATGGTAGACTTAGGGCTAAGAAGTAACTCTGAAAAGAGCTCAACCGAGGACGAATGGAACACAATAAAGACCGAAATAATGAAAGCTGGTAACGAAACATTAGGCCTTAGGGAACAAGCAGCCCGAAAACCTTGGATCACGGAAGACATTTTGGAACTGATGGATCAGAGGAGAAGGTACAAAAATGCTCAAGATGAAGCAGGAAGAGAACAATGCAGGCAATTTAGAAATCAAATAAATAGGAAATGCAAAAAAGCAAAAGAAAAATGGCTAGAAGAAAAGTGTGAAGAAGTAGAAAAGTAAATGGTAGTAGGTAAAGTAGATGTTGCATATAGAAAGATCAAACATAATTTTGGAGAAATGAAGAAAAGATGTGTAAACATTAAAGCTGCCGATGGGAAGCCTCTTTTAAGCTCCGACGATAGAGCAAACCGATGGAAGGAATACATTGAGAAACTGTATTTATAGCTGTGAGTAAATTTCTCCCATGTAATGAAATAGACGTCGATACGAACTGTGAAATCATATGGATTAAACTCAACGTTGCTGGGTCAAAACTCATCACAGGTGCCTTCTACCGTCCACCTGATTCGGATATAGCTATCGTCGAGGAGTTAAGAAATAATGTAAATAGTATAGCTAGCCGTTTTAAAGATCATGCTATGATTCTAGCAGGCGACTTCAATCTGCCTTATATTGACTGGCGTAATTACGTTCACATCACAGGTAGCAGGGATAAGGCAGCTTCTGAAGTAATTCTCGATTTGTTGTCAGATAATCATCTCGAGCAGCTAGTTAATGAACCTACGCGGTGTCATAACGGTAGCGAAAACATTTTAGACTTGCTGGTTACCAACAGGCCAGAATTATTCACCGACATTTCAACGACCACAGGAATAAGCGATCACAAAGCGGTAATTGCGACTATCAAATTAATGACCGAGCGAAAAAGGAAAAAAGGGCGGATTGTATACAGATTCAGTAAGGCCTCAAAGGAGTGTTTTAGAACCTACCTGAGGAATAAATACCATAACTTCAAGTCAACAAAGGTCACCGTTGAAGAGATGTGGCATCGTTTTATACTTATTGTCAGGGAAGGCATGGAAATACATATACCAAAGCGGACAATAAAGGGAGAGGATGACCCACCGTGGTACACATGCGAAGTCAAAAGATTACTCAAAAAACAAAGGAAAATACACTCACGCTCAAGAAGGAAGGGGTGTCGCAGCGATTTAGAAACCTTAGCTGATTTAAGAGGACGTATTAAGAATGTAATGCGCAAGGCCTTTAACGATTTTCACTCCAACTCACTCTCTAAGAGTCTCACAGAAAACCCAAAGAAATTTTGGTCGTATGTACGAAAAGTTAATTGTACCAACAGCAATATTCCAGCACTATTTCGTGAAGGTTCCGAGGTTACTGAAAGCCGCGATAAAGCTAACGTACTAAATACTGTATTCAAAAATTCATTTACAAATGAACATAAGGATAGTATTCCCGTTTTCCCACGCCGTGGCGAGTCGGTGATGGAATCATTACAAATAGATACTGCAGGTATCGTTAAGCAATTAGAGCTCCTGAAGTGGGGGAAAGCACCAGGCCCGGATGGAATTCCAGTAAGAGTATTTTCAGAGTATGCTGCAGAAATCGGGCCATTTCTGTCTGATATATTGAGTAAATCATTAGAAGAGCGAAAAGTACCTTCAGACTGGAAAATCGCGCAAGTAACTCCGATTTTCAAAAAAGGTGATCGAAGTGATCCTGGGAACTATCGTCCCATATCTATAACATCTGTTTGTAGTAGAGTTATGGAGCATATTATACGCTCGAACATTATGAATTTTCTAGATTATAATAATTTGCTTACAACAAATCAACATGGATTTCGGAAGAAAAGATCATGTGAAACACAGCTGGCCCTATTTACACACGACGTAATGAAAGTTATCGATACAGGTTCACAAGTAGATGCAATTTTTTTAGATTTCCAGAAAGCCTTTGACTCTGTGCCACACAACCGCCTTTTACCGAAGCTTCGAGCGTACGGTATATCGGATCAGCTTTGTGAATGGATAAAGGATTTTCTAACTGGTCGGTCGCAGTATGTTGTCGTTGAAGGAGAAAGTTCTTCTAATCTAGATGTTACATCGGGTGTACCTCAAGGAAGTGTAATAGGACCACTTCTTTTCTTAATTTTTATAAACGAGCTCGGAGACAAAGTGAAAAGCCTTTTTAGATTGTTTGCTGATGATGCGGTTATTTATAGGGAAGTAAGAACTTTGGCCGATTGCTTAGAAATTCAGCGCGATCTGGATGTTATTTTGGCTTGGTGCGCTGAGTGGCAACTTACTCTAAACTGTAGAAAGTGCAAGACAATGAGCATAACTAACAAAAAGAATCCGATTGTTCAGAAATACAAGTTAAACAATACAGTTATTGATATGGTTGATTCTATTAAATATTTGGGAGTAACAGTACAAAGGAACATGAAATGGGACATACACATTAATTCTTTAGTAGGTAGAGCAAATTCTAGGCTGCGATTCATAGGTAGAATCTTGAAAAATTGTAATGAACAAACAAAGGAGATAGCGTACAAATCTCTTGTGCGTCCACATTTGGATTATTGTTGTGCCATTTGGGACCCGTTTCGTAAGGGATTGATCGAAAGTATAGAGAAAGTACAGAGAAGAGCCGCTCGATTCGTGACCGCTTGCTACAGTCCTTATGAAAGCGTCACAGAACTGATTAGTAGATTAGGTTGGGAGTCTCTAGTAGATAGACGACACACGTTTCGTTTAAACTTATTGGAAAACATGCGTACTCCAACTTTCACTCATGAGTGTAGTGAAATACTTCTTCCACCAACCTATTTGAGTCGGAAGGATAGGAAAGATAAAATTAGAGAAATAAGGTGCCGGACTGATTCTTATATGAATTCTTTTTTCCCTCGTACCATTAGGGATTGGAATGCACAGCAAAGAGATTAGCTTTGGTGCTGAGCACCCTCTGCCACCCACAATTTTGTGAATTGCAGAGTATATATGTAGATGTAGACTGTATGATGAGGACGAATTGAACAATAGTGTAATGGAAAAGGAAAGCGATGTCGACATTGATGACTTAGGAGATCCTGTTTTGAGAACGGAATTAATAAAGCTCTGAATGATTTGAAAGCAAATAAGGCAGTTGGAATTGATGAGATCCCTGCAGAACTTCTTAAATCCTTATGAGAAGAAGGAATCTAAAGATTATTCAAGCTGATTTCAAAAAGTTATGAAACAGGAGAAATTCCAACTGATTTTAATAAAAATATCATCTTCACACTTCCAAAGAAAGCACAACCCGACAAATGTGAGAATTATCGCACCATTAGTCTAACAACACATGCTTCAAAATTATTGACCAGGATAATATATCGAAGGATGGAAAGGGTAGTAGAAGAGATAGTAGGTGAAGATCAGTTTGGGTTTAGGAAAAATCGCGGTACAAGGGAAGCAATTCTGTCTTTAAGATTAATACTTGAAGGGCGGATCAAGAAAAACAAAGATACTTTTATGGCGTTTGTTGACTTATGAAAAGCTTTTGATAATGTTAGGTGGGACAAAATGTTCAAAATTTTAAAAGAAGTCAGGTCTAAATTATCGAGATAGAAGAATACTCTATAAACTAGCTATATAAGAATCAGGTGGCTATAATAAAAGTAGAGAATCAAGAGAGATATGCATCAGTTAAAAAGGGTGTGAGACAAGGTTGTAGTCTATCCTCGTTAATTTTCAACTTGTATGTAGAAGAAGCAATGAAGAAAGTCAAAGAAAAATTTCCATGCGGCATAAGTGATCAGGGAGAAAAAAATCAATATGCGACGATTTAGTGATGACATTGTCTTGTTAGCAGAACGGGTTGAGGATATTGAGAATTTAATCATTGGCATGAACACAATACTGAAGGAAGATTTTGGACTGAATATAAATCCAAGCAAGACAAAAGTTATGAAATGTAGCAGAAATGATACCAATAATAGTAGATTAAATATAAAATTGGATCGGATGCAAAAGGAGAAGTAAGAGAATTTTGTTACCTTGGAAGTAAATTACAACTGATGGCCGAAGCAAGAATGATGTTAAAAGCAGAATAGCACTATCAAAAAGAGCCTTCATGAAAAAGATAAACCTTTTTGTTTCAAATATTGATCTAAGAATTAAAAAGAAATTCTTAAAACTCTATATGTGAAGCCCAGCATTTTATGGTAGCGAAACATGGACTTTAGGAATACCGGAAAGAAAGAAAATTGAAGGATTTGAAATGTGGTGCTACAGAAGAATGCTGAAAATTAAGTGGACAGACAAAGTAAGAAATAAAACGTGTTTTGGAAATGATGGGTGAAGAAAGAAGTTTGTGGAAGAAGCTTACAGAAAGAAGAGACAGGCTGGTAGGTCATATTTTGAGACATGCTGGATTGGTTAATTTGTTAGTGGAGGGAACAGTCGAAGGTAAGAACTGTAGAGGAACACAGAGATTAGAATATATGAAGCAGATAATTGAGGACGTGGGTTGTAAGGGTTATGTAGAGATGAAAGGTTAGCACAGGATAGGAAGAGATGGAGGACTGCATCAAACCAGTCGAAAGACTGATGATAGCAAAAAAAAAAAAAAAACATAACAGCAGGGTGTACCTTGGCCGCAGCGTTTGGGAGTGGCTGGCGACAGTAGATGGCGGGATGTGCGGCGGAATAAATTGCGAGATTGGTGAGAACTGGTGGATAGGCGGGGAAGCCAAGCTTTGGGGCGTGTAGAAAAGTTTGGTAGAAATGAACTGGGTGGCAGTCTGAATGTGCAAATAAGAACACGATACCTAATACATGTAGCCCATGAGATTTTTCCTCTGTTTCTGGTTTTTGCGGCTGGACTGGATATAAAATGAAAGCGGGAGGCCAACGGTTGACGACACGAGAGGGGAGTCGGCTGTGTAAGCGGCAATATCACGTCTGTGTGTGGGCGCGGTCCACTGGCTCCGTACACAACTGCTGAGGGCGTTACTAGCGGCCGCAGAGAGCGTGTTGGCCGCTATTCTAGAAAGCCTCGTGTGTTTCGTCTGTTTGCCGGCGCATACAGTGACTCGCTTTTTCAACGGGATACGTTGAA